>JAFNEN010000097.1:600000-917500 GCA_019343175.1 Oedothorax gibbosus
TTTTCTTCTAAAAGGACGTGGGAGAACACTTTAAGGGTGAGTTTACAAGACACTAATTGTACTTTCTGATCATTGAATTTATACACTGTATTTTATGTAATGAGTTAATGCAGATACTGTGAGTAGTAATACATCAAAAGCAGAAACTTTTACGTGGCTATAATAAGGAAAAAAACTGATAAATCTCAAAATCAGAACTTCAAAATTCATTCGTAAATCCTTATATCCGGTTTTGTTGATACCTGGGAATTCATAAGAGACTTTAGAGGAATCGCGTAGCGTTTTGTTCTTGATTTTTTTCAATAGGCTTGGAGCATAATAAAAAATAAAAGATTGTTTGGTTAAAATATCGCTTTTTTTTGTTCCAAAAACTTCTAAGAGTTTTTAAATAAAAAAAATATATAAGTTCCATACATAATCCTGTTGAATGCAGAAACCTTATAATAAAATTATATATCAAGTATTTAATGTTGTTACTTTTACATTTGTGAATCGCACTAGTAAACTACGACAGCAATTTAAGTGTAAGGTTGATACATTTATATTAAAATGTATATAATTGTTAATCGTGGTGGTTTCTTTAAATATTCATCTAAAATATGCATATTGATTCAGAATATGGTTAGCATGCTCGATTTGGTAATAAAATTATTTTAAGCATATTGTATTAAATTTAAGAGGTTGTTTTCAAAATTTATTTTTTTGGATTACAAGTTTTGGATGTATCTAGTAAATATAAACTTAAATATATAAAATGGATTTAATGAATTTTTTATTATCTTAATTTTGAGTTTCCAATTAAAGTACAGGAAATATCCTTTCAACGTAAAACAATTATACTTATCCTTTTATAAATTGATCTAAACCTTAAAACACTCTGTTCATTTTTTGTATTGTTGCTTATCACAAACAATGTTGATTTTATTTTCCATACCCATTAAAAACAAAATCACACGCATTATTCCCAAACGACGACTTCAAGGACAACAGCAGCTCCAAACAACGAGAAAATTTTGAATAGATTCTATATTTAGTTTACCTGCTTTACCATCGTTTTTAGTGTAGATAAAAACAAATGCAAACCTATTTCATAAGATGAGATTGGAGGCCGGAATTTATACACGCGTCAAATAATTCCCGAAAAGCAACATAAATAAGTACAAAAGCTGAAAGAGAAACTTACATTTCTAGAAACTGAAGCTTTAGGCACAAAACAAAGAAAAATAGTAATAAAAAGACGAATGGCCGTAAACAAAGTGAAATAACGTTACCGTTTCGCCAAAAAACGATGCATTTGCATTTCTTTCTCTCTCAGCCCACACAAATCTGCTTTCTTTCCATCTTGTTACAGATCACCAAGAAACTAACAGAATATTATTTTCATCCGCTCTTGTCACCTACACTCTTAAAACAAAAGAATGAAATCCACTCCTATAGAGGAAGTGCATTTTCGGCACGGAAAGGAGTGGAAATTAACTCAGACTGAGTTAAAACCGCTCGTTTGTTTTAAGAGTGTAGTATTTATAATCACAATACCAAAGATTTTCTAAAATTTATATAGGTTTCTTAACAGGTTGGTAATGTAAATCATAATGTTTAGCATCTCCCCGTTTTTTTCAAAAAAAAACACATGACTGTCTAATGCATATATATAGTGAGGAATGTTAAACTTTTGCATATTGGGTATTTAATCTTTTATCTATAATTTGTGAGGTACGGATGTTTAGTTTTTGAAACATAATTTCATTATAAGCTGTTATGTTTATTATTATTTGTATAAATATTTCAACAGTAATCTAAACATGCTGGGAAAAAGCACATAAATATGCTTTCATTTCTTTATTTCATTGGTGATTATGGTTGGTAGGTGGTATCACATGGTTAGCTCCGCTCGACGCATAGATTAACCATTCAATACATTATTTTCCTTTAAGTGAAGCGGTTGCCACTTAAGATGAGAAACATTCCTATCGGACATTTGGGAGCGTATATTTTACTAACCATTATCATTTTTAACATTATTAATCATAATATTATTTTGATTTCGATCATAAATTCTAAAACGATTAAAAGTTAAAAAGTTAAAATTGTTTACGTTTTTATTACAATGTGTTTTTATCAGTTTCAAGTGCAACCCAGGACGTGTCGCACTGGAAACACATTCCCCACTTCAAACAATCCACATTTTAAAAATATTCTACTCGAATGAGCTGTGTCTTAATATGATTTAAATTGTTTTGGGTAGACAATCTTCTCCACCCATTTCTAAATATTGCAGGAATGAAGTTACAAAAAAGTTTTTGTTTAATATTAAACTTTGAAACAGTCTAGCGTCCACTTATGTCCACTGCGATGCGATAGCTCTATTGTTATTAACTCATCCTGAGAAAATTAATTTAATGTTTTGCTTTAAAAAATGGTGAATAGTTTGGAAAACGTATTTGTTTTAGCTAACATGACCAATTGATAAATTTTGTTAAAAAGAAATGATCAAATATAAGTCCTATAAAAAAAATTCATATGCAAAAAGTGCGACGCAATAGGGAATTGAAGCCTACTTTTAATTTTGATTGAGATTTTCTTTATAACAAATATATCAGAAAATAAAATATTGGTAAAAATTATGTCCTATTAAATTATTTATTGAGTTATAATAGTTTTTAAATAGTTGAAATAGCCAGAAACGTGACCCGGCTTCCAATCGTTTATGGCGGCGTATTAAGTGCCAGTGGCAGTTATTGTGAAAACTCAACTTCACCTACCTTCAACACCTTCAAAGAAACCAGCGCCGATATTTTTTTTTACAATTTTGGACAGTATTCAGTCAAATTTAAGCAAATAATGCTGTAATATTCCCTACTGAAAATATAATGTCCGTTAATTTCTTCATATTTAAAAACAGTAACTGCGACAAGCTGTTATTTCAAAAGTTCAAAATCAACCCCTCTACATCTTGTTAGTGGTATAGAGGAAAGGGATAGTAATCTTGTTTCCTTTATACTGACGGAAACAAAACATTAATTTAGACGCTATGAAAGGCCTCCAGTGCTATCGCTTACCCAAGCTCAAAAGGGCACAGCCCCAAACTTTCTGGGCTGAAAACGGAACACGAGCTTTTGTCTAACTACGGTAATCAACTTGCTGTGTAAAAATGTAGCCAAGGAATGAAAGAAATTTTCTAAATGGAAGAGAAAAGGCAATTTTGATATTTTTTCTTGCTTTATTGTATGTGCTTCCTGGGTTGTTCAGTGTATCATGATGGGGAGATAGTCTTCGTCGATAGGATGCGTTCAGTCGTGAAATTTCAAATCAGATTTTAAACGTTGTCGGTTGGATCTATACGGTTGGCGATTATTTTAGACTCTATAAAGTTTGTATCGCGCTTAGGGACTTGTATTGGCTCACGTATGCATAAAGAAAGGAATATAACTTTTTACATATATAAAGTGATATATATTGTACAGTATATAAATATTGAAAAAAGGTTTTATTTACTTAAAAAATTTCAATTTTTTTTCGTACTAAATATAATTCTTTCAAAACTTATTTAGTTCGAGTATAAGTTATTTCTCTAGTTTACTCTTCTTGTACCAGCTGTGACATAACAAACTAGGTATCACCAGCCTCTCAAGTGTATCTTTCAACAAAAAATATCCTCAACTAATTCCTGACAGAAAAAAAAAATCCCGGAATATCCCAACAATTTCAACATTGCAATATCCACCCACCGCGACACCTGCCCCGACAAAAGGGTCAAATAAAAAAAAACATTAAAAAAACCCCACTCCTCCTTAAATCGAGCAAGAAATAATCCATCGTTCACAGCAGATGCTTCGTGATTCAGGCCTGATTCACGAACGCCACCAACTGTCGTGGCACCCGCGTGACTCCCGCATGATCGGTCATTAAGTCTTTCCACCCTCCTATAAAAAGCACCCCCGCGTCATTTGGTCAGTCATGCGTTCTTTGGGGGGGGGGGGATCTTACCATGTGTCATGCAGGTTCTATCGTGTCGGGTATCAGGACTGCTTTATTACGATTCGTAAACGAAAGGCAGAGAAATGAGGTGCGGGAAGCCAACATGTGTACCTGCTGACACTGGAGATATTTTTTTTACTGATAACGTGGCGTAAGGTTTTTAATGTAGGGCATTGCACCAGTATTGGAGAATTTTACGTTTGTTACTTAAAAACTGATCTTAAAGTTTAATTTAAAGTCATCCTATAAAAAACACCCAACGTGATTTGATCCGTCATGTAAGTGTTTAGAACCTGTCTACGAACAGCCCTGAAGCACCCCCCGACCACCTTAAAACGTGACTTCATTCTAACCTTATTCCAGTTCCAAGTTTACCACTTTTCTGGGTGTCATAGAAGAAGAAGCAAGGACGCTACACGTAGACGTTCGTTAGTTAAGCTTTGATATCCGATCGGGCAGTTATGTGTTCTTTGGGGTAAACGATGTTTTGCCATGTGTCGTACAGGTTATATCCTATCGGGTATCAGGACGGCTTTATTACGATTCCTAAACATAAAGTCCGTCTAATGATTGTGCACACGAGACTAACACATGTACATCTTTTGCTGGCAGAGGATCAGCCCATATGTGTCATGTGAGATGTCCCGCTAAGTGTTCACCATATCTTGGTCGACTGTCCAGCTTTAACTCTGAGCAGGCTTAAATATTTTAACATTCTAAATTCATCTATTCATGACATTTTATCTCATCCCCTATATCATGCCTTGTTTTCCTTTTTAGTTGATATTGGTTTTTATCCTTTGATTTAGATGTCCGGTTTTAAATGTTGTGTGTAAATTTTATGTATCATTTTAACCTTTTATTAGAAAAACCAAGTGTGTGATTTATACCTCTAATCGTTTTTAAAGGTTTTGCCATGCCATATTTAATATTTTCAGATAACCTAGTGTTTGGCGCAGTATGGCCTGTGATGCCCTTGCGCCATTAAACCTAAACATCCATCCGTCCTAAACGTAAAGTAGACGAGGTACGGAAAGCCAAGCATGTGTACATGCTGACAGTGGAGATTTTTTACTAATACTCGAGATAGGGTTTTAAATGTAGGTTATGTAGGATATTGAACTTGTCTTGGAGAAATAAAAAGTAGGGAGGTTAGATGATTTGAAACGTAAAGGACATTAAATTTGGCTATTTTTGTTTAAAATATAAGTGGTTTCGTTATTGAATATCATAAAATTCCTCATGTTATTTTTAACGAAAAATTATCTAATTTGTCTGGTTTAGAATAAAAAAAATATCGAAAATGCTTTTAACAGAATAGATGACCGAATAACCTAACTAAAATTTCAACAATTTCCGAATGAACACTCAAATAACAAAACTTCCTATAGATTAATGAATAAACCATATTTTTTCAGAGTTTTTAAACATTTGGTATCCCAGGCACAAGGCCCAGACAAAGAGTAAGCTCCGTGTAATTGAGCTTTGGCAGATTCTCTGTAAAAAGTTTTTGGTGAAAAACATCTAAAGACTCCATTTTTTTGAAAAAAGCTACAAAAATGTCTGAAAATATAATGGAATTGAGGCACTTAACAGATCTAAGGATCCTATTTCCTAAAATGCCTCTTTCATGCCTTTTTTTCCGAGACACTAATAGAAAAACTCGAAAACTATCATTACAATCCAAATCCACCTGATTCTTGTCACTCGTTAGGCTATTCCCTTTCATCCCAAACATTTTCTTTTTTTCTCGAGTCATACGTGCCTAGATTCTACAATTATGACATCAGTCACCGGATGTAATTAAATATAACACATTCTTTGAACCCTCTGAGGAACTGGGAGTCAGTCCATGTTTTCCAAGTTCATAGCAAGAAACGAAACGTTTTTCCGGGTACAGAGTGTCGTGTATCTAATAAAAGATCGAAATTCGCTTTTTCGTTTCGTGTCACGGATTCTGCTTTTGTTTCCCTAACGCTGATGTATCACGTATACACTTATAGAAATTTAGAAAGTCGTGTAGAATTTCGACCTGTAACAAAATTTGGGATTTGGACGATTAGGGAGGGGATAAGGATATTTTAGACGACGAGGCTAATGTTTTTTTAGAGATGTGAAGTTTTGAAGGGCGTTCTGTTTTTACCTTTTAAGGTGAAATAATTGTTTTGTGAAAGACTGAAAGGTAATAAAATTTTTAGAGTAATTAATGATTGGAATTATTCTAATTTTAATTAATACTCAATAATCAAAATTCGGAGATTTTATTGTTTGAGAAATGAAAACTTCGAATTTTATTCATTTATTGATTTCTCACATGAATGAATAAAAATGTTCGTTTAACTATAAAATTATGATTACTAAATTCTGAAATTACCCTATATCATGTAAAGCAAGCTAAAAATAACACATTTGTGAACTTAATATTCAAATTGGATTATTTTCTTTCGTATTAATTCGTTAAAGCCTTTAATAAAACTATCTTAATTTAAAAATATGAATTCAAATGCCCTCCAAATAACAAAGAAATAAAATTGTTATGAATAGATAGAACAAAATCTTAAAAGAAAAAATTATTAAAAAAATCTCAGAGCTAAAAAAAATCCTTTTATTTCGATATTAATTATGAATTAAAGTGTTTAAATTACTTAAAAACTTTCGAATGTCATCTCTCCTTTCTTATTTCTTAAAAAAAAAATCATTTCAAATATGCCTTAATTCCTCCAAAAGGCAGTGATTTAAGATTTATTAATAAATTTCCAACACCCCCATGAGGGCTTGAAAGAAAGGCCTTTTGACACTTACAGCCGCTAGAAGAAATTTATTGAAAATTACTTAATAAAGTATTTTAACGCGAAATTGAGCCGAACTTTGGGGGCTAATGCTTCGCAATCATTTTTAACTAAAGCGCATTTAAAATCCATCTGTCATCCCTGCATTTCTCATTAAAAAGTATTCTTCCGTTTCCCCTAAAGCATATGATGGGAGGAGAGGACAGTTTTTTTTCCAGATTTGATTGCGGCGTGCATTAATTTGAAAACATACTTGCTAGTTAAGTGCCGCTTTCGCAGCCACCTAAAGTTTTGAGGAAAGTGGTAGTATTTGGGTTACTTCTCAAGAATGGTACATTCTTGTTCTTAACGTAGATTTTGGTTATTTAGAAACACAAATCTTTAGGCTCCAAGAAAATAACTCCGTTAACCTAATGAAGATAATTAAATTATATGAAATTATCGGTTAATGACCTTAAGAAATTGGTTTTAATAACAGCTTTCATTGTTTAGGGGGGCTGGGGAGCCCAAACGGTTAGGCAATCGCCTAGCATGCGAAAGGTCCCAGGTTCGGGTCCGGGCATCGCCATAATAACTGCCGACCTATAAATGCCCCGCGCAGCCAAAAATATTCGACGAATAATACCCCGTGTAGAGGGAGTGCACGTTAAATACCCTCCAAAGTCCTGACGCTGCGTACGATGTCGCCCTTAACGGTTGCGTTGGGGGCCTACTCAGGTGTCGGGTCGTCACTTGATTGTGGTTCTAAAATACGACGCCCGTCGCCAATAGCCCTCGTGTAGGTCTAGTTTGACGATAATTCAAATCAAACCAAACCATTGTTTAGGGGTCAAGCTTATTAATTAAAAAAATATATTTATTTCGTAAACAAAAGGCAGAAAAAATAGTTTAAGTTTAAATCCGTCTTTTAAATCCAACTCGTCATACAGCTCTTCATATTGATAACTCACAAGTAAAAAAAATAGACAATATGTCAATGGTTGTATTTCTTACATTACAGCCTCTATCCGCTTATTATTGCTATAACCGCAGAAATAAAATAAAATGTGGTCAAAGAATTCCAAGTACTTAAATTTGAATTATTAAAAAATTTAAATGCCTAACTTTAGTGCGTTTCGCGTAAAACATTTTGTTTCTTCTAATAAAAAAATTTAAAAAAAAAAAGACGAAAGAGCAATATGTCGGGATTTGAGTGGAAGTTTTGCAGTTTTTTCCTATTTTAGAACACTTAAATCGTAATATCGCTGAACATAAAATATACTAAGGTTCGTAAGTTCAAAAATCGTAACTTTAGTATGAACTACACATTTGGGATAAGTTACAAGGGAAAATAATGTTTAGTTTAAGAGTCTATAAGGTACACATAACGTTAAATTTTTATTATTATGGATAGATTAGTTAAAAATATAAGTTAATTTGGCCTGGTGTAATGTGATGCCTTATTTAACATAACAATACTTTTTCATAGGAACTTTACAATTTACGTTCCAATGAATACTGTAAATAACGGTTTTAATATTTGTAGTCATTTAAATGAACAGGTAGAAATCAGACAGGGTTACTCACTGAAAAGTTAAATTTTCCCGGACAAAGTGAGATAGGTGCGAATTTCTGCAATTGCTCCCCCAAAAAGCATTTAAACACAAGGCCAGTCATTTAAATGATATTTCAGCCTAGGCCGGTGCTTTGGAAATCGCATTTTGAAGCACCCCGTGTGGAAGGAGCTTTAAATTAGATTAGCGTTTAAATAAGAGCGGTGGAATTAAATTATTTTCTTAAACGTCTTGTACTTTGCCAGACAGTATAATTAAACTCGCATCCGGTTAATGGTCGAAAGTGCATCCAGTTGCCATTTTAAACACGCAGCTAAACTTCTTGAGGCAGGCCTCGGTTTAATTTTGGCAGGCATAGGTACATTTTTCACGCGCAAAGGAACTGCTATTGCAAACCACGGAAATTGCATCCAGACATTTTAAGCAAATGTTTGTAACACGGAGCGAAAGATCTTTTTGACTTCCGCTTCTTCATGTAACGTTGGATTGCTTTGGATCGGTGAGGTTCAAATTGAAAATGTGAAGCGAGGCTAAGTTCTATATTGTAAAATGTTAAAGGCATTTGGAATTCGTTAGAAAGTTTAAGACAATAAAATGTGTACCGTAAGTATTTTTGGTAGGTCAATGTTGGGAAATACTTTCTTAATTTAGAAGTATTTGAATCACTTAAAATATTGGGAAATACTTTCTTAATTTAGAAGTATTTGAATCACTTAAAATATTGGGAAATACTTTCTTAATTTAGAAGTATTTGAATCACTTAAATATTGGGAAATACTTTCTTAATTTAAAAGTATTTGAATCACTTAAATATTTAGTTAGTTTTGCCTTTGCATTTTGTATGATCCTTTACAGAACACAAGTTTCAAAATAATTTTTCCGAAATTATTCAAAATTAACCTATTTTACGGAGAGTTTGTTGTCAATTTAGGTATGATTCTATAATTTTTTAAATGTGTTTTATATTGAATAACTTCAATAACGTAATCTTTGAACCTTAAGAAGTGAGTGAACTGTTCTTTTAAAAACCTCTAACATTACAAATAAAATTTTAGTTCACTTATTGTTTAGTAAAATAGCAAAACAATTATTTGCCACTATTTTTTTAAACCAGTAATTACTTATTATAGACAAAAATTCTTGCAGTATTTTTATTCCTTTTAAAAACTACAACATAGTACACTAGTTCCCAAAATTTAAATTAGGTTATTGCTTTTAAGAAAAGCGTTGCTAAACGTTGCTTTCCCCCATTTCATAACCAGAATATTTTCTCAAAGTTTTGAGGTAATTAACATTATATTTGTTTATCCATTGTGGTATTCTACTTTATTAATTTAAGAAATGAAAAGATGATGTTGAAAATGGGTCAACTCATTAAATTTTCGATTAAGTGGACCCATTTCTGAGAACTTGATTAAATTTTTTCAACACGTTTAGTAACGTTAACTTATTTACTCTGACATAATGGTTATCATATTTCCCTGCATGTAAACATACTTACGGCATATGTTGTTATATTGAAAATAAATTATGAATTAATTATTATTGCATAATATATTGTAAAATAATACATATTATCCATAATGCAATACAATTTCGTTAAAAAATTATAATTGTATTGTCTTTTCGTATTTCAATTTTTACCAATTTAAACAAAAATTATCTTGTTTTTCTTTTTAATAAGCAAGAACCAAAGAACTCAGGATTCCAAATTTCAATATTTAAAATGTATGCCTTCTTGAACTAAAATCTTAGATTTAAAACTCCTCTGTTTATCTTACCTCTAACTTCTAACGACCTTTCAAATAAATATCAACCGACTCTCTTTTCTAAAAGAAACCTTCATTTTTAATCAAAGCACTGATCCAATCCTTCATTTTTTTACCTCTTATACGGTAGTCATTACTTTGACTTGATCGTTTTGTTATTCAAGGCACGTATACAAGAAACGTCCAAAATAAAAGGGAGGAATTTAGCCAATTTACTTTTTTTCAGACGGCCCTGTTATTGCTATACAAGTTTTCGTTTCTACTCTCTATGGCTGAGTTTTTCATGATAAACGTCATTTCTTAGAGGGTGGGACAAGAATATTAGTATTCGATGCCGATTACCTGTATCAAACTTGCACGAGATGTTTTGGTATGTTCCCAGCATACAACGTAGGGGAAGAAACCAGATTCTAATTTGGTCTTAAGATAAATAAAGAGCCTGAATGTAATATAGAAATTCATATGCATTCCCACGAAACACAGTTTGGCAATAGTTCAGAACTTTGACTACAAAGTGTTATAATTTTCGGTAAAAATGTGTTTTTTATATCGCGTTATATATAAGTATAAGTAAATTGTCATTAATAACAATTATCAATGAAAGTAAGAAAAAAATAGTTACCTTACAAAACTAAATTACAATCATCCTAACAAAAAAAATCTACAGCTTATTTATTTTGGTAATTACACTGTCAAAATTGTGGCGTTTGGTTTCAAAACACATAGTTCATAGTAGCTGCCAAGGCTGTGTGGAAAATGTTTTACCAAATTCTTGATATTTGGTTGAACTATTTCTCAGGTTTTTGTTTCTAAAATCTGAAAGATGGTTCAACCAAAAACCGGAACTATAGTGAACAATTTCATCATACAGCCGTTGCAGCTACTAGAAAGTTATTATAATGAAACTAAGCACTCATTTTTTTAAAAAAAAATGTTTAATAGTGTAAGTTTCAAATTGAACAAACTTACAGAATATAAAGCATTACTGTATGGTTTTTTAAAAGCCTAAGTCTTAACACATTGATATTATTAGCAATTTTATCTCTGATTATTTTATAGTAAAACACAATTATCACCCACCTACGCTGTAAAAAAATTGTTAATTTTACAGAAAAATGTCATATTTACAGAAAAATACTGTTATTTTCTTTTAATAGTTTTAAATAAAGTTTTTTCTGTGTTTAATCGCGTGCCTGCTTCTAAAAGACATCTCAACTGTTTGTGGAATTTCTTCGTGCCAACTTAGCTTAGTTTTGTGAGCATTGAACCGGAGATCTCCCAAGGTCCATGGTTCAAATCCAGGTAAGGCACTGCATTAATCCTCGTTAGGGCTGTGGTTAGTGTCCTCGCTTTAACTGGGAAGAAGGGGAGGTAAAGTTTCATTTTTTAGCCTACTTTTCTTTTTTAAATTCGAAAGAATTAAAAAAAGTAGGTATTGACATGCGGTTGATGTCCGTCTGTTTGTCTGTCCGTACCCCCCTCCCCTTCCAAAATCGGTTCTATCCATCGGATCTTAAAAATTCTTTTTTTGTTAGAAAGCTATGACATCAGAGACTCGACTTTCATACTTTTTGTCCGCCTGTCTGTACGTCCGGACGGACATAAATCTACTATCTGTCGGCGAATTTCCCATTGAATTAGCTTTGAAATTCAATTTTGAGTCATTTAAATCACTGTTGCTAAATCAACAATGGCATGAGAAACTTTATTTAAAAATATTTGAAGCAAAATAATTTTTTCATGAATCATTTTGGAATGACGTCATAAAATATAGCACAATGTGATTCTTTGGTTGTTGTTTACCAAGAAAGCGGAAAGGCATATTTTTTGCATACAATTCTGCTTAGTTTTAATTTACATTTATTTTTTTAATGCAGTTTGGAATAGTTTCATTATTTTTGTTATTAATAAATATTTAATTATTCTTCGAACTACAAATAAATCGAGCAGACGATAAATATAGTTATTTGTGAAAGAATATTAAGGAAAATAGTTGATTTGACTTTAGAAGTTAAATTATAGCTGGATGCTGTGTTAGCGGGTTTTTTCATGTGTGTAAATCTAGTGTAGAAACGATTGTGATGATTTTACTGTTATGAACCTAGTTGTTTCCCGATTAGAATTTCAGTAAGCATTTAAGGGGGTACGGCCGGACACTTAACTTTTTTAATATTGCAGATATTACTATAATTTTTTCCCATAAATGTATACTAAATATACTAACACTTTTAGATAGTCAAAGGTTTAAAAAAAATATTAATTTTGTTTTAAAAAATAAAATGTGTCAAAAAGTGATGTTTCTTTTTTTTGTTATAAGTTAAAACATTATTTATTGACAAACAAAAATTTAGCATTTTTATAAACAGGAAAATGTACTTAACAAACTGTCTTTACTGATCTTTGTTATTTGTCAAGTTTTTTAATTATAGAACATTTTTTAATTTCACAGGTTCACTATTTTTTAAAAAAATAATAAATAAAATACAAATCATTTACAACTAATCCCTAAAGACAAATTAAAGTTAATATATTTGAAAATATACTGTATAAAGTTTTAAAAATATTCTTCATATAGATCTGAAGTTATATCAATTTGAACTTGGTAAAACATGAAAAAAAACATCAATGAGAAAAAAGGGTTCAAAGTTACAAAATTCAAAAACTTCATACCTAAGCTTAATATAGTTCCTAATAGAAGTGACGTGATAACGTAGAAGCATAACTTTGGTGTCGTTGAATTTAAAAAAAGTTGACTTTTTTTTCAAACAAATATTTTTTTTCGATATTTTGGACGATTTTGTGTCTCTATTTTAGTTCTTTAAGAACTTCTTGTTTCTTTATAATTTGTCTGTTGAAAACAGATTTTGCGTTAAATTTACAAACTATTCGTATAAAATAAACAGATTATATCTTTGTAAATTTTACCACATTTTTCTGACACACCTGCTGACAACTTTTTTTTCTGTAATAACAGACTTTTTCTTACAGTGTATCTGGCACTCAATAAATACATCAACCTATTAGTTAACATCATCTAACTCGATAACAAACTATATATCTCTACAGTACATATCCTCATACCATTTCTTTACTGTGAACCAGCGAATAAAATATCGAATACTCAAGCATGAATGAAAAGAACGGGAAATAATTTTACTCCTACACTCTAAGTGAATCAATAGAATGTATGCCCCTGATCGTGGAATCTAAGACATGTAATTCTTTCACTGCCCCTTGAAAATCCTTCTTTTTGTAGGCTTCAACTTTGAAGTAGCTTTCGTAGAGAACTGTTAATTCTTTTGAATCTGTTTATTTACTTTAACAAGATCACAGCGTTATATAGTGAACAGAAGCATATAAATAATTGAAATTCGTCTCTTATAATAATTAATAGCTTTATATATGCATTAAATTATGCGTCAATTATCAATAATGACCGAAATTTCAGGAAACTTCGAATATGCTTTCATGAAAGAAAGAACTTTAACTCAAATTTCCTAAACCAATTTCTTTTTGTCATTAACAATATGAATCTATGTTGAAATTTGAAATAGTTAATCTGAAGTTCAAAGCTTAGACACGGTTTCGGAAAAAGGAAATGATTTAAAATCAATTTAATAAAATATACAAAGAAATACCACTTGAAATATAATGCTCGAAGAAAAAAAATCATCTTTTAAAATCCGCGCTCCCCAAAGAATTCAATTCCCTGTGGACTTTAGAATGTTTATCAAGTTATTTGACTAACTTAATGCAAATACTTATTTATATTCACTTCAAGTTTGAAAAAAAAATACTAAAGAGTAAATTTTTGGTTTGAAGAGGGATAGCTTGATATCATTTTAAAGTGTTGAAATTTTATATACTTTAATTTAGGGGCTGGGGAGCCCTGTCGGTTAGGCGCTGGCCTAGCATGCGAAAGGTCCCAGGTTCGGGTCCAGGCATCGCCAAAATAACTGCTGACCTATAAACGGCCCGTGCAGCCAAAAATGTCCGACGAATAATACCCCGTATAGAGGGTACACGTTAAAATACGCTCCAAAGTCCCAACGCTGCGTACGATGTCGCCCTTAACGGTTGCGTTGGGTACCAACTCAGGTGTCGGCTTTTCACTTTACTGTGGTTCTAAAATACGACGCCCGTCACCAATAGCCCTCGTGTAGCTCTAGTGCGACAATAATTCGAACTAAACTTTAATTTAGGACTGTACGGAATGGGAAAAATTGGCATTTTTTGCGTACATCCTGCCGTAATATTTCAAATAAACTTAAAACGATATATTTCCCAAAATAGATTTATTGATATCAATGACAATGTTCTTTCCATTACATTAACAAATGCAGCTGGTATGTCTCAAATAAGGTTTAGTCACGGCCGACGCAGCTTTGATAGGGAAGCTCACCGTGATGGCACACTTTCCGTCTGGTTTGGAGTGGCGACTGTTTCGAAGTAGACGTAACCTGTTTGTGCACGGCCGACTAGACTTTTCCAGTTCCGAACAAGTTTCGTTATATTTCTTAGGGACACTTCAAACCGGACGGCATGACCGTCACGGAGATCTTCACTAACCTAATAAGTTGAGTCAGTCTGGTTTAAGGGAATACGGTGCCCAAAAATTGGTGAAAATATCGATTTTTCAGTTTTTACTTCTTACTATTTACAATATCTTTCTGAACATTTACTGAAAGTTTCATAATGATATCTTTTGTAGAAAAAAGTTATTAAATATTTTCTGGAGTCATTATTATAAGTTTGAATACGTATTTCGTCTTCTTGCATCCTTTTTTCTCTGTTTCGCGTTTTTCAATTCTTGTGTTTAATAAATCCCTAAGGCTTTTTTCTTAATTAAGTTAGAATTTTAAAATTCTGTGTTCTTATAGATATGGTGAACAAAATTTTGCATGGAATAAAATCTATGTATAGTTGTTTCTTAAAACAATTTTGAATTTAATAATTTGTAACTTTTTTGTGATTTTCAGTATAAATGCATGTTACTTTTTAACTGTAGCTCACATTTTAAAATCCATACACAGTTCTTGAAAAAATAGTACTAAAAACAAACTATAAAAGTTTGGTGGAGTTATTCTCAAAATTGAAAGAGGAGTAGCGTTTTAAAAATGTTCAAAATTTTGACTTTTTTAAATAAATGAAAAACTACTTGTAAATATTTGTTTTTATTGCTAGAAAATGTTAATTTAGAGTTAACATTATATAAAACCACTATAATTTACAAGTTTATGTTATTATTTCTAGAAATGTTTTGGGTACCGTATCCCCTTAAGGAATTTATATTTTAGAGATGGGGATTAACGTGATAGAATTGTTCTTTTAAAAGAACCCTTACTTCACATCGTTACAAGAAAGCGAAAGCACAAAGGACAAAAAAATCGAAAATCGTTACATCAAGTTTCGTGACTCGAGCCAGCCTGGGCTATTAAGGCTCTCTTACTTTACCTTCTAAATCATTTCTTCTGGCCTTTTATCTGAGTAATAAATTTCAGCGGAGAATATTCGAGCATCTAGTTTGGATTAAAGGTTGCATCGGAATATGCTTCACCTGTATGGAAACTGCGAAGTGTTTTATGTGCTATAAAGCTAACCTACTGAAGGCATGCGTGTTGTCACATTAATCAAACAGAAGACTCTGGATTGTAGAGAATCTTTAAGGTTTTTTTAAAGAGAATAAACATTTAATGTCTTTTACTTTAAATTCTTAAATTTTTAGTAGAAATTAACTCTCAAGGACTATTTCGTTAAATAAAGTATTTATTAAAATAAAACGTGATGGTCTACACTACATTGTTTAGGTCCATTAAAATATAATTGGAAAACTAATTATTTCTTTGAGGGATTAGCAAATTTACTAAGTGTAAACTTGTTTTCACTGCACGATTTTCAATAAAAAAAATTTAACTAAAAATATTTTTTTTTAATTTTTAAAAATTCTACTTCTATAGCGGATGATTATAAAGGACAAGTCCCCATTTCTAATTTTAAAATTTATTCAAATTTATAATTTAAAAAAATTATGTTTGTTGCTGAAAATCCTGATAGTCAGATGATGGGTTAAAACCTATATTTTACTCTCACGGTTAAAGTCAATGACAACTTTCAATCAAGAATTAATCTCTAGACATTAAATCTTTATTAATTTCCCATAACACTATTCAGCTTCATTACATTTGCTATCGAAAAATCCGCAATTAAATCTTTAATGTGTGTATTATAACAACACAATAAAACAACTAAAATTATGGATTTTTCACCTTAATTAAGTTGTCACTAAAAAGCGTCATTGCTGGATTGCGTTTTAATACCAATAAAAGAGCTATCTACAATCGGGCTAAGCTTTTTATCATAATGTATAACACCCTATTTAACGCATGCCAAATCAAAGAACCCATTACAATGAAATTAGAGATCAACTTATGCTTATCCTTAAATAGCCTTACAAAAGCCTTTAAAAGAACGTGTGCTTGTCCAGGAATGTCCTTTATCAGGGCATTAATTAGATTGGCTGTGACAAAAACTAGGTTTTTGAAGCTACGAAAGAAATTGTCATTCAAAACCAGCGACTTGCAATTTGTTGCCCCGCCCTAGAATGAAATAATCATGAGGTTGGAAAAGAAAAGAAATGTCAGTTCGTACAAATAATTAGCACTCATTGTAGTTTGGGTTGGGGCATGTCTAGACAGTAGTCCTTGGGGTAGTGATTCGCCAGCTTTTAACTAGTATTAAAATAATTTTGATAGTCTCGTATCGATTATTAATTTTAAATACGTACTAGTATAATGTTATAGAGATTTGAGAAGCTAAACAATTTTAAATGGTGAAAGAAATTGTTTGCAGTTTCTTTTTAAGGAAAAATCTTTGATTGACAGTTGTTGAATTTTATTTTGTACTAAATTTATCAGTTATTGTACTATGCAGTAAATCCAATAAAGTACTAGATTCTAATTCGTGAAACTAGAGTGTAAAAAGTTTTAATATGAATAATATTAGTTCGATCTAAAGGTATTCAGTGCATTAGGAAATACAATGTTATTTTTGTAAAAACGATAACTAATTTTCAAAAATATTTGTTTATAATGATCAAAATATAAAATAGTTTTATTTTATTTAAAATTTGATATAAACTTTTTTTTCATTTCATGAATTAAATTCCATCACATCTAATGTTAGTTAAGAATTTGTCCTAATGACACTTATCAGTGAATTTTCATATCAGTTTGAATTGAGTTTGCATCTAACTATCTAAAAAGACACATAAAAGCATTTTTAACGAATTTTGCTAGTTTTAAAATAATCTCAATATGCACCATGACTAAGGCCATAATCTTAAACTAACATATATAATTAATTTATGTATTCACTAACTCAGATACCAATAAGCAAAGCTCAATCTTTGTTGACATTTTCATATTAATAATGTGAAGTTAAGTACGCTTGGTAAAAAAATAACCATTATTTTATGCTCTGACTAGTAATTAATTTAAAATGTTTAATGTTTTAAACTACTATGATGTGGTTAAACTTTAGAATAAAATATGAATAATACCTGTAATTATCTAAATAAATTACACATTTCAAATTTGTTTATACAAATTACTTGAAGCTTTTGTTTATTTTTACAGGGAAACAATAAAGTTTTAATTTTTAAAAGATGCACATTTTTGACGGGAAATAAAAGCAGCAAAATATCAGTTACTTCTCTTTTGGACTGTTATATATAGGTGGGGGGGGGATGTTTGTAGTAGGGTTAACTTGGTAGTTCACTTAGTGTTAAATCGATTATTTAAGAGGTTCATAACTTCTTAATAGAAGTATATCAAATAAAGTTAAACTTCTTAATTCAAACTTCTTCATTAAAAACTTGATTTATACGATAGAACAAAATATTTTGTTTGTGGCCACCTTGGACTTTCTGATACACATTTTTAAATGGTTTCTTGCTAGGTCAAACTTTTCCACTATATGACATGAAATACTCATCATTATCCTATTCTGCAGCTTTCTTCAAAATATCTTTTGGAAGAGCCAATTTGGGTTTAGCATCCTCATTCCTTATTTAAATTTTTGGTCATCTATAGTAACATTAAAAAAACTCGGTGAAATCTATTAAGAGGGACTGTCAGTCCCATAGAGATAATGCATTAGTTTTGAAATCACAATTTTTGCAAAAGAATTGCTTTGCTATGTTATCCCATTTTCACCAGGTATTAGAATCATCATAACATCAATTTAAAACAAAACTGAAAAGAAAATAGCATCCGGTTATTTAATTATTAACTGATAAAGTTTTAAAATAGTGTCGCCATATGCTGTAATTTTTGGCATTTTAAAACTTCAAAAATATATAATTAAATAACTAGATAACATTTTCGTTTCAAAATTTGTTTCATTTCGGTGTTATGTTGATTCTCATAACTGGGAAAAAAGGGCTAACATGGCAAAGCAATACTTCGGCCGAAGTTGTGATTAGAAAACTAATGCATTAGCTCTATGGGACTGACAATCCCTCTTAACTGTATTTGAATAGCAGCATATGATTGGTTCCAGCGCCTAGTTATCTTATAACAATACAATAAAGAAATTTAAAATAGTTTATGAATTACTCCATTTAATACAGAACGATCATATTTAACGGGAGCATGAAAATACATCTTGTCCGATATTTTAAAAATGTATGGAATGCTTTGATTGTTATCTTCACAATGTGATTGGCTAACCTAAATTAAACAAGTGATATCACTTCCGATTTGCAAATTGTTTTTTTTAATAGTAATAAAAATGACAAGGTTCAAGTATTCTTATGGTTCAAGTACCCCTGATTCTCCCTATATATTTAAAAAAAAACATTCTAAACAAACACTGACAAATTAAAACGCAAATTTTGAACATTACATTTTAAACGGGTTTTTTTTTATGGAAATGGGTGGTTACGAACATTTTTACAACAGTTAAAAATATAGTTATGATGCGCGTTTATAAAATTATTTTAATTATAACTTAGACATAGTGCCCCAAATATTTATCTTTTTTTATTTCAATAATGATTATTTTATTAATTTGTTAGCTTTCGGTAATAGTTATTGGTGTATCATTTCAATCCGATATCATTATTAAGTGTTTTTAAATTGTTATAATGGAATCAATATATTTTTAGGTAATATTATTTTACGATAATTTTTTTTATACAATGCTTAACTATATAAATGCTTGTTTAATAATAATAAACTGATAAATGAAGACAAAAAATTCAATTAATTTTAAAACATTTTTAAATATCGAGCATTGGACACATAACTTAAAATCATTTATTCATACCATTAAATATTAAGTTAAACATTCTAAAACTTTGCTGATGTGTTTACTGATTAGATTTACTGTGTAGCAATTTACATATTAAACAAATACAATCTAAAATGCGAAAAATTAATCCTTGAATCCAATTGTCATAATCTTAACTTTTTTCTCTTTGTTTCTTCTCTGAAACAATGGTGTATGGTTTGTGAATTACCATTTTCATTTGATATTAAACATTTTCCAAGACATTTTGTTTTTACGACTGTTTTTGCCTCTGTTCACCCGTATAGAGGCGGCTCTCTAAATGCTAATGGCACGTGAGAAAACAATCGTATTCATCGCATCATAAATATTCAGATCTCGTAAGCGGACTTTCATTTCAACTGTACAATCTTAGCAACCACATTAAGAGATTTGAAGAAGCGACTTCATATTATGTTTCACCTGTTTTAATACACTGGAAGGTTTTCTTTTGTTTTTCAAATAGAGATGTCTCGGAGCCTAATATATATTTTTTTTAATTACAAGGACCATCAAAGTATTGCATTAAAATTTAAGCATTGTATCAAAAAGTATGAAAATATAATTTACAAAAAAAATAAACCATAAATAGAAAATATCATTCTGTTACTGAATTACTATTTCTTACGTTTTAAAATAGTGTTTTAAGTAGTGTCAATAAACTACAGCTAAATTATAACTGTCAATAAACTAATGCTATATTAAATTTAAAATTTAGTGTCATATTTAAAATTAAAAGATCTTTAATTAATGTTTTACTTAAATTTTAATACGAATGAATTATATGTCCATCACTAATATTTGTTCTCAAAATATATTGCGTTTTTTTTAAATCTATAGCGAATCCTTTAAGATTCATATTATCAATAATAAGTAGTATTCTTCAATATAAAATAATTGGGCTACATTAGTGAAAATTATATTTTGTAACGAGTGTTAAATTCATATTTTTTTCATTTTTCGGGAATATTTTGATATAGCTTAGTCTAGGTAATTATTTTGTAATTTTTAATCTTAACTATACTAGGTAAATTACTTGAACCTAATTAAATGAAATATTATATTACTTGTGAAGCTTATTTCGATTCAAATGATAAAAAACAATGTTCATTCTTTTTACATGATAATTTGTGTAAAATAACCCAAGGCAACACACTGGTTTGTAATGGATGCAGTTACTTTAGTACAAAAAAAGTTCGTTTAGTTTTTTTATATTAAAACAGGTCGTGTTAAAATTAGTTCTTAGTTTTTTATGCAACATGACTGGGGAGTAACTGTTAATAAAAAATAATATAAACATCCTAACCTTCCGTTGCATTTATTCCATATTTTGCGTAATTGCTAAAAGCGTCCTTTTAAAATTAAATACATTTAAGTCAATTGTCTAGGGACTTTTAGTGGTTCTTTTATTACGCCTTAGCGTATTTTCTTTTTTTATGTTTCACTACCCATAAGTAACGGATTTTTGCTTCCTGGAGTGATAGCTTTGTCGTTAGCTTCTGAATAAATTAGTTTGATAATATTTATTCGCCAATTTGCCTAATGATTTGTATTTGTACTCTGTGGGCCTTGTTTCGTAATAGTTGTAGGGTTTGATTAAATGAAACTGTTTGAAGTACAGGCTTGGCTTAGGGATTCTTTTAAATGAAATACAAGGATAAAGCGACACCCAGTGTAAGCATTGCATTGTACGTAGATGTAATTATAATGAGATTTAAAATGCTTCCTTTTTTCAAAGGGGAATGTATAAAATCTGCAGCAATGTCTGAAAGGATAAATAATTAAAAATAATTTAGAGGTTTACATATTTATGAAAAAAAGATGAAAAAGTTGTGAGGTTTGACAAACACCCTGAAAACCTTTGCCAAATACTTTTTTATTTTGATTTTATTAAGTTAAATAATATTACTTTTGTTCAAAGTGATCAAAACAATTAAGGTTAAATGAAAAACAATATATATTCTTTTTAAAAGAATTAATACAAAACATAAAATATTAAATTAAAATATTTAAAGGATAAATATTTAAACAAATTGGTAAAATATCAATTCAAACATTTGCATAGGGACATTTTAACTAAAATGACATCATACTAAAAGTAAAAAAAAAA
Source organism: Oedothorax gibbosus (assembly GCA_019343175.1). Taxonomy (NCBI): domain Eukaryota; kingdom Metazoa; phylum Arthropoda; class Arachnida; order Araneae; family Linyphiidae; genus Oedothorax; species Oedothorax gibbosus. The sequence goes on from JAFNEN010000097.1 coordinate 621,527, forward strand.
CCTTCAATATGCATTCTGTTATAATACATAGGGGAGACAGGTGCTAGTTTACCACCTTTTTTTTCCCTTTTGCTTTACATATTCTTTTTGAAGAAAACGGGAGATCAGTGTCTTTCGTCTTCCTCACATTTTTACTTACTTACTATCGTTACTATTTTTTGGAAAAAAAATAATTTTAGTTTTTGACAGTAAATGGTTAAATTTGAGTTGAAAAATGTTCTCCGTATGCCGAAGCAAGTTTTCCAACAGATTGAAATATACTCAAAAATATTTTAGTGCCCAGTGAATTTTTCTGACATCACATCACTCGAGTTCGAGTCACTCTCTGTCATTTTATATCGAGGCAAATTTTTGAACGGAAACAGTTTTTAAATACGTTAAGGAAAAATCCACGTTTTATTTATTGTTGGAACTGTTAATTTAAATCTAGTAATTATAATTTTAGTTTAAAATCCTTCGGCAACATGAAATCTTTTATTAAACTATTCTTTGCTCGTTAGATGATGTAGGCTGCGTTGCTTTATAGGTCAGTTCAAACACTGACATCATTTAGCTTTTATTATTAAGATAAGAGTGGGTATAAATCCCATTGGAAAACTTATCCGGGTCTTCCCTACACTTACGTGTTGCATTTTCTTTTAAGTTGTTAATTAATAATTTTATAATATGCTGTTTTAATTAGTTTTCAAAATAAAGGATAAAGCCTTACGGCTTCTTCGCCCACGCTAAGGCGTTTAAAAGAAATCAACAAAAATGTGTCGGAACGTGCTACTAGTTTTCATAAATGTTAAAGTTGAAAAGTTAAATCTAACTTGAATTTTGTTTTAATAATGGTGAAATTATATTCAATTAAATTTGATTTGATGAATTTATTATTTGCTTTGAAATCCATTTTTTATAAAAGCTTCATTATCAATCTACAAAACACAAGTACATACTACAAAAACTTAAAGTATTTTTAATAGCTATATATTTTATTTAATCACACTGCTCTTTGAATTTTGTTTGCTTCGAGTAGTTACGTATAGCCTTACTAAACAAAGCTTTCTTCTGCCGAACTATTAGTTAAAAATAAATATTAAGAAATGGTTTATCCAATTAGTATGTAGCATTAAAATAATGTTTATAAGTATGCGAAGATTACGTTACGTATAGCCTTACTGCACAAAGAAGCTTTCTTCTGCCGAACTATTAGTTAAAATTAAATATTAAGAAATGGTTTATCCAATTAGTATGTAGCATTAAAATAATGTTTATAAGTATGCGAAGATTACGTTACGTATAGCCTTACTGCACAAAGCTTTCTTCTGCCGAACTATTAGTTAAAATTAAATATTAAGAAATGGTTTATCCAATTAGTATGTAGCATTAAAATAATGTTTATAAGTATGCGAAGATTACGTTACGTATAGCCTTACTGCACAAAGAAGCTTTCTTCTGCCGAACTATTAGTTAAAATTAAATATTAAGAAATGGTTTATCCAATTAGTATGTAGCATTAAAATAATGTTTATAAGTATGCGAAGATTACGTTACGTATAGCCTTACTGCACAAAGAAGCTTTCTTCTGCCGAACTATTAGTTAAAATTAAATATTAAGAAATGGTTTATCCAATTAGTATGTAGCATTAAAATAATGTTTATAAGTATGCGAAGATTACGTTACGTATAGCCTTACTGCACAAAGAAGCTTTCTCCTGCCGATCTATTAGTTAAAAAAAATATTAAGAAATGGTTTATCCAATTAGTATGTAGCATTAAAATAATGTTTATAAGTATGCGAAGATTGTCCAAAAATCAAAATTTTTAATTATATGCATGCACGTGAACGAGTCGTGTTTCGACCTAAAACATTTTTTTACTTGTTCAAATCAAATTATTTGATGGATTTACTTTATTTGTGTGACATATTAATTAAATATCTTTAAAAATTCTGTTTTATTTTACTGAAACCACACGAAATTATTTTTTAAACGCTTCTTGCTATCTATTTGAAGCGAATTATTAAGAATTTAAAAGTATATAATATTCACTACTTATTTCAACCCGAGCCAATTTGATTAGTTGATACCTGAATTTGCACTCCTTGTTAAAGAAGATTCGTCAGAATTTTATATAAAAAACTGAATTAAAGAACACCGGTCCCATAGGGGAATTTCTACCATAACTTTAAATTTCAGGTATAAGAAACTTGTGGAAATAACTTAAACTCAAACTTTAAAAATTCAAACAATAAAATATTAAGTTTTGAAAATGTAGGGGTAATATTTTTCAGTGAAAAACGAAAGTTAAAAACGTAAATGAAAATCGAAAAATAAAGTCTAGAACAGCTATTTACGTTTAACAACTATGAATTTATTTTCCATGTTACCTGGTTTTTTCATTGTATTAGGCATAATCACAAAGTGCTTATACTTTTGTGTGAGTTGAATTAAGAAATATTTAAAACCATAATAATCATATTTAAATATTTACTGGTAGTATTTTCTAAGAGCAGTTTAATAAGAAAACACTGGAATAGAAAATAGCCCAAATAAAAGATGACCCTCTCACCAAAAGGCAGCTATCTTTAGAAACAGGCCCTTGAGGACAATACTCTGATTTCTTTCAGTAGAAAAGGCAATGAACGGGGGTGGAGAGTTACGGCGAGAACGGATTTGATTGGGGGTAGCATTCAATTTGTTGAGATTCATTCCGTGAACTGTTTACTGTTGAAGACACTGAGATCTACATGCACTTTAATGGAGACTATAAGAAATTGAGGAATTCGAAACTATGAATAATATTGGTGTATTATGAAGTATATACAGGGTGGTTATAAAATAACGATCGCTATTCGGAGTGGTCTGTAGCTTGAATGAATAATCCAAATGCAACAAGCATTGAGACACTTACTAATCAAGAAGGGGAAAAAGAATAGAATTATAAAAAAGAAACTCGTCTCTTGACCAGGGTTCTAAATTACGAGGCGTAGCCAATTATGGCCAATTACGGCCCACACAGCCAAATACGCCTCGTAATTTAGAACCCTTGTCAAGAGACGAGTTTCTTTTTTATGATTCCATTCTTTTTCCTCCTTGATTAGTGTCTCGATGTTTGTTGCATTCGGGGAACAGCTAGCGTATTATGGCCGCAATGCTATTTGGCGACTTTGGGGTTCTTGAAAAAGTAAACGCAGGGTTGCTATAGCAGCAAGATTGACGTAAACATCCATTGAGTTGAACTGGAATGTTTAATAATTTAAGTACGTTTTCGCTACTTGGCTTCAAAAGGAAAGTCGCCAAATCGAGACCGGCCATAATACGCTAACAGTACCGCATTCGGATTATTCAATCAAGCAACAGACCTCTCCGAATAGCGAGCGTTATTTTATAACCACCCGGTACTTGGAACTGCAACTCGGGACATTACATTTTACTTATAGCTTCGAAATAAAAATTAAATAGAGTAACATATGTATTCAGTTTAAATAAAACTTATGCTGTATTTTTATAAATTTTTACCTTTTGAATAAAAAATGTATTTTATTAACCCCTTACTTCTCGCTCCCTTCAAAATAGCGGGCTGAGGTTGTTGGCTTTTCCTAGAAATTTAACATTTTTATTATTTCAAAATAAAAATAAATTAACAATTAAAAATGCCTATGTATTGTTCATACACATTTTTATATAATTCCCAGAGTGTGAAAAAATGGGTCATTTTATGACCGTTTTCTTGAAAATAATCGAATCGTTAAAAGGTTAAAGCATTGGAAATTGTGCCTTTTTCAACAAAGATACAGGGGGGAAAAAATCGTAAAACAACACAGGGACTCGTTAGCATTTTAAACCTAAACCGTTTTAAAATTTAGAACAACACAGCACGAGTCAACCCCCCCACCAAAAAGTAACTCTACGTAATCAATACCTTCTGGCCCAACTGAAAAATGGTGTCGACTATCTCAAACATCCACCTTAACGTTACTCCGGCAAAGAATGGGGAGAAGACAGTCACCGAGGCCCTGATTGGGATCACATTCAATTTGCTTAGCTTCATTGAGTGAACTTTTTACTCCCTTTTCTAATCAATGGAAGGCACTTCCTCTTCCAGCCCACAAACTATTGATTAGAACCTTTAATTGGGCGCTAAAATAAAGATTTAGAAGGGATTTGAATATCCGATCCCTGTTGGAAGTGATAGGGGTGTTGTTGGAGTTGCTGATTTAAGTAGCTATTCTCTACTTGGCGATAGCGTGGGCTTTGGAGTATATGCCATTAAATTTGATGGGTAAGTAAATATTCGAGGCTTTAAAGTTGGGGAGGAGATCACAAAGTTTCAACCAAGCTGAGTTTAGAATTAATTGTTTTTAAATATGAATATTTAATAAGATTGTGTGGGGGGCGTATTCGTAAATTAGGTTATTAGCCTTGCTTTATTATGTGTATGGAGTGCATTATAACTGAAAGTATATTTTCGGTTTTATTGTTTTGTTTTACATTTATGTACACAGCTTTTTTCATTTTCTACATTATAAGTTTGTAGCTTAATGAACTTAAGCTGAATTTAAGTAATACAATTAATGCATTTTAAGCCTTTTAAAATTAGGTTTACATATTATTTTCATACAAATGAATAGCGTATTTAATGTTTATCCTCTCGAACTTTCAATATCATCCTTATCATAACCAGCCAGTTCTACTACATGATATATTTTATTAAAGCAACAGTTGATGAATATTTCATGAAATATTCAAAACATATCTCGTTTCAGCCAACGTAATTCATGCTAACAACTCTTGTAGAAAAAATACTTTACAATTTAAATTTAAACAATTTAAAGATTTTAACGAGGAATTCCAAAACTTTCTTACTTAAACCTCAAAACTAGACACAATAAACTCCACAAACACTCATCTAAAGCCTTTTATTGTACTTACAGAGTCCTCATAATTAAATTACTAATCCTAAATATATCCCTGGGCTCTTAAAGTAACGCCGCCTTCGTACATGAAAGCCCAGGAAGGCGTAACCACCAGCAATGATATCTTATCTCACAACAGCTCTATAGAAGAGTTGTAGTAGACGTTTCTATTCCAGACAATAGACCTTTAAGCACTCTTAGGAGACAGTTGCAATTAAGTTCACTGGCAGAATTCCTAACCATTGCAGTAGCTGCTTCAGAAAGGTTTATTCATGTATGGTGTTTTCCTTTAGAAGGGTCTGTAATGTCTGATGTGGTTCCCTTAAATTTAAATTAGATTTGTCTGATACAATAGGTTTATTTAATTTTTTGAAAATTGAGGTTAAATATATTTATCGGGAGTTATTCACAAGATAGCCATCTAAGAGGTGGGAATTATATAATGTTTAAACTCATCACACTTCTGAAATTTTTCTGTTTTCCTTTAGAAAAGTTGTGCGTTTGAAAGTGTTGTTGAAAGATAAAATATGTATCTGATATGGTTGTTCTAATTTGAAATTGGATTAATTTGATACAATGTGCTAATTTTAATTTGAAAACTTAATCTAAATTTGTATGTATTTTATGAGCAGTTTTAAATGTATTTACAACATATCTATATAAAAATAACTATATCTACTAAACATATCTACTAAAAAATAACAAAATTTTCCAAAATTTAGTACTTCCTTATAAAGCAAGTATTTTGTTATTATCGTATACTTGTGTGAAGACTTAGCGTTTCGACAACAACTTTTATTTTATGTGATACACAGCATCAAACAATGTAAAATTTATTATGACAAATTTAAAGTACAATAAATAGTCTCCTCCCACAAAAAATATTTGTACGATTACATTTTTTTTATTCTGGCAATAAACTGCACAATTTATGTTATGAATATAAACTTAAATCCGAACGCATTTCAAACCAAATGATATGGAAAAATATCCTCATTTCTTATTATACCCCAAATCATAGCCCATACATTTTTTACAACAAAAAAGAAGCATGTTTCACAAACGTACATTCTTACAAAACACCCCAATATTATTTCTCGAAAAAGCGTTCCCCTCAATCTTTTCTCCTGCTTTGATAATGTTTATATGCACAGCGTGTTCCACGTTTACCCGCATTATAACATTCTTTTATTTTGTTCCCTGAGTTAAATCTGCCTTTGTGCACAACAGATGTATAATACATTAATCATTTTATCTTCACCTTTATTCTCTCTACAATACGAGATAAAAGAAAAAGAGCTAAAAGCTCTCGGTTTTTTTTAAGTAAGAGAGGAAAGCTGGTGATTTTTATGCACTCAGACTATTTTTGAAGCAGACTTTGTGTTTCGTTTTTTGCTTCACTCTTCTGACTTCTCTCCGGAACTGCTTCAGAGGTTATTTAGTTTCTCTTTTGGAGCGAAAGTTGAGACAATTTGTCATCGTGAAAAATTACCATAAATTTAATAAACGACTCCTTCAGATATTCCTGACTAGGGCGTTTTGAGATTGTTGGACTGTTTTTGCAGAGAACTGAAATTTCGAATCCGAGATTAAATGGGATGGGAAACAAGGGGATTGAAATATAAAGATTAATTTGGAGATAGTTTGTGCTGACCATAAATTTATTGGGGATTAGGCTAAGAATGTTGGAAAAATATTATTTACAAAGAACAATTTATGGTTAGTTGGTACGTTAATGCGAAAACTATTTTTTTTTATAATTTATCTCATTTGTCTGTTTCAGATAAATTGTAAGTTGATAACTCAAAAAAGATTACCAAAAATTAAAATATTTTTTTTTTTCAAAGAATTTTTTTGGTCTGGAAATACTAAACATATAGTGATTAAAAATTTTAATAAGTGTATCCAATTAAAAATATTAAAGAATAAATTGTTATTGAAAATAGAAAATGACAAAAAAGTTAACATAAGTAAAAAAAAATCAGTATTTTTTTTGTTCCTAGTAGCAACGCGAAAGAACTATATAATTTTTTTTAAAAAATCATGGTAAGTAATTAAAAATAAAAAACTTCTACTTTAACTAATAACTATAGCTACGCCACCTTTTTAAATAATAACTTTAGTAAGAGGAAAATTATATATAACTTCGGTAAAATCCTATGTTTATTTATTCTTTAACGAATTTCTTGGAATTTGGAAAGTTTTAACGGTAAAACAGAAATACACTCATATTTTTATCATTTCAGGAAAAGTATAATCCATCTTAAATCTGTTTTAAATTTTCTAACTGCAAAAATTGATACCCTCTTAAAGCAATACTGTAACTAATCTCTTACTAGCTCGCTTTTAAAGTCTTATGTGGATTTCAAAGTGCTTCCCACATATTTAGTCTCCCACGCTCGATATTTTTTATAGATATTTTTTAAGTTTTCTAGTTATACAACGATTTGGACTTATAGTTTTATTTATAAATGTATAGACTGCAAAAGAACAATAAAAATAGGTTTCGAATTCTTGCTTTTTTAAAACAAATCATGAAGTATACAGTTTGTTTTAATATGATATAGTGTGGAATGAACAGCAAATGATTCGAGTTTAAAACCTTTAATTTATAATCAAATATTTGGGAGAATTTTCGGGTCATATTGATAATTGAATTCGTCATTTGAAACATGTTAAAAAGTCACGATACCCGAATAAAACATTGTTTAAAGATTGAACAGTATTCACACCAATGAAATAAGCTAGGAAAATTTTTCAAATTCTGATTCATAACTGCTAAGTTTCTTTCATTTAATCGTTGTTTATTACTGCTTATCTCGTTGTTATATTACTGCTTATTTTAGTAAATTAACTATAATTAAAATATTTATTTTGTAATAATATATTATCCGCCAGCTAAATAAATAAAACGAAAAAAAAATTATTTAAAATATATTTGTTTTAAGAAGTGCTATACTAGTTTTAAAGATTTTTTTTATAAGTTTGGGAATTTGAAAAGAGCGTAAGGCCACAAAAAATCGTCAAAGAGCCGCAGGTTGCCGATGCAGACTTAAGCATATTTAAACATTTATAAATGTTTATATAAATAAAAATACATATATTTATAACTACAAATAAAATGTGGTATATTCTGTGAAATAAATCCATAATTAAATTTTCGCAATTCCCATAGTAAAAACATTTTTCGCAACGCGCCTTTTCTCTAAAATATGCAGCAACTTGAGGCAGCGCAATTCCTGATCAAAATCTTTAGACATCCTATTCACTCAAACCGAGAGTCGTCAGCAGAACGTAACGCAGTTTGCCTTGAGAAACGCACAATTTTGCATACCTAAGCTGCTGATATCGTAACTGAAAGCTGTTCGGTGCATGCCAAATTCATAACTCGCTCCTAAGATACCAGGAAATCCAATAAAATTGCAACATGTGGGGGCGAGTTCACTGATAAGTAAATTTCGGCCATTCCATTCCTAGGAAAAACCGCCATCTGCGATTCTAATTTTTCCTCCTGCATTTTGAAAATTCTACCTGCTGACGTGGCAAATGACAAAAGAAATGACAGCGGATTTTGGAAAGCAATATATGCCGTTTTTTTTCTTTTTAAAAAAAAAAGAAATATTCCCATCGATTGAAACCCTGGTGGTTTGAATGGAGCGTATTTTCTATTTTACGCTTAGATCAGGAGAAATAAAGGGTGATTGTAGGCTTAAGAATCCATTGCCGATTCTATAATGAAAGAAGGGCAGTCTCATTTCTTCTGATTTTCTTAAATCTTTATTTATGTCAGTGAAGCATTTTTTAAAGTTTTCTTCTAATAAAACAAACTTTTAACAAATCAAGGCATTTTAAAAGCCAAAACTATTAATTTTATTTTAAAAAAATAAACTATACTTTTACTCTTCAATAAATAATGTAGCTTTCTAAATAGTATATATTTAATTCATAACTGTTTTTGTTTGTTTTATAGATTTGTAAAATCCCACCCTAATGAGAATATTTTTAACTATGGTAAAATTTGAAAATAAAGTATTTAATTATTTTAAAGCACTTGAAGTTAAAAGGTCCACTTTAACTGAAATAATTTTTATTTTAGGCGTAAAATGTATAAATTAATGGAAACGTTTACTTTCATTAAGGTATACGTATACACTTGAACTTTTTTTCTAATATTTCACTTAAAAATCCAATTTTTTTTATATTTGATATAATTAATAAGTGTATGAGGGTACGTGTAAAAATAATTTTAAAAAATTAAAATTTTAGTTAATTAATTAATTAGCAATTTATGAATTAATTAGCATGTTTTTTAAACACTCATAACTCAAGAACTAATTAACTTAGACCTATAAAATTACCATGCAAATTAATCACCAATTCATTCTGAAGGGCGTGAACATCCAACCAAGTTTGTGGCTTTTTTAGTTTTTTATTTATTATTTTTTATAATAAGCAACATTAAAAAAATCCATTTTTTAGAACAAAAATAACTTTGATATGCAATATAAAATTAATTTAAAAACCAAATCTTATTTTTTGAGGTTCACGCCCTCCCCCAACTCTATTCCACAAATAAATAAACAATTCGTTTGATAAAATGTTAATTTTAACTTTAGTTATCATTGTTTAAGCAAAGTAACACATGAAAAAAATGAAGTTTTGAGAAAATTGAGTTTAAAGGTTATAAAAGCTAACTAACTTTCATGATTTGGAAGATTAGAAAATCCTCTAACTTTTTATTAGAGTGGACATCAATACAAACTTTACATCATTTTAAAGAGGAAGAATTGGAGATTCTAATAAACTTAACCAAATTAGGCATTTTTTGTTTTTATTTTTGGCCTTTTCTAGTGTGTATGTATACCTTAATAGAAGATTAGATAAGTTCAGTTCAAGCTTACCCCATATCATTTAAACTGAAACTTCAACTAATTGGCTAATCAGGAGATTTTAATTTTTTTTACATAAAATGCATGAGGCATAAGGAATGGTTTTAATTCTGTCTATAGAATTTAAAAATCAATTCCTAATATAAAAATAAATATCTCATCAACCGCCAATAACGGGTTAGAAACCTCAAAATCCAGCCCCACTCATTACAACCGCCCATTTTCATTTCCCGAAAGATTAACCCGACCATTTCCGTTACCCAAAACTGCGCAAAAATGCCATTCCCTATTCCTTCCCAATAAATGATTACCTCAATACGTCCCCAGTGGTAACAGTCGCTCCATCATTTTAAGCCCATGAAAGTAAAAAAGCAAAACAAAACAAATGAACTTCTTTTCTAATTCTGGACTCGATGTTTTGCCGGACACCTGCCTCCATGACTCGCCCCTGAACAGAACCAAACCGACCATTAGTGGCTTTACAAGATTCACGTTTTACCCAAATGTACTGAAAGAACTGTAATGGGTGATTTTAGTTACCTCAGCGCCCAGCCAGATGCCTACTTTACAAAGGCGATGTCCCCTACACGTTCCCTGTTACAGGCACTCAGGGCTTCTTCTGAATGGATTTTGGCGTTTTTATCGGAGACCGGTTGTTTGACATTTATGATGTTTTTTGAAGGCTCAGTGAGGATCTAAAATTAGTAAGGTTCTTGATTTGATTTATATGGTTCTAAATTATGACGCTCGTCGCCAATAGCCCTAGTGTAGCTCCAGTGTGACAATAATTCAAACTAACCTAACTTTATTTAATTTATTATGCAGGAACCTAATGCTTAGAGCTATTCGAAGTACACATTTTGACTTAAATAGCTGCTTTCTTAGACTAGAAATGAAGAAAAGTCATTGTTATTAATATAACATATATTTTCATAGGTGTAAAATTTTAGGTTAGGAAACTCTTCTATTTCAATAACATAAATATATTATAGGTTGTTAAAACATTAAAATACTGTCTAATATTATAGATTAATACAGATAATAAAAGTGCATATGTAACTTAAACAACATCTTAATATCTAGGATATATTTAAATAACGCAATTTTATAGCTAACATATAAATACTAATCTCTTGAAAAAAATTTATTTCTCGTCCATTCCATTAAAAATGTTAAATAAATACCTTGTTTACTTATTTGATTTAAAAATATTTTACAAAATTTAAATTATCTGTATCTGCAGTATATAAATAAAAATATTGGATGAAACGTACAGAATTGTAAAACCTGTTAATATATATATATATTGCTTTAAAGTATTAAGAAATCCATCTTAAATATAACAAATAAGTTTACAATTATGAGAATTCGGAAACATTTGATACAATACTTGTCTTCTTAATCCTTCACATTCAAGACCGGTAGACGTTCCAATGTCTAAAAAATACCCAATGGTAAAGTATTAAATAGAAAGGTTTGTTTACCTTTGTATACAGCCGAATACTGTAAACGCATACTCGAATACTGTAAACGCAAATAAAGTGTCAAACTCACGACAAGGATGTAGTCTGACTTTAAAAAAGCTGGATTACTAGTATAGGCGGGAAAGTAAAGTGTCGGATTATGGAAGGAGTTCTTACTCCAATTTACTTATGTCGCTTTTTTTAAGAGTTCGTATAATTTTTTTTTCTTGAAATTTATTCATATGAATATATTTTATTCTTTTAAGTACTAGTATGTAAAATATGTAAAAATATTCTCTAATAAATTTGGAAAAATGTACCTAGACTTTATAATCCTAGAAAAATATTAAATACCACTTAAATATGAAGGAGTAGGAACGAAAGGCTGAACGAAATCTCCCACGAGAGATTAAAAATTGCTGATTATTTTTATTGAATTTTTGAATTGCATTATTTTTTTTATCTAGTTTTGGATTCGATATTAATTTAAAAAAGGTTTAATAGATTTTAGAAGTAGATGAGTGTGTTGAATGGATAAAATATGACCTATACCTATTGATTTTTTGTTTAACCCCCTTTCTTTAAAAAAAATAATAAAGTGTGAGGTTGTATAAATGACAAACATATTGAAATAACGTAAAATAACAAAATTATAAAAAAAGTTAAATTTTAGGTGATTTTAAATTGGCAGCACTTTAAGTATTTATACATAAAGGAATTAAAAATTTTAAGTCACTTTGGAAAAGAAAAAAAAAACCGTTACATAAGATATTACTTGTTTCCCAAATGAAAAAAAAACAATTATAATTTTGAATAACAAGTTAAAATTACTATTTTGTTTTGTTTTACTCATTCACTCTTTTTGTACTGCACCCAGCTTTTTACACGTTCTTTCCGAGAATTGGGTCTTTTTTTTCTCTCTAATGGTGCGGATCACCTTTTAAGGGTAGTTGAGTTACTAATGTATTCGGTAAAAGACATTTAATTGCACTTTAAGCATCTTTTTGGTTAATGCCATTATTTAGTAAATGGATCTTTTATCCGCTATTATACTAAGATTGTTAAATTCTTATCGGTATTAAATTAAACGTATTCTTACACAAGTCGACACACCGTTTTAATTTTTTACAATGTTTTATTACTATATAACCATTTGCAAGTTTTTCTTTATACAATTTAACATATATTTAATATGGTTAACTGATTACATAGCTATGAAATAATTTGTATTCACAATTGAAGAGCTTAGTGGAAGAACGTGCTAAGTGACAAAAAGGTGAAAACGAGATAATGAGCTTCAAAGTTTTTAGTTTGCAACTTTTCTGTCATTCACAAAATCAGTTTTTTTTGCATGATATTTTAGTTTGGTTCTTCAAAATGCTTGGTGGCTTTTGGCTTAGCCGTAATTTACGTCATAACGCGTCATTTACAAAACGCGCTTGACACCTCATGAACTTGGCACGTTCTTCCTCCGAAGTGCATCAGATTTTGGCCAGTCGCTTAGTGGAAGAACGTGCTAAGTGACATTTTTAAGATAAATTTGATCCATAAACGTTTCATAATTTCTGTACTAACCTTCCGATTTTCAAAATTATTTTTCTGTTTGGAAGATAGGACTTCACAGATCTCTTTTATACTTATTAATCGTTTGCCTGTCCGTCCATCATTTTGTCCGTCCGTCCATATCCCTTTCAATTTCCGATCCAAAGTTCCTGATTTTGAAAATTCTTTTTTGACTCGAAAGTAAAAAAAATAGATGACTACAATGTATAGTGTTTGGCCAAATGCCTGTACGTCTGCTTTTTTGTTTCTGTCCGTACGTCCCTACCCCCCCCCCCCAACTTCCTTTGTACCCGTCCATTTTTTAAAGTTATTACTTTCAATTACCTAATATAAAATATAAGGTAATAAAATTATTGCGATAGGGTTCAATAATACAAAATGAAGATTTTGTGCTTTCTCCACGTTTTGGAAGGTGCTCATTCTAAAAAATTGTTAGTTTTTTTTACATTGATCCGTCTGTCTGAAACTACTTTACAGTTTAAAATAAAAGAGCTACGGACTTCAAATTTAGTACACGGGTTCCTAGTTCCTGTTGGACGTCATAATAAGGTTTTCGAGAAAATTGCGCATGCGCAAGTGGAAGCTGCCATAAACTTTTTTTGGTTTTAAAAGTATGGCTGAACAACGAAAATAGATACAGACTTCTAATTTGATACACGTGTTCCCTGTACTAGTCGGACGTCAAAATAAAGTGTTCTACAATATTGTGCATGCGCAAGGAGTAGCTGCCCTGCCATAGAACTTTTTAGGTTTGAAAGTTATTGAAAATACTTTATAAGATATATATAACTTTTAAATGAGCGTATTGATATATAGTGTTACACATCCCTAGTTTTTTTAAGTTATCAGTCACCTATCTTATACTTTTTGTTCGTCCGTCTGTCCATACTATAAGAATTTCTTTGATTATTTAAGTTAAAATAAAGTAGGTTATATAAGTTATTTTAGAACTTCTTGCTTAATGTTAGATGAGTAAGTTTTTAATTGAAAATATTTTTAAAAAACCATTATCACTGAAATTATAAACTAAATACTTTGAAGAATAATAAGACAAATCAACTTAATAAAAAGTATACAAAAAGATAGTAAAAGAAACACAGGTGCATGTGAATAAAAATAAATATTAAATTTAAAAGACTTTTAAAGAAAGATAATAATGCAAGATATAAGTTTTCGCAAAAAAAAATTTTAAATAGTTTTTAGATAAGAATAATCGAATTTAAAAACAAACTTTGATATTTAAAAAAAAGTAAAAATAAGCTGTATAGCAAGATATAGATCCTAAGGTTACTTACGTTTTTCTTTCTCCTTTTCAATTAAGGGTTTAATCAATTTTAAGAAAGCTACTTTAATTTACAGCATTTCTACAACGGTCGAACATGATCGTTTAAACAATTTATTTTTACAATCGTAATGCATAGTATTTTTTTTAAAGTCATCGATATTTTAATAAATATTAAGAACTTATAACGTTTTATACTTTGTCACTTTATTGTTACATCAATTATTATAAAAATATATTTTAGTTTTACATAACAAAGCAATATCTTGATTAAATTTGTTCTTACCGTATAAGCTTTTATTCACACTTTCAAGCAAAAATTCAGCTTTCCGCTTGCTTCTTAATTCAATTTTAATAATTTTAGGAGTTTAGGACATTGCACAAAATGCGTTCGATAGCTTTAGAGATCAAACGTAAAATGGCTTTAAAACGATTTTTGTACCCATAATTCATTTTTTTAAACAAACCAGATGCTTTGAATGTTCGGTGCAATGTTGTTTTAACGCGAACTACGAACTGTCATCTCCATAGAGCAGGTGCAACTTTGTTTTAATTATACCATCTGTTCGCTGCTAAATTATCTATGTTTATTACAATAAAAATCAGACGACCTTTAACTCCGTTTAAATTTAAAATCAAAATGCACTTTTTTCCTATTTTGCTAAATGTACTCAAAACCCAGTTTTACGCAAAATTAATTTAATTTCATTGATTATATTTAATAATTAAAGTTAATTAGGAAATATTAATTACATTTTGTTGAATTCTTTTTGATTAAAACTACAAAAGAACCATTTGTTTTGCTATTAATGCAAGCGAAAGTCTGAAAATTTTCCGCAAACGTGTCACTTAGCACGTTCTTCCACTAAACGATCGTTCCGGAATCGGTCGATTTCGGTGGAAGAACATGCCAAGGGTCCTTAGCACGTTATTCCATTGAAAAAGTGACGAAAACGCGTGCACCTACCAACTTCGTATGCGAAAAATATACGAAATCGAATGTTTTCTAAAAAATTGAAAGCTGTTATGTTTAAAGCTGGTAATAACATGATCATTGACACAAAAATCTCAATTTTTTTCAAAAATTTCACTTAGCACGTTCTTCCACTCAGCTCTTCAATTATATATGAAGTATAATAATATTTTACAAAGACATTTAAATTTGATTCTGTGCATCTATATTTGGTGTTATACCTTTGTGTTTTTTTAAATTGTAAATCAGCTAGTTAAATTAGTATTTTGATAATTTTTTTTCCAAATTGACAAGGATGCAATATTTCTTATGTTGAAATGGAAACACTATTTATACGTGTTTTAATAATGAAAAACGTTGATTGATAATAAATTTCAAAAATTCTTTTAATAAAGTAACAGTTTAACTAAAACGTTTAATGCTTAAAAGTATCAATGCATTAAAGAATGTGATTAAACTTTTAAAACTATCTTTTTCTGGAATGTCTACATTTCCAGTTACATTCACCAAATTTCATTTACACAAAGACATTTCCGTTCAACTGCTCACTATGTCACCCGACTGGACCTATTATAAAACCACAAGGCATTTCAATACATTATCCTTACAAACAACAATTTTTGAACGGAATCCAAACATAACAAAGGGCAAAAATAACCAACCTAATGGCACCCAGTATCACGTCCGAACTTAAACACATCCCACCTATCTACCTCAGGAATTGCACCATTTCCCCAGAGCATGGCAAAGATGTCAGAATCATTTGTAGAAAGTCCCTCACACTACGTGAGAATTTGTGTGACGCCAGGAGCTAACTTTGTTAGCGATTTGTTTCTCTATCGGCAAACATGGGTGGCAGAAAGGCATTCAGATGATTAGAAACTGCAACACGGTCTTGCCTGCTATTCCATCTTTCTGCAGGCAAGTTAAGAAGAAGGAAAAAGAGTGTCTTCAAAGTTTAATGGGTATGCCGATGGCTGATAAATCAATTTGCATGGTTATGGAAATGTTTTATGGATTTGATTTTTTTATACGAAGGAGAATGGTAAGTGATGAGGGAAATTATATTCAGATTTATTCTGCTTGTTGAAGAAAAAAACGTTACGTATTGTTATCTTTACGATAAATTAAAAAAAAATTCAATACATAAAAAAGAATAGTCTTAAGAAATTTGTCCTAGATAATTTGGTAGACGGTAGCCGATAGTTGTAAGAGCTAAAGTGAATATCCTCAAACCCTTTGTTTGCAAGGTTTTTGTAGCAGTTTTAACTTGGCATGAAGTGGTAGGTCGATCTGAATATTCATTTTATAACGAAAGTAACTATGGTTCTCTCAATTAAAAGTAGGGGCTGGGGAGCCCAGTCGGTTAGGCATTCGCCTAGCA
Source organism: Oedothorax gibbosus (assembly GCA_019343175.1). NCBI lineage: Eukaryota > Metazoa > Arthropoda > Arachnida > Araneae > Linyphiidae > Oedothorax > Oedothorax gibbosus. Next base: position 637,981 of record JAFNEN010000097.1, read on the forward strand.
TGCGGAAGGTCCCAGGTTCGGGTCCAGGCATCGCCAAAATAACTGCCGACCTATAAACGGCCGTGCAGCCAAAAATGTCCAACGAATAATACCCCGTGTGGCGGGAGTGCACGTTAAATATCCTTCAAAGTCCTAACGCTGCGTACGATGTCGCCCTTAATGGTTGTGTTGGGTGCCTACTCGGGTGTCGGCTCGTCACTTGACTGTGGTTCTAAAACACGACGCCCTTCACCAATAGCTCTCGTGTAGCTCTAGTGCGACGATAATTCAAACTAACCTAACCTCAATTAAAAGTAACATCAATATTCCTCTCTATATAACTTGAATGTTTCAATTCCGTTTTGCATCGCACAGTCACCGAATTTTACGCTTCGCAACGCATACATTTTGTAAAAATATTAAGTAATAATAAGGCTGCGCTAAATTTCAGGTGAATTTTTTATAGGGTATATCCTCTTTAAATATGGCATAAATTGAAACAATTAAAAATAACGTAATTTTAAATTTCCTTAAAAACAATAGAATACAAGGGAAAAGAACAATTTTTGTTTATTCTGCTGAAAAAAAGCATATCTTTCAAAATTAAATCCGCAGATAAACTATATTTCATTGAAATTTTGTTGGTTGAAATATATGCATGACCTTTATTGGTTCTGTACCACTATTCAAGAAAGGCACGAATATTAATAACATAAACCTTTGCAACAGTTGGCTTTGAAAAGATATTTTAAAAGAAAAGGTTAAAAAAAATATTGTTTTAGATAATTGCATCTTGGTGTATTTTATGGCACAGCGCATCTAATTTCAAAAATTCGAATGAATTACATTAAAGACAAACGAAATTTGGGAATCTTGCAGAGTTTATTGAGTTCATAATTTTCATTTCTTTAAGGTTATTGGTTCATTTTTTTAAGGTCAATGTAAAACAACTGGTATTGCTTGTGTATTAGGAAAAGGAAATACGAAGTAAAGTTTAAGTTATTTAAGGTATCTGTTTTGAAAATTTAAGACCCCTGCATGTACTGTAAGGTATGGCTAGAGATATTTCAATAGTCTTTTCAATAAAATAACTGCTCCTTTTTTAATAAAATAAGGAGTTGTACCATTATTGAAAAAAAATCATTCCTACGAAAAAAAACCTTTGAAAACTCTCTCCCCTGGCGAAAATTTCTCAGATAAAAACATAGTGAGTCAAAAGAGAAAAGCTACTTTTGAAGAAGCTGAATAAAATAGAATCATCGCAACTTTTTGAAAGATTGCTGAAGAAAATAAACACCCTCCGTTTACCCAGCGATCCTGGCCCTGAATGCCGCTCCCTCATCTACATTTAAAACGTTTTCTTTGTTGAATATTCTGAAGCCGCGTCCCAAAAGAGGAGCATGATACCTCACTCCCGCGCAACTTGAACTCCAACAGGATTTCAAGGTCTTGGTTTGACACAAGGGAAAAGGACTATTTTAACATCGTTAGATCGGATGATTTTTAAGACAATAGTCACAAAAGTGTATTATTTGTCAATGAAAATTATATAAAAATATGTAAGAACGTCATTCATTTTTATTTTTTATTTGGTTTTAGCTTGATTCTTAAAAAATAAATGTCTAGGATAATCCGACTTTCATCAAGGAAAGGCCAACATCCTCAACATTCATTTTGATGGAAGCGATAGAGATGGGGTTACAGTTATTTCGATACAATGACTTTTTTTTTGGTTTTGTCATGAAAACAGAAATTGATAGAAATTAAAAACCTACAACTCTGACTAAAAGTTAAATAAGTTTTGTATTTTCATTTAAGACGTCTTATCCTTAAATATTGAAGCATGTGTCATATTAGTGTCCAAGTTTTTGCCATACGCCTGTGCCACTCTACCGCCAATCCTATATAAATATAACCAACCGTGTATAGAGGTTGAGTCCTAACTCATTTATAGTAAATATATTTTTGATTTATGACAATGCCTGTTTTTATTATGTTTAATAAAAATACTAATAGCATGAGGACATGCTTAGATATATATTCAGAAATTTTCAGAGGAAGAAGAAAACATATTAATTAGACAGTTCTGATCTTATTGAACTGGCCATTTGGCTGAGTGACGGGCACTGGCATGAAGATCCTCCTGTACGGAAGATGTTTTTTCATGAACACATAATATATTGAAAATTAATTATTGATCAAAAGTCGTTTATTTCGATATTCTTTCATAATAAAACATAAATTTAAAAAACTATATTACCCCTATAAAATGTTTTTAATAGAAAAAACTTGTGTTGCTTGGAGTGAAAAAAATTGACCTATCCCCAAAGAGCATAAAAATATTTATTCTTTGGTCCCTAATTATTCTTAAAATCAAGACTTTCAGATACACTTCTGTCAAACTCTCACAGCGATTTATAAAACACTTACGGCATCGCTCTTCCATTGTCAGCTTGTTTCTTTTCTCTACTGGTGTTTCGTTTCTTCGTCTTTTAAGAAATATTTCTTTTCAGAGGGGACTTTTTTTCCGCTGCTACTCTTTCATTTCGATTTTGTTGCTTCCCTTGTGGCAATTACGCGCAGATTAATCAGATACTTTGGGGGCGTAAAAAGCAATAAACTCAATAAAGTAGTTCGTTGGGCTGAATAACATCTGAGATAAACTTAACTCTGCGAGCAATTTTTTTAGTGAGTGGTAATTTATTAAAGAACGTTATTATTGTTTATTTGGGAAAGAAAGGAAGTAGCAATCCTGCTTTTTCAAAGTTTTACTTATTTGATTTGAAGTTCGAAACAACGTGTTTTCTTCTGTGTTGTGGCGTCCCTTTGTGAGAAAACTAACCAATTCCAATTAGATTGTAAAGTATAACAATGTATTGCACTCTATCTCTACTTTTTCTCCGCTTTATCTCTTTTTATTGCCCAATGCTTGACAGTTGTTTACTTCGTACAAGACTTTTCTTAATAAAGTAGCACAACGCCCTAAGTTTGTTATCCAGAGAGCTTTATTGATAAATAACTGTCCATCACTTTGTTTTCACGAGCTCGGATCCTTTTTTAAGAAAAGTAAATAATTATTTTTGCAATACATTGATATTTTTCATGGAAAAGTGTATTAAACAACAACCACCTATAAATTTGATATCGTATGGAATATTTTATTTTAGGCTTGAGATTGGTATTAACTGTGATAGTTATAAGTATTCTTTGTAACTTTGAACGCTTTGGTAGTCTTTGGTATCTTTAGTAGTACTAAACCATGAAAGCCATTGGTTACCATACAAGCTGGCTTCTGAGACTTTATAGTAATTATTCCCTAATGCTTTTTAATTTAGTTCGATTGCATATTTATTTCCAATGTAGGATGTTAACTGGCTTCAGCTTTTTTTTAAATTTCACAGTGCAGAAATATATGTCATTTCAGACTTTATATATTAATTTTCACTGGAAATATTCCCATGTAGTTTATAAGATCTGAAATAGTTTTTAAAAAATACATCATCTCTTTATACACCACAATTAAATTCTGAAGTTATCCTACTATAACTTGTATAATAAGTAAAACCAAAATGGAGAAAATAAATGGGTTTCCCTAATAAAATTAAAATTTCCATTTCTTGGAAATAAATCTATTAAATAAAGAAGGATTTATTTCATGTTGCATTATTGGTGGGTTTGTATAGTTTGTTTTATACTTTAAGATGTATTAAAAAATTGATTTATATAAAAAAATATCCTTGAAACTTTTTTTTATTGAACTATATTTTTTGTTATTGTATTTAATGAAATTGTAGATGCTTTTCAGACGAACCTAGTAATACAATAATTTATCTAGTAAAATTCAACCACTATGCAAATAATTTGTTTCTGATTTTTTTTTTAAAGATTTTCACCAATTTTAAACTGTATTTAAATATATAATGGATATTACTCAGGGTTTTTTTTCAATTTCAAAGATTTAATTAAAATGTCATTACTTTTAATAAAAATATTTTTAAATATATTTTAACATTTGTAATATCAATAATCGTAAGATTCAACATTATAAATTTTTAATAATATTCAAATGCAAAATGTTTTCGAAATTCAAATGTTATTTTTAAGTTACAAATATTTTTCAAAGATATAAAGCAGTTATTTAAAATTAAACCTACAATACTCTAGCTTTCGACAAAATTTCGTATATGACTCTCTTGTGTATATTTTATCAATAAAGCAGTGTTTTATAAAAAAAATATGCTTTTTGTTGAAAATAGTGATTTATTGAAGAGAGTGACAAATTGTCATATCATAGGGTTATATGATAAATTATTGCGATAAGTTTTCACACATTATAGGGATTTTACATTTACATTATTATATTCTTCTTTCTTTTCTATATGTAACTAACCTAATAGTGACTAATATCATTTTCTGAAATTTATCGAGCGCAAACAAAAAAATATTAGCATCATGATGTAGATTAATATTTGACTCCAATAAATACATGTATGTGTCATAATATTGTATGAGCACAGTTTTGGGATTTTTAAGCATTTTTAACTTGCACAAAAAGTATTATTTATTAAATAATATATACAAATATTTAAGCTTTAATACATAAATTTGATAAAATAATTATCCATGTCATATCTTCACTGGAACATGGAAAAATATGAATAGACGTAAAAAAAATCCTCACATTTGAAGTTTTTTTGCTGAGACTTAAAATATATATATAAGGGTGTTAATGATATTTTACGAAAAAAAGTTATGCCTTAGGTTTACTGAAAAAATATATTCAATCTAGATTTTCTTTTGAATGCTCCTGCGCTTTGCCTGGGCTATCTACTCGAAGTATATTTTTATCATTCTTTACAAAAAATCTTTTAAATGTGTAAGTATATTGCTGATTACTAATAAACCCTAGTGACTTTTTTATGTGAATATATTAAAAAAAAAACTTCTTCAAAATAATCCTCAAAGATGAATATTTCAATTCAAAGTTTTCATACACTCACAATTCAAGCGTGTCCAATTTAGATTTTATTCCACTTCATATCCGCTTTTAGTTTAAAAGTTCAGCCACCTACACATATGTATTTGCATAAAAGACCAATTTACTGCATTTCGTAAAATAATTCGAGATTTTTCTACAGAAGTAATATTAGATAGGGAGGCGAGAAGATTCATTAGCTCCCTAATACATTTTTTATTAAACCTCGAATTTACTTCCACATGGAAAACCCCTAGATTTCCGCGAAGAAAAAACCGTAATTAACAGTAGGGCTAGGTAAAAAATTCCAAGCACATAAAATGCCAACGCATCATTTTACGTTCGCCAGTTACGATTAAATTCCAAATGATGTATCATTACTTGAAACTACTTTTTACATCTTGATCGCGGCCCCATTAAGTTTTTATTTTTATTCGAACGTAAATCGCCCAACAATTGACGTGATTTCACTTCAGTTTGGAAAGAAATGGCTGTCGCGGATTAATTCCAGTTCCAAAGGAAGACATATTAGCGCGTCCAACTAAAAATAATATAAAAAGAATAAAAAAGACACAAACTTCTTTTTAGAAACTTTTTACATTCTCTTGCCCTGTAATTTATTCGCGCTCTTTGCGATGACTGTGATTCTAGCATGAAAAAAAAGGATTTCAACGCTGTATTAGGAACAAAACTATCGGGAAAAGAATTAGGAATAGAATTTCCTGCAAGTCCTCGCTTTGGTCCATGGCTCCTTAATTGCACCGTTGTCCTTCATCAATAATCATTCATTTGATGTACGGTAGTTAATGAATCGCAAAAGACTGATTGGAAGTTTGCGCTGCGCTTGCGATTCTTTCGCTTTGAAACAAAAATATTGGAATTCGACTCTGCATCTGGATTCAGTCCAGACTACGAAATTACAGATGGGGCCTAATTTAAAACTTCCGGGGAAAAATGGCCGAAACTATTTTAAATCCCGAGTAACATACCAAAAAAAGTAAACTTTCTTTGATATACATTTTCATTCCCTTGAAATCAATAGAATTTATGGTATCTCAATATTTATAACATTCGTTTTATATATTTTTGATGAGGTATGTTTCTCAAACATTTTGATTGCAACTCATTTCAAAATTCTTTGAAATTTAAGTTTAAAAATTAATATTAGAAAATGTTTAGCTACATTAATATTTGAAATATTTTCTGGGAAAAATGAATACGCATGGAGTGTTTTTGTATTTTGAAAATTAGTACGTGGGTGAGGAATGATATATTTCGATGCAAATTTTTTAACTTGTTTAATCAAGCATTCGAACTTTATTTTGAAGTTACTTCATTTCTGCTCATTCAAAATAGTTACAATCATTGCACTTTAACAAACGGAGAAAACACAAAAATATTCTTGAGTGTAATTTTGTGCTCTTATATAAGGTGCAAACAAATACATTTTGAACGATTAGCAACATTTTAAATACAATTTTCCTGACTTAAGCTTTAAAAAAATTGTATAAAAATTTATTGTTTTTAATTAATCACTCTGGGATGGGCTTACTACTATGCGTATAGATAAATCTGAGAAGCCTTAGCTAAATGGTTAAATAAAGCGAATGTCGTGAATTTTGTCGAGAAACTTAAGTTTAAGTCCTAGAACCAGAAATCTTATAAACTAGTTTGTTCTAGTAATACAAAAAAATCCACAATTAGGTGGGTTACCAATTTCACTGGGACATACAGTAGCTACAATAATTATTTTGTCAGAGTTTCACCGCTTCTGGTGCAATTATTTTATATCACTCTGCAGTAGAAAACTCACGTGTTAATATTTGCTTTGGCAGGTTATCAAAATTTAATGAGTTTTAACGTGTCGACGTACGAGCCATGGAATTCAATCTTTGAGGTAGCGCTGCATATCATACTTTCACTTAAAACTATTTCGCGAATGTACCATGAATATCGAGAATTTGGTAAACATTGAGTCTACGACATAGCTGTGACTAGAAAAAATATTGCAAAATTGGATCAATGAACAACTGACGAAAAACTTGAAACGTGATATACGCTTCCAAAAGCCCATATCGATGAAGACTAATTGAATGTTTAACTTTTCCACACTTGTTGATGGCCCATCATTAAAATCTGCAGCAATTTGTAGAAGGGATCACGTTTAATGATTATCGTCCGTAATCGGAGGACCCGTTTTAGAATAACGTTTTTGAACTCGGGAAATAGGAGTATGGTGCACTCGTGAAATAGTCGTAAGTGAAAAAACGAAATGCATCGCCACCTAATGCCGAGATGAATTCCAAGTAATGATCCGAGTGTTCAAGTACATGATTGTCAGCAAATCTATATGCTGATCGTTAAATCTAAATTTTAATTAACTTTTGACAAATCTCATTAATCTTTGGCTAATTAACAAGGTTTTGATTTGATATTCAACTAAAATTTAAAAACTTCATGAAATTTACTTTATACGTTTATGGTTATAAGGACCTTAGGACTTTACAGCACATTATAATTATGAATATTTTATGCGCAGTAGCACTTTGAATAACATAGTATTTTCATCTTGGAACATTTTATATTTTAAAAACTCAGCATTTTTTTTATAAAATTACAAGCTGAATAATCATTCATAAAGATATAAGATTAGTTCTTGGTTTAGTACAATTCTTTTTTAATGTTAAGAGAATTTTTATCTATGCATAAAACAAGTTGCCAGCATAAACTGACTTAAGTTATACTAAGCCCAGGCAAGCAAACTTTATTGTTGGATTTTGCAATTATTTACCCCATTACCTTTTGTTTAGAAAGGAATTCACAAGAGAAAAAAAGTCGATTACTCAGTCGCGGCTTAAAAAGCTTGTACTTTAAAACACACCTCCTTTCCCCATCTCTAGATTCCCCACAAAATACAGTTTTACCTTTCTTTTCTCCTGCGAAATAATACCCGAAGGAAGATCCCCGCAATTAATTTAAATAGAAACCCTGCAAAAAATGGGGGCTTAGAGCTATTATCCTCGTCTCTTATCAATAGCCGGGTAAAAATCGCTCATCTCCCCATGTCCAGTGACTGAAACAAATGGGGGGAGCGCTGAAAAACCCAGTGGACCGTGGCAGAGGAGGAAATTACAGATTAATTAGGCCAGGAACTTATCTTCAGATTAAGAAAACCATATTTTACCGCTTGAATTATGGGACTTCACAGTCGATCAGATACGAGGTATTTTATGTCGACAGCAATTAGCCAGCGCTGGGTCTAGGGAGAAGATAATTCAAGTCCCAGCACTGAAATTCAACTGCGATTAATGGCAGTGTTTCCCTTTTGCATTGTCGAGTCGGTCGAGAATAAATAGGTGGGGGATTCTTTTGTTTGGGGCTTCATATATTTGTCCGGGAACTCTTTGTTGGAAAGGTTGGCAAAGGTTACCTGTTGGAAGTTCTTGAATGAGGTTTGGTCGTAAGTAATCAATGTAGAAGCGAACTTTTAGCCCATTAAGTACGTATGAAATAAATCCTTTCTCTTGACACAATCATTAACTTTCACATGGATGTATCTTAATAGAAAAAGTACCGATGTTTTATGTTATAGCATGAGACATCGGTTCTTTTCTACTAGTACGGATCTCCTACGCATTTCGTTATATGCGACTAACATTTTCCAAACGTCCGTATAATGAAATACACTATGCATTGAGTTTTCCACAGATAATTTAACTGTTAACTTTAACTGTTAAAATTGTAATTTCACATTAAATGATATTTTATAAATTGGCTTTTGAAAAAGGACATTTTAGTGAATTTAGAAGAGTTTAATCTGACTGGTGTGTTTCTCTAAATACAACAATAAATTAGTGATTTAAAATATTACCAACAGTGAAAAATAAAGGCTTTCTGAATTTGCGACTTTAGGCGGTTGAAACCACTGTATGGTGTGCGTGTCGTTTGAAGACAGTACAAAGTGGTTGTTAGACAGCAAACCTCTATTCATTTTCACGAGATATGTTTAATGCTAAGTAAAGATAAAAGTATCAATTCAATTCTACCAAAAAAATAGTTGAAACTAGGCTAATCGATGCAGTAGTGTTCAGGATACTCATAATTAAACTACCTTACTTTAAAGTTGTCTACAGACGAAATAATTGATCAGTAAGTTTTATTTTTTTGTGGATAATACTGAAGAGATGAAAACTTGTTTGAGGGATTAAAGAACAATTTAAAATTTTGCCAGCAGAGGGAGTCCAGGTCTCTGCTCTCGACTAAAACTTAAAACCAGTCACTTTGGCAATTCAAGCAGAAGACGAGAATTCTCAACATCTTCGCCGTGTGTTCTTTGAAATACTGCGATCAACTGTGAAACTTGCTATCTTAGGATTCAAGATGGTATCCGAATCAAAGAGTTCTATAGTAGGGTAGAGGAACGACTCGTACTGAGCTGCCATCGGCAGCCATGGCTCACTACGGAGCCCGAATAGAGTGGCAAAAGTGCTAGTTATTTTATAATTTTGATACTGAGAAAGGAAGTACACTCAGGGCAAAGGCGGGAATCGAACCCGCACCCGATACAGCACGTGGATTGCTAGCGTTATGGCCTGCGATCCAAACCACTCGGCCATCGGGCCCCACATGCCACCCTATATTGTCTCCGTGTTGGTCCATGGTGCTGTTGAAAGGTTCAGTCTCTACCCTACTATAGAACTCTTTGATCCGAATATGATGGTTGTATGTCGATCATGTTTTGTTACAATAATTTTTTTTTAATCTCTTGTAAATACATGCTAAATGTGTAATTTATTCTAGGTTGCCGTCTGTTGTGAAAATTTAAACTATTTTTTTATTTACTCAAACAAATTCCCGTCCTTTCAATTTGTTCCATATAAAATTTCAAAACTTACTGAGCAATATAGTTTCGTCTGTAAGAACTTTAAAGTAGGGTAGTTAAACTATGGTCACTCAAATTTTTTGGTTTTTTAAATACAAAATAAAGTTTTTAGACAGATATTAAAGGCAGAATTTTACCATTTACAAATTTTCTAAATAATAAATCTATAGTTTGCAATGTATTTTGTTATTTTAAGTTGGACATGGTCAGTTTTGTTTTCGCCAAGACTCTTCTTATGATTGATTTATTATCAATTTAAAAATATATCCTGAATGATTAGGTTTATTCAATTATTTTTATGTAACAAACATCGCATTTCAATTTATTCTTTCAGTTCGTTGTTGAGTTTGAAAGTCAAATTGATAAATTAAAATAATATCCATGGAACTAGCAACGACATAGAATATGATTACAAGTTATATGTATCATCAAAATAAATATCCAATTATTAATAAATTCAAAGAATGCACGCCACAACAAAATTAATCTAAAATATTTATTTACCTCACGAACAATCTCTACGAAAATTTATCAGCCATGAATCGTAAAACTTATTAATCCCAAACCTAATTCTGCATTCATCTATCTATAATGGCGATGAAAAGCTGCCTCCGTCGCGATTTCTACACGCGAAAATTGGCCGCAAAAAAAAACAAATTTCCCCTCGTCAACAACCTATATCAACTTTAATATTTGAAATATTCAAATTGGGGAGGAAACTCACTGTTTACGAGGCCCGTTCGACCGAGGCTCAAAATACAAGGCGAAATGCAATTAGTAGCGTAATGAGAATTTAACTCTCTTGCTTAATTGAATCTTTCGCACAAATTAATTTGTACCAACGCAAGGAACCTTCATGTTTTCCTTTCATTATAGGTAAATGAGAGCTCCTCGTCTATTGATTGAGCTGTTTATACAGCGAAGAGATGGTAATCTAATAATATAGAAAATGTTTTAAGAGCAGAGATGAATGAAAGGGATGGACACAAAGTGTTTATTAGGCTTCAGTTTTCAACGAGATTTAGATGGGGCGAAGGCCACTTTAGGAGAAATATAGCCTACATACTGCTTTATATATACTTAGAATTGGAGGTTACTTCATGAACTTGATACCCTCTGACTACTTATTCAAATATAAAATTGGTTTGTTGATTGAATTAACTTCATTTAGCAGTTAAAAATTACTTACAGATTGAAAGTTCCCAACATCCCTTCGTTGCATTCGTTTCTAAAACTTGATTGCAAATAATTTGTTTTTGGTTTTACATAGGAAGGACTGACGTCAACAAGTATTAAAGTTTAATTAAGTTCAATTTAATTATTAAAGGTTAATTAAACTGAAATGTTTTGGTTTACACTCGTCTTTGAACTGTACGAAGACGAATTACCCTAACAAAGTATTAATGTAATTGAGGAAGGTTATTTCGTTGGAAACCTTTCACACTTTTTTACGCAACCAAAAAAAACTTTACTTTTGCCACTAGCCTTTTCCTACACTTTACCCTTGTATTTATAAATTTATTGAGTAGTTCTGGTGAAATTACTAACCGACAAACTGCTAGACGAAAAATTACTAGCAATAACTTTATTGTTCGACTAAATATTAGTTAAAAGTGATGATTACATTTTGCTAAACAATCCAAATCTTGTTCTACAGAAATCGGAGGTATGATCGTAACTAGGGTCGGATTTTTCGAAAGGTGTTTTTTAGGCAGATAGTATTAGACCGATTACTTACTGTTCTAACTACTCCATAAACTTAAAATAATAGATCTATTATCTAAAAAAAATTCTGTGATATTTACTCATTGTAAATTTTGAAAATACAAATGTGGTTTTCATTTATCAGGATTAATTTATTAACCTATAAGCAACACGAACATATTAACTAATTACAAGTTGTTTATATATACATTATTCAAAATCACAATTCGGAAAAAAAATGATAACAGCTGCAGGCTGCATGCATTGTCACTCTAAATCAACAAACTATTTTTGTTTAAGAAATTTGAATACACTTTTATTTATTATAATATTTTCTTAAATAACCACTATTTTAAAAGTTTTTTTTTTTTGAATAAGCATTGTTCGAACTTCTTACTTTTGAATTAATTCAACACTAAAATATAGATATTTTTAAAAGGCATTATTTTAATTAAAAAATAAACTTTAAACTTATGTAGATTCACTGAAGTCATCCACTGGGAAACATGCACTTTATCAATACAGTTTTGAAAACTCAATTATATCGTTTAATATTGCAGGTGACTGTCTCAATTTTGCAGTTTTTCCATTTTTTCCTTGTATTGTAATCTTAAGATCTTTACAAATATTGTACAGAAATAAGTGAGACATAATTTTACTTTTAGATAGTTTTTGACAGCCTATAGCGGATTGATAAGGCTTCTTTTTCTTGCTTTATACAAATAATGTAAACTCTGAAAAAAAAATTAAAACTTCATCCCTTTGTTATAAAGAACCCACCACTATTCTGTTTACTTTTCAACAAAAAAAAGTTTTTATGCCTCACATAAAATTTCTTCGCCCGTACGATACCAAACCCCAGAAGGCTTGTTAAATATTTTATCGAATAATACTGAATGGTCGAACTTTTCTCAATGAATTCAGAGTTTTCGATCGAACGCCAGCCCCTTCAAAAATATCAGTTTTATCTGCGGCCCCTAAAATAAGCAATAACTAAATTCTTGAGAGAAGGGTGATCCGTTTTTAGTTGTAAAGGAAATCGATTAAATTTCCATTATCATAACATTCAATTTTAGTTGGAGTGGAGTCCTAATGTGAGGTTTCATTAACTGATATAATTTCTAGAATTGAAATCTGAGAATGATATGAACAGGCTTTTGGTAGAAATAATAAGTTTTAAAAAATTGAGTTGGATTACAAGATAAATAAAAATCGAAAAAGCAGTCCTATTCAATGTGTGTTTCAATTAAATTTCGTTGCGCAAACATGTTTTGATAAACTGTTTTTGTACGTTTCCCTGGTGTTATTTTAATTTGAATTCACTTTTTAATTCCTTTTTACAATTATGAATTGGAAATATATATATAAAGAAGATTGAATACTTGAAATTATTCAGCTAAATAATGAAAATGTTTAACAAATAATTACAAGTATTGCAGTATAAAGAAACACCTGAATTTTTTTTAAAAATGTTATCTCTATATATAGAATTTCTCCAAATGAAAACTATTTTCTAATTTTTACATATTGTAATGAATTTTGTCAACTTTTTTCCCCTAAAATTGCTTTTATGTTTTTAGTTATTACCGCATTCCTGGTTTTCTTGCTTACAGTAGTGCAATTTTTTTATTGAAATTTCTGTTATAAATTGTATATAATTTTTGACTTTTGGACCCTTAAGGCTAAATTTTTATATGTTGCGATACGAGAGAAGATTAGCAATATTCAAAACAAGAAAAAAACTTTTTCAGAAATTTCATAATGATTCCTTTAGACTGAACTAATGTATTTTTTAACAACTTGAAAATTACAAAAAGAATACTTATATGTCAAAATATTAACAGCAAATAATCAAGCATATTTATTTAATAATTAAAAGCAATTATTTCGCATCATAAACTCAGAAAAAACTAAAATATAAGATTGAGAACATGACAATATAAAAATTTTATCACTTCTTGGAGCGTGTCAAAATCTACGAGCATTCTTTGATTTTTTCTAATTCATTTTTCGATCTTTCGATACTAAATATTTTTTTTATAAGATATTTACTGAAAATGACTCTCTATTAAAAAAAATCAGAGAAAATAAAAGAAATCCAAACTTTTGTTAGAAAATGTATTATCTCTCTAAATTTTTTACTAATAATATATCTTTAGTGACAAAAAAATTAATAATTACCTCTCCACATTAACTTGAATGGTTGTAAGACATTTTTGAAAGTATAGAACACTCCTTCCTGAAAAAATATTTTATTTCTGAAAGCTTTTAGGAAATAAAAACATTCTATCCTGTATATACCCTTACATCTGCTTCTATAGAGCTTACATGCACTTACTTTTGATAAACCAACCAGAAGAATTGCCGCTTATCGTAAACGTATTACCGGTATGGAAAAATATAACTAAACCCCCATAAACTAACATAGATGTATGGAATGTATCTACTGATTTGGTATTGAATATATATACGCTTTGTTGACAGTATTTTATTTCGACACGGTGGTATTATTTGGTTACTATATGAAAATTATGTAAAAATCGTATAATGATTAAACATTATTTTCAGTGACTATCTCAGAGAAGCTCTTACACTTTTGAAGCAATCTATGCAACTAAGGAAACGATTAGGAACGGTATAGTAGCAGAAAAGCATCTAATAACGTAAAAAATTTCCCATACATCGTGAATGATTTTACTAAAAAGTAATGTGTCATGTTGCACTAAAATTTGGAGTAAATTTACTGGCTATACAAGAAATGCAAAGCAATCCCGGCAAACTTTTGTTTATGTTATAACTTTTTTGGTTGCAAAATTTGCAATATACTGGACAACCTCAAGCAACGAGCACAAAACTATGAATCGTTTAGATGATAATGGCTTTTATTAAAATTTATTAAAGTTTGGTATAAAAAGCTGGCATTTTTTGCAATAATTATCTAATTTCTGGGCATACTCTTCTTGGGTAGGTTTACTTTACAATATAATGTACATAAACGTAACAAAAATGTTTTATTACCTGTGCAGTATGTTAAATCTTTTTAGAGTAGTGGGCAAATTTGCCTCGTGCATATTTGGCAGGATAGGAAAATGTACCTCTTAGTACGTGGCACGTTTTCCAGCTCAACATGCTTGCACTACTTACACTCTTAAAACAAAAGAGTGAAATTCACTCCTATAGGAGAAGTGCATTTTCGGCACCGGAAAGGAGTGGAAATTAACTCAGACTGAGTTAAAACCGCTCGTTTGTTTTAAGAGTGTATATATTTTTTTACAATCATTTGATACTTCTCGTACTGAATGCTCAACACTGTAAAAAAAAAATTCAGTCCCGTTTACCAGCAGGGGTGCTGTATTATCATGCCTTCGAATTTCCTATAATTTTCGAGCACATGTACCTGAGCCACGATGCAATTTGAATTTACGATTAATCGAAAATAACATTGACCAAGGTCACGACAGGTAACGTCGGCTGTGCGTTAGCAAGCTGAGAAAATAGAGCACAGTACTGTGAATTGTGTTTACAGCAGCAACTGATATCAAATACAGTAGAAAGCGTTGTGAATATGCAGAAAATGTGCTGTATCTTTCACATATTTTTTTGCAGTGAACTGCTATGACTTTTAAGTACTCGTTGAAACACAAAATAGTTTTTTTTAATTTAATAATAACGTCGTACATTTTTTGTCCGTGGGTAGGTAATATAGTAACCACAACAATAAATAAGACAATTTTATCCCTGAAATAATCAGTTATTTAGTGTATTTTCTTGTTGGCTAAAGTTATTAAGGTAGCTGTACCTTTTGAATGCCAAATTTTTAAATGAATAAAACAAACTTTTTATGACTTTTATGATATCATTTTTTAAGTTGAAGAGTTGTAAAATGGAAAAAAATGAAAATTAAAAAAAAAATCTTGTTTGGAGATAAACGACCAAATGTAATCAAGATGGTAATATTAAGAAAATAATTGCTGAACTCCTAACTACAATTTAACTATTTTAATACGTTTATAAACATACAAATATACTATCCAGACTATGTTTAATGTTTTATTTGCAATTAATATATATATATTAAGCAGTACCAAGTATGCTGGGGAGCTAAACACTGGGGTTTCCACGTGAGGCTGACCACCTTACCGGGACATATGCCTAGCACCCAAGAGCCCTAGGTCACGAAAGCTGAAATGGGCACGCCTTGGCCCTCTAATGGGCTGTTGCGCCGAGGAGTTTAGTTTGTTTATATTTTAAGCATTTAAACTAACATTTGTCAGAAAACTTACCATGTTAATTCTAACTAAAACAGTGATTACTTTTTTTCTATTTACACTAAAAGCAAAATTCTTGCTGATTTATGAAGCCAATAAAATACGCCGCTAAATAATTCCCCAAAAAAATTTTTAATTTGACAAAATTTCGTGTTTTTAAGGTACACTGCTATCTTAAGTTCTTGTAACAATGGTTTAAGTCTTTAATTGAGATATTGCGGTTTGCCTACACCCACGGCAGATTTATTCATGCTTTTTTTACAATTAAATTTCGTATTTAAACAAGAATACCTATTTCAAGCGTGACTGCTCGAATAAAGTTCTTCTCCCAAACAAATATGGTCGACACAATTCCGACCCAACAACACGTTCCCTCGCAACCAAAATATCTCTCCTACCTGAACCAAAAAAAAAGATAATTCTACTAAAAGAAAATAAAACCAATCACAAACAATTCTACTCCATCCTTCCAACAATCCTTGATAAACGCGAGCTTCTTAGATATTTTTTTGCGACAGGAATCTTCGGTAATGGCCGCAGAATACTTCAAATAGTGGAAAAACCCTTCACAGAATGAGGCAAGTCCCCGTTCGATCTCTTTTACTCTGTTCAGTCACGGCTAGGGAATGGACCAAGATTTAAACAACAGTTTAGGAAGTTCGGTGTATAGACGCAGCGCTTTTACTTTTTCTTCTGGCTTCCGTAATGTATCATAGACAATGTCTCCCTTTCATTGCTTCTTTATGCAAATGAATTTAGAACTTCTCGCGAGACAGGGGGAGATTTCCCTGAAATATAGTCACTACGTTCCTGAATTCGGTAGATGTTATCGTGGGAATATAAAAGGACCAAAGCATGATCCGACTTCAACCAGTTCGGAATCAGATTCAGAAGAACAAAACAAAGAATGCAGGCTTCCACAGAAGCTGTCAGCGTTGCCCCCGAGCAATTCGTATCTTAGATACCATGTATCACCATACGTCCACATTTTTAGGGGCTAGATGTCTTTGGCAATTTCGGAAGATATATCTGATAGGATATGTGTCGGGGAGCAGTAAATGCAGACATTTTTTGTAGTTAGATACCCTTTTTTCTATTTCCATAGAAGCTTTTCTGGTTGCTATGGGCACAGCAAAGATAACGAAGGTGTAAAAAGGGTTTATTTACTTATCAGGCTTCTATTATCTTCAATAGGTTGAAAATACAATTTATTTTAACAAGTCCAATAAGGTTTTCTCAAAACTTAAGCAACTCCAATCTTAACAATTAAAAGGAAGAGCAAAATAATTAAGGTTATTAAATTATTAATGGTGTTTCATAATTAGAGCTTAACAAATCATAAATGACAATTATTTTTTATATTGGCTGAATTGTGGTGAATTTTTAAGAAGACTGTAATTTATAAGCGTTTTCTATATATAAATATTGGTTAGATAATGCTAAAGTAATACTCAAAGACCCGAACTCTATTATGTTATTGCACTGTACAACACATTCATATTTAATTCAATAGAAGCATTTAATGTTCCGAGTATTATTATTTTATTATATTTAGATTTTTTGAAGTTTGTAAATCAATATATACCCAAATGTATATTTGCTTTAATTATCTTTCTTAATAGTGTAATAGTGGCAAATTTATATGTATTATTGTGTTGATATATAATTACCTTTTTACACAATCTATCCATCAAATTTCCAATTTTAAACCAATTAATGTAAATGTATCGATTAAAATCATGCTCCAACAAAAGTTTTAAAGTACCCAATGAAAATCATTAATATTAGGACGCATGCATTAAACAATCCATTAGCTAAAGTATTTCTTCCAAAAAGAGAAAAATAACACAATTATAAACCGATTCCACTAATTCTGATATCAAAGATCAAAACTCTGAATAAAAAGTGCTAAAATATTCATACATTAAGCAATAAAAGATTTCCAATAACGACCTCATTCACGCTAAAATAAACAATCCTTATTTACTTCCATTCCTGATTCAAAGTGCCTCTATCCACTCATTTATCAAAATCTGCTTCTAAATCCTGATGATGTATATAAACTAGATAAGCAAACAAATTCAACTAATCTCCATTACTCCCGACAGCTAGACAGGGGCTGCACTCAGCTTTCAGGGCTTGCTTATAAGTAATGGCAAATTAATTCTTTGCCGCTCTTCTTTATTGGTGAGAATGGTTCGTCGTGGACATTAGCTTTGATCAGCCTTCTTTTAGGTTCAACTTTCGTGTGCCTGCTGCTATCGGAAATCAATGCTGAACTCGAATTAACAAACATCAATGGAAAGTTACCAGGGCGGTTTTGGTCTTTGAGATAAGTCTTTCGTTTGCGATGCATTAAAATGTGATTTATCGGGTGTTGGGTTCGGATGCTGCTTGGGTTTTTTGTGTTTTTGACCTCTTGGAGGGTTGTTAGAATGTATTCCTAGCATAAAATGTATTTGGATGTTGACATTTGGGATATAATGGTTGGGATTAATATGTTAAGTATTTGAATATGATTTTAGTTTCTATTAAAATTTCATTAACATTTTTGCACGGCTTTTACTCACCAATATTTTTTTGCAAATCCCTAAATGTCTTTAAAACTGCAATTCCATTTAAAATTTCAGAATGACTGCATTCCAATCGATTATATTTAATCCCTAAACTGTCAATACGCTATTTTGTCAATCAGTTGATATTATAAGTACTGTCCAGCCTCTATTATATTTTTAAAAAATAACATTTTACTTTACTATTTATTTAGAAATAAACTATTTATTTAAAGAATATAGGCAGCCTGGAAGTATTTTAGATTGTTTTCTAACAAATATTGAAATGAAAATAATGGAACATTTCATACAAAACAAACTTTTAACTACACACGTGTGTATTCACAGCATAGTGGATAACAAGATAAGATTACCTTAGTTGTATTTTCTACTTTCTCGATCACAATATTTGTTTAGTTCAATTCTTATCTAAATACAATAGCCATTAGAAACTAAACACACGAATACAAACATTCCATGTTGATTTGTTCTACCAAATATAAATGCATTAATTCCAGAAACAAACTTTAGCGAGTCGGGCATTTAAGGCTCTGCAAAGAATCCCCCAATCCCCATCGGTAACGGGCTCCCCTAATTCATCCAGCAGTTTAGTATTAAGGTCCACTTTTATAGCTGACCATTTTATCAATTAGACCTACAAGCAGTGGCACGTGCCGAAAGTGATCGGTTAGCGATGTTGCCCCAGCAACCTGAGTAAATATTTATTCGAGTTTCCGATGCAAGGAAAAGCTTATTTCGGAACGCAATAAGCCTTCAAATTTCTCGATTTCGAAGATTTCATACACACGCTAACCAGATTTCCATCATGACCCCTCGATTGACCTGATTGGCCAAAACGATAAATTCTAATGGATTGAGCGAGGTACTACATTGATACAGGAGGCGTTCGGTGTACCACGTTTTTTGTTTATAAAAAATGGGGCATGTCATGACGAAAAACCTAACAGAATTAAAATTAATTTTTTTCATCTCTGTTTTTTGAGAAATATAATAATATTGGGATTGTCATTAGCAGGAATAATCCAGGAATGAACTATTGAAGATAAACGACTTCATATTAGGTTATTTTAGTCAAAACTAACCGCTGATATGAATGACCTTTTAGATTCCAATGTCCTTTTAGATAGAAATCAATCTTCAGTCATTTGTATAGTAAAGCTGCGGTAAAAATGATCCACTCTTTCGTGTTAATCCTATCAGGATCAATGCGTATATAATTTCCTTGTACATAAGAAATATAATTAGAAAGTAAAAAGTGTTCATATTAAACTAATAAATTTTAAGAAGAAAATTGTCTTGCATATCAGAATTTCATATAAAAAAAATCAACAAAAGTGTACGTTAGAAGATATTTAAATTAAATAAAAAAAATTTAAATCCCTTTAAATTTCGTTTATGCTAAAAGAAACTAACAACATGATAAAATTTATCATAATTTGAAACTTTCGAAATTAATAGCAATTTTTATAAAACATTTACATAAACTTATAACTTTGGAATGCAACAACGTTTTGTCATTTGCTTTGTATAAGTCATTATGAAAACTACTGTGATGGAGTGTGTGTGTTTGTATGGTCAAACTTTTATCGATAGCTATCCTGGAATAGCTATCGATAAAAGTTTGACCATAAAGTGCTACGCTGATATGCAAGACTCTTCATAAATGCGCATTTAAAGGTTTGATCTTTTTCATCAAGTTTTTTTATAAAACTTTCGAAATTCAACAGTAAAAAAAATAAGGCTTCGAATTCCTTTTAAGCAAATCCCAGTGAAACATTTTCGATTGATATTTGGTTACTTAGTCAAAAAAATTGTTTAAAAAAACAAACTCAAAAAAACAAAACAAAATTATATGCAAAAGAAACTACTCGGTGCAAAAAATGGTTGAAATACATTTTACAGTACGCTTTAACACCTTCATAAATTCCCAAGATATATTTTACTTCTTCCCCTTGGGCTTGTTCAGAAGATTTTCTTTTTCTTATGCAAGTCACCGTTTTCCTTTAATATCTAGCTTGTTGATATATTTTTTCCTCGCAAGTTTATTCCCCTTTTTAATATCCTGGAGGGATTCATTGCGGTTTTAAATTATATAAATGTTGAGTTTTGACGTAATACCAAACATTGCTAGGTTAAGAAAAATATCAATTAAAATTCTCGTCTTTAATTATAGCTTCAAAATAAATTTATCTGTTGAAGAATATGCAAGTTAAGTCGCATAACATTACTCTCAACGTTAATTCATCAAACACTTTATCTACATACAAATGCTAACAACAAAAGATAGACCGATAGCAATAGATATGCCTTAAGTATTCAAGATTTGCTTATGCTTACGGCGAAGAAGGATTAGACAAAACAGTTTTTTGATATTTCCTTTAATAGCTTTTAATTAAAACATTTTATAATGAAAAGGAAATTACAATTCAAAATTAATTGAAAATATGCGTTTGTTTACATTCTAATTTATTGATAAATTGTTGTTACAATGATTTTTTTTTCAAATAAATTTCTTTTTATGTATATAATTAGAATGTATGCATTATTTTAGTTTATAACAGATTGAAATAGTTATAACAATTATAACAAATAGAAATTTAAATTTAAAAAAAATTGCAGTCTACCACACTCTATAATACGATCTCCAATAATTTGTCGTCAATATTTATGCACCGTCAGCCTTGAGTATTATTTTTTTCATGAACTAGAACGTCTTACGTAACTGAGTAATATGTAAGGCTTTTCTCTAGAAAATGACTTGTTACTCGAAAATGTGTCGAAAAAAGCTTCAAAAAGGAGGCTTAAACAAACTAAACCTCCAGGAAAGATACCGAGCCGTATTAAATGTATTGAGCTCTATTTACCAATAGTCTCGAACAAGATTAAAAAAGTCATGAACACAGAACAGTTTCACTGTAGTGCGACATATAATAAAGCCGACCAACCACACACTTTTACCCAGCTCATTCGGCAATCCGACTGGTGTTTGGCACCGAATGCGCTAGATAAGCGAAAATGGACAGTAATCATATCATCATTACTTTTTTAATAACATAACAAATAAAATTTTGCTAATGACAAGGACTGTTTAAAAGTATCAGTTGGTCTACTTTAAATTTATACACATAAAAAAAACAAGAGGTGAAATATTGTAGTATTATAATTCTCGTTTTAATTGAACTTATATATATTAAGTTTTGTTCTATCAAAGATTATTAAGAAAATATATAAGATTAATAACATCTATTAATATCCATAAAATTTTTCTTGATTTGTTAAACTTGAATTTTAAAAGCATAAAATGACTCACTGAAGTATTCGTCGTAGACGGTAAAATGCACAAATGACAAAAGTTTTATTTTCAAATCTAAACATATGCTTTCAACCAACCTTTTTTTTAACCAAGTGAATTTCAATCGTTAATAATTAGTCACTTTTATGATAATTTTTATTCTTTTAGGTAATCCCTAAAAGTAAAGGATGTTCGATACATTTTTCACATCTTATCTACCTTAATAATATTAATAAAACAGATTCTTTACGTAAGGGATTTCACAACTTTTATCTCTACTCCCACATCAATTCTGTTCTTTCTTTGCAGCGAATCGAAAGCCTCGAACCATTCGAATTATCCGAAGTTTCCTCAAAGTGATAAATTAACTTATGAATATTTATTTTCACGTGATCAAGTTATTTTGTTCATGTTTCGGAGATTAATTTATATGTTTTAAAATTTGTTCGCATATTTCATAGATTGCATTTAATTAGCAGATTAGTGCTCTTAACTGCTGTCATGTCTTGAGCCTGGATTTGTGTGTTTGGATTCGAATTCATTAGATTGAAATTTATTCGAAGTTTATGGGATAATTAATCAAAGACATTTTCGTAATTAAAGAGTTCACTTTTATTTTAGAACAAACTGGTTGTTGTATTTTACGCTTAATTATAACGCTTTTGATGTTGAAGGTAAATAGTTAGAATTGTTTATTTTAAAATAATTTTTATTCAGGAAACGCAATATAAATTTCAAATATTGAAAGTTTCATTTTCACTTATAAAGGGCATATCACCACGAGCGAAAATTCTTCAACCCACCCTCAACTCAACCATATATTCGATGCAAAACACCAAAGTTGAATGCCGTGTGCTATGAAAGTTGAGGTTGAATAATCTTTAAGGTCGCTACTACCTGGTTGATCCAACCTATTATTTAAATTTATCAGATATTTATATTACTGTCAAAACGAAGAGATACTACGTCATTATAAATATGGCCCTTATGCTGCTCTTTTTCCAATAAATAGATAGATTATAACATACAATATAAAATAACATATAAAACAATAGATTATCCTGCGCATGCTTACACTCTTAAAACAAAAGAGTGAAATTCACTCCTATAGGAGAAGTGCATTTTCGGCACGGAAAGGAGTGGAAATTAACTCAGACTGAGTTAAAACCGCTCGTTTTAAGAGTGTAGGACGCAGATTGTTTTCTTTTATTTCTTTTCCCCACTCCGAAAAAGAGTGAAATTCACTCCTATAGGAGAAGTGCATTTTCGGCACGGAAAGGAGTGGAAATTAACTCAGACTGAGTTAAAACCGCTCGTTTGTTTTAAGAGTGTATATTCAGCCAACATTGATAATTTGTGCCAAACATGAGGATTAATTTATTTTTATTACTGCGAAAAATAGGATATGTGAAGGGCCGGATTTAGATTTTATGCGCCCCTAGGCCCGTGATTTTTTTGTCGCCCCCTCTTCACACCATCGTATAGGAGGGAGAAATTTGACCCCAGAAAGGTCTTTGTGAAGATAATTTGTATTTTATTCTAATTCGTCGTGAAGTAAAATTAATTAAATAAAATAAATAAATAACAAATTAAATAACGCGCTGTAGATACACACTGACAGCCAAGCGAAAGATTCTCCCGTCCATCAGCGTCACCTATACGAGGAAGGCGAATGGGACTTTTATTCGTGGAGAGCATGTAGATGTATACATGTATTGTAGTCTATAACATTTTATGGAAATTTTCTGAGACAAAAAATGCGGAATAATTTTACGCCCCTCATCATGGTGCGCCCCTAGGCCCGGGCCTATAGGGCCTATTGGTAAATCCAGCCCTGTAATGTGAGTAACCGTTTATTCAATTCCGGGTCATTCAACGCATACTGAATGGACAGTCAGAAGGTCCCGTGTTCAATTCCCGGCATATGCGTATGGATAATTGTCTTATCTGTTTATTTGTGTCGAAGCAATAACCATCTGCATTAATCCAACCACTAAATGGGTATACCTACAAATAATATTTGCTTTTTGTAAAAAAAAACCAAGTATGTAATACCGAAAAGCATTGCGTAGCATTAACAATTGCAATTCATATAAAATGAAATATTTAAAAGTATATAAGCGACAATCATGCATACACTTTAAATATTCAATGAATCAAAAATGAAAAAAAAAACTTTCTGCTAAGAAAAACCGTATTTTTTACAGAATTATAACGAAATCCAGTTTATCTAGGTACGACTAAACTACATCCGGTACAACATTCTCGCATGTCCGGTACAATATATTTGAATGTTAATGATGATGGGATGAATCAAACATTCTAAAACGTTTTTCTTCTAAAAAAAGCTTTTTCGAAAATACATTAGTGCAACACGAACAAAAGATAACGCTTTAAGTTTTTTAAAAAAATTGTTAGCTCACTTTTAAACCATTTATAAAGTTCTGTTACAAGACTACAAGTCCACGAAAAAAGTTTAAATGAACACTAAAAAGTTAAATAGTTTTTTAAATAATAGTGTAAACAAATATAAAAAATGATGAGACTCGCATTCCTTTTATCTCTAAAAAGCAATCATGGTATCTTTTTCGGATAATTAGGCAAAATCTTTCTTTGGACTTATATTTTGAATATGGAAATCGATTTTTCTAGAAAACCTATTTGAAAAGGTACTTGAGAACTTGAGCGTAGCATCTTAAATATGCAGTAATAATGTTTGAATCAAGTTTTTTTTTAACTACCGCTTTGCTTTCACTTGATACAAGTCACATCGCTAACCGTACAATAAAATTAAATCAAACTATAAATTTATTGATGAAAGTTATCGAAACAATTTTTTTAATAGCTCTGGAAACAATATGTTCAACTATTTACTCTGAAAACGTCAATTTCCTTAACAAAGAAGAAAAATAATAGTTCTTCAAAAGAAAAAACAACTCTTAAAATACCATCAAAACAACGAAACCTCTTATTGCAAAATGCCTACAAAAACTTGCATTTCCAAACTGCAATCACAAGCCTTGAATCGGATTATTTACCAAAAACTTTCTTGGTGCTCTTATTTCGAATATGGTAATCGCGCTCACTTGAGGCAGGCAAATGCGGGAGAGGATCTGTGTACCATGGATCTATCATCGAACGTTATCGGATGACGTCATTGGTTACCGTGGCCAGATGTCATCACTATGCGATCAATCTTCATAAGCGGCGATTAATAGGATACAGGGACACTTTTGTTTCGGTCTTGTACGGATGCTTTATAATAATTATCTTATTAGCCCAATCTAAACTCGATCGCCTATCAGTAGAGAGAGTGCCTTTGTGTTGGACTATGGGGTTTATTTTTTAGCTGAGCTCATTTGATTTAGATTATGGATGCTGTAAGGTGTCGATGGAAAAAGTGGATTATGTAGTTTATTTTTCGTTTAAACAAAATGGATGTTGAGATTTATACTTGTTTTGTTTAAAAGGGTGACAAAGTTGTAATTTTGTGTCCCAATAGTTTGTTTCTAGAATATTGTTAGTTACAAATTATTTTTCCAACCATATTAATGGGTTTAAATGTTATCGCCGTCGCTATTGACTTCTTATTAGAAATTAAATATCTAAAATATCATTACTCGGTTATCTTTTATTTATAACTATGTTGTTATTTTAATCCAAAGCGCTTAAATTAGATCATACATGCTAATTTTTAATTTCAATGCGATTAACAAATTAACGACTACTCTTTAAATACCGTTACGCTTTCCCTGCTAAATGAAAACGTTAACTTTAAGTTTTTTAATTCCGTTGTTCGTGAAACTTAACATGTTATACATAAGTTGTTCAATGTTCAGTATCATGGCTTTATTTGTCTTATATTTCGTTTATTTAGATAAACTTAATCAAAAAGCGTAAATTTGCCTGACAAATTTTCTCACCAATCGTCGTTAAGGAGTTAACTTTAAACTAGCTAATATAGTATGTGTGTTCGCTCTTACCTTAGCTAGCTTAACCTTAACGTAACTTCTTGTTTACTAAATATAAAGCAGCTGTTGGGAGTCTATACAACTCAATATGTTTCCTTTTATGTATTATACCACTTTACAAATTAAAAGAGTTAACATTGGTGGTAAAAATATATAAGCTCTTACTCGGCAAAATTATGTATCAACAGGAAATAGCTGATGCCAACGATAATTTAAAACTTCATTAAAAAATATTTAATGACAAAAAGTATTGTTGTACCACATGTATTGACTTTAACAGTATTGTTCATCACGAAACTCTTTTATACTTGAAGTTGCCGACGAGAGTCTACAGAGAAAAAAATGCAAAAAATTCGGCCCCCGCATAAAAAATCATCCCATAAAGAATCAACGCAAAAAAATGCAAAAAGAATTAATTGGGAAAGTGAACGTTAAAAAAGCAACTAATGACATTAAGTCTTGAAAAACTGTCGGTTGCCAAAGCTATTGAACCGTCCAAAGGGTAATCCTTAAAAACTAGTTCATTAGCTTCGAGATTTTGCTGAACACAACTGCAAAAAGAATTGAATTTCTATTTCTCTATATCACTAATGTGCTTTATTTATTCTCGATAAGTCGATAAGATAAAGGAAGCCGGGTAAGATTCAGTGCATATTTTTAAAAATAAAATATTTCATCTTCAGTATGCTTTTTGATGAAAATTGGATTTAGTTTTATAAATTAGAAAGATTAACACCTAATACTGTTTTTCCTATTGATGTTTTAAAGATTTTTATTTATTTGGATTTTTAACATGGATGTAATTGCTAATAAGAAAATACTTTTCCATTATTGTCTACTATTATCAATTATATTTATTTTATTTATATTACTTCTAGCAATTGTACCAAAGTTGTACTTATCTGAATTTTTTTAACTCGTCTCAACCTTAGTACTTTGATAACTTACATTCTGCCATCTTTAATTACTTTTAATAATTTGACAGATTGTGTAATTAATAAAACATTAGCAGCTGTTTCGGTCGATATTATATTTTCTCATTTTTATTTCTTAAGTAGTGATTTAAAAAAAAAAGATGTTCAAAAGTGAAAATGTTAAAATTTCTTTGTGAAATTTTGAAAATAGGAAACACGAAATTAATTAAAATTTAATTTACAAACTGTTAATGCACCGCATTTTTCAGTTATGTATAGTTAACATTTCAGTTTCTCTAAAACTTAGATTGCAACTTGTGAAACATCAAACAGCTCAGTTACATACTTGCAATTAATCTGTAGAATAATGATAATTAATGTAGTTACTCCTATAATTTTAATTAATCCAGTTATTCTGTTTCTAGAAACAATCATACTAAAACATTCTTCTAATAAAGTCTCATAAAATAAATAGTATATTGTTCATATATATATATTCATAATATATCCTTCATCTACTCACAAAAGCTGAACAAAATTGGTTATGAAAATTGGGCTATCAAATAGATTTCATTTTCATTGTTGTGTCTTGAATCATAAATAAACAACGATATGAAAACACCCACTCACATTTCCTTTTTAAAAAAAAGTTTAATGTACCGAGGTTAAAAGAAAACTGAAAGGAAAGAAAGTATATTGAAAAAACCCCATTTTCCGAACGTTTGTAAAAGATGTCATCAAAGGCTAATGAGATACAAAAGAAGATAGCCTCAGGACACATGAGAATCGATATTCCTGAGATTTTTTTTTTCTGAGTTTACATGAATATTACTTTTTTTGCTCCAGTCCAAAAGAATTCATTCGGTATTTCTGCAAAATGATCGCGATTTCATCTCGAAAAAGATTGCAAAAATAAATGGAATGAATGAAGTGGGATGAGAATAATTTTAAGGGTTTTTTTATCATTTCAATCTGGTTTATTGCTAATGAGAAAGATAAGTTTATTCATGTGATACTAATCATTCGAATGAACCAGGCCTCATATTTGCGTTTACGCAGCTGTGGTTTCAAATTCATTTGTAAACGTTAACACCTAAGTAAATATCCGTTTAACGTTTTTTGCATTAATTCTCAAAGGACATTTCTTCAAAGGATCTGTTTTATGTTCCCACGTAATTAAAATATTACGTTTGGATTTCCGGATTTAAAAATTGGGATGTTTTGTTTTTCATTGTTATTTTCATTATAAATTTAAAAGCATTTTATTAATAGTTATGTGTTTCTAATTACTTTTTCAAATATTTAGGATATTTGAATATGATGATTTCGATTTTGAAGTAGTTTATTAAAATCTTGGCTTTTGTAATTAGCAGTGGGTTAAGAGAGTACGCGACACAAAATATTTAAAAGTTTTACATTTTTGTATGGTTTTAACATTTTTAAAATAATTCAGATTATTCTTTAAAAGACGGCGTTATTATTTTTAAGCTGCAGTTCATAAAACTATCGTAAAATACCCGTTTATCACCCCCCCCCCCTCTCTCTTACGTTTTTATTGAGATGTCGATTTTAGCAAGCGTTTTTTGGGACAGTTGTTATTTTAAGTTTTTTCCCACTATAACTTGATGTATCCCTAAAACCATTGAAAGTTGAGTAGTTGGACTCATTCTGCGTATATTGCATGCACACATAAACAAATTGTCTTTAAAGAAATATATATATATTATGGCCTGGCTTTGAATATAGATTCTTCTACGGTAATGACATCATAAAAAAACGCAAGAAATTTAAAATTTCAACTTGGGTATTTTTTGTTATTTTTCAAATGTATTTATGAAAAGTTTGTAGAGAAACAACGTGTTTGCAAAGAAAATTTATCCTTTGAAGTTTTTTTTTTACGACAGAAAGAGTTTATCTTTACAAAAATAATATTTTTTGACGAATATAGAAAGTTATTAACCTCAAACATTTATAATGGTTTTTAATTTTTTAGTTTTTTTGTAAACAAAATTTCAAAAAAAACCCTCTGGAAAAGTTTATTATTAAATATGTATTCCATCATATAGAAAAATTAAGCAATAATTCAAATTGACTTTTCCAGAATGCATGGTCTCATGAACCAGATCTAGCTGTTGCTAGATCACGAAGGTTTAGAAACAACAAGATTAAGCAATTCAATTGAATTAAATGAACTAACAACTACCACTATTGGGAAAAAAAATGATTATAAAATATTTCTTACAAAAGTGTTGTGTGTGTGTTTTTTTTTGTTTTTTACTGATATGCTATTTATTGAATACAATTTTATTTATGCTTTATTTTGACATACTACATTGAAATGTATCATTACTAGAACATATCTGTCAAAGTCAGGTAGTTCGTTTCCTTGTTCAGCAACACTTGAAAGTGACAAGCCTGGGTGATTCATTATTATCTATCGCAACGTTGGTAAACTTTTTATAATGCCCTTTGACAGTACTTTTTCAAAACCGTATGTATTTTTTAAATATTTAGTTCTTTAAAATAGTATGAATAACTAGATTTCGGATCATTACACTGATGTTATTTAAGAAATTTTAATGTGGAAAACTAAATTACAATGTAAATGAAATGTATAATAGTATAAATATTTGGTTTGGAAAATGTAATTTAAATGTGAGGCATTGGATATATGCGAGATATAAAGATTCAATCTAAATTGGGAGATCCAATTATTACTAGCTGTTATGAGATTATTTTGTTGTTGTGTGAAACCATATGGTAAAAAAATAAATTTATTTGATTATATTTGTTTTTTTACAGTTTATAACAATCTATAATAATAAGAGTCTGTATGTCTGTGGATCGTGAAAGACCTACTTATACTGCCAAGAAAAATTTGAAATTTTTAATATAGATTCTCTTTAATGGCTACGTGTGCACCCTAGGCTTATTTTTTCATATTTGATAATTATTTTTTAATTAATATTAATATTTTCAGAACATACATCATCCATCTAAGCGTGAGGGACCATAACAGGGCTTGAAAACACGTGCGATGGCCAAAACAGGGGCTTGACGTCATCCGTCCATAAACGTGAAAATCCAGTTTGACAGCCATTAAATAATTACTAATTAAATATATCATATTTTTTTCTTATCTCTATATTTATTAGTTAAATTCTTTAGATTTACTTTAAAAGTTTTCATTTTTATTGTTTACTCTATGATTTCTGCACCAACACGAATTTGATTTGATTTTGTTTTGATTTTCAGTACTTTGAAATTGCCTTAAATTTTTGAAACAATATTCGCAGTTACAATACGTGCTTTCAAATGACTTCGTAGTACGGGAGCCTGGGCATATATAGGAAGAGATATGATATTATGGCCGTTTTCTATTTGGCGGTTAGCGTTACGTTTTAAAACAACGAAAATGCCAAAATGTGGTAAACCATTCCATTGCATATTTCATACAACTCGATAGGTATTGCAACCCCACTTTAAATTTTCAAGCTCGCCAAATATATCGCAATGACCGGCCATTATATCATACCTGTACCGTCCAATGGAGCCATGTTTCTCCCATAGTCAATCTTAGGTAATCAATCTTATTGAAGAAGAGAACCCAATTGTTGTAAGTTTCATTTTCAAATGTAATGTTTATATAAACATTACAAATAAAAAAAATTCTTTATAACCGTTTGATTCTTACCATAATACAAAGATTTCCCACAATTTTAAATTAGTTTACTTTTCAAATTACTGATAACCGCAAAATACCGATTCAATCTTTTATCACACACTCCGTCTTTAATACATTTCATTAAAATTAAACACTGTAATTCTAAGTAAAGTCTTATGACTTTTAAAACTTCCACAGCAATTTTAAAAAACAATTTTTAAATAGTCCTTTACAAAAGTCCCATATCCCCCTAAAATTTTTAAAAGTCCACAAAGCGTTAAAAACACCTTTAATTTTCATCATGGATAAATCTTAAAGTTTGATCTCCTAACAAAACTAGCGTTACCTAACACTAAACAGAGTAAATACAGTAAAATTTCTTTATAACGAATATCATTACAACGAAATATCCAGTATAACGAAATAAATCCCCAGTCCCTTTTGAAATCCCATAAGAATAACGGTTCCATTAAAAAAAATAATAAAAAATAATAATAAAAAAATAATAATAATGAAAAAAATAATAATAAAAAAAAAAAAAAAAAAAATCCATTTTAACAAAATTACTAAAACTCTAAGTTTAATTATAACGAATGATTTTTTACTTATATTATTTAGTACTTATTTATTGAATTATTATTAAATACAAATATTATAACTTCTATATTAATGAAGTTATCGCATATTTTATTGACATTTTGCAGCATTTTAAATTTAACAAAATTGTTTTTTTAATGCAATTCCGTTTTAACGAACAATCCACTATAACGAAGAAGTTTTCTGGTCCCTTGCAATTCGTTGTAACGGAAATTTACTGTATTACAAAATCCTCTGTGTAAAAACAACCTAATCTACGACAATTCTCCTTCTCAGAGAAAATAAGAAAAGGTGGTAACAACAAATTCCCTCCTTAATTTCTTAAGGTATTCATAAAAGCGAGCTCCGACCGGCTTTAGAGATAAATTGAAAACCCCCAACCCTCAAAACGCGCGCATTTTTCTTCATTCGAAAAGCCACAATTCCAGGAAGAGAACCCGCTTTTAATAGCAAGCCATCCATCTTGTACAGGAGTATCGCAAAACACAAACACAAGCATCTGGGGAGGGGATAATTGTGTTCCTTGCAAAGAGCAGATGTCATTGGCTTAGGTTTCATTTTCAGGAGTCATTTTTTTAATCCAACGCATGAAATGGGCCGGACACATTATTAGAATGAATGATGACAGAACAACAAAAAAAAAAAATTTGGCTAAACAAAATGGAACTAGAAAAAGAGGCAGACCCAGACTGAGGTGGGTGGACTGCCTCCAAAAGGACTTTGTTTCGATAAAGGTCAGAGACTGGAAAGCTGTTGCGCGCAGAAGGAGAGACTGGGCAAATCTCCTTGAGAAAGCCAGGGTCCACCCAGGACTGTCGAGCTATTGATGATGATGGTGATGAGGAAAACAGAAATATAATTCCATTATCTGACTGTCAGGTTTTAAAGAATCAAAAATATTTTTTTTAATTTTATAAGTTTCGTAAATTTACTAAAATTTAGAGTTTGAAGCATGAATGATTTATTTAAAATCATAGAAATATAATTTGAAAAAATTCAAGAAATGAATTTTTAATCTCATAGAGTGAAAAAAAGTTTCACTTATGCCAATTTGCCTATCCTTCAGGGTGTTAAAAGGATATTAATAACTATACTGTTAGAAATTTCTTTGAAAAATTAAGGTGAAACATAATCGACATCATTCTGTTCATCTACTCAACCATAACTGTTACGTTTTTTAAGTATCTTTACAGTTCTGAAGTTGTTACACAAGAGTAGTTAACTAACGGTAAATGCGAAGCTACACGACTGTTCTAAAGTATGGCCAAAAAAAACTCAACCGTGAGTTTAATGAATATATCTGTTACAGTGTACTCGGGGACAACTTGTGATCGAGAGGATTTTTAATTTATTATTTATAGAACGTTTCCGGTTACACCATGACTGAGATTTGAACCCAGACCTTTCCGACAAGAGACAGGAGTCTAAGCAACTCGGCCACGGAAGTCGTCCTACAGAAAAATAAAATGTAATTATGTACAAATCAAGCAAATTGTTAGCTCGATTCTAAATGGAAAAAAGTGTTGTAGCGAAAAATTAATACAGTATACGTACAGTACGTATTAAAAAAGCAGAGAAATAATTATTTCCTACCAAGTTTACGGTTGATTCCATATATATAGTTATGTTTTTGTGGTATTTTTGACGAATATAGTAAAATAACAATATGATAAAATGGATCGCATCCAACTGTTCACTATTTTACTGTTGATCTAAGCTGTCCTCGAGGGGCACATACATTTTTACAATTTCCTTTTTTATATTTATAAATCTATTATTGCCTTTTTTGAAAAGCTTAATTGTGTTTCCTATGAAAAAATATTTAATAGTGAATTAACTATAATTTAGTTTTTATCGACAATTCAAATGCTCTTATATTTTCATTAACGTCAGAATCATTAAATTCACAAGTCTCTTTTACAGACCTGTCGAATCAAAATTTTAATTTAAAAGTGAGCCGATGATAAACAATCAAATTATTGTTTATATTAAATATCCGGTAAAGAAAAGCAGAATGTTTGCTGTTAAACATCCCCTCAAGAAAGCAGCAAGAAAGTAGCAAACCCTATAAAAACACCCCCTGCAAAAGGGAAGTTTCTTCAGGGCTTATAAGTTGAAGCGTGAAAACGTTCCGCTTGGCGAGCCTAAACGGGCTTTCTCACGAACCCCCAGCCGCATCGATTTCGCTGGTAGAGTGTAATTTTCTACCAGCTCCAGTGGCAACCAGATCCAAGGATGAGTTGGAGTAATTACCCCTTAAAATGAGGAAGCAAGTCTAGACCCCTTCAGGTGCGAATATCCCAGACGAACCCTGTGTTTTCGGGAGAGGTAATAACCGATATTCACGGGGCTATTTCCATACTTCGGGACATTATTTTTGCCCCTCCTAATAGAACCCTTCCCGCTTCCCATCCCCAAAATGGCCGGCCATGATGCGTTTTTAAGTAGGTGGCCGTTCAAAAATGCAAATGGACCGGCGGAATTCGAGGCAGAATTCGAGACCTGGGAGAGGAGGGTTTTCTTCCTTTGTCGCGTCTGCTGTCGGGGAGATAGATTATGGACACACGTTAAATAATGCAGCCATCAATTCTGGTAGCCTCACGCCCTTGTGTTTCTGATGCATTCGGATGGGAGGGTTTGATATGCAGTGTGAGTGGTAATTATCTTCATGTATATATTTAGTGCAAATGTATGGGACATAGCCAATAAAAGTATACATACATTTGTCAACGGTAGAGTATGTTAACGCAGATTTTTACTGTGGTAATAAAAACTGGTACTCATATTTAGTATATTACATGTGTATAACAATTAAAGAAAACTATATTGAATTCTATGTACGATTTTTTCGTTAAAAGTAGTATGATAGGTTTGTTAAAGTAATTGTATGTTAAGCTTTAATGACGTCAGAACATGTAAATCCATGCATTTATTTAGCCTAAATGCATGAGACACAACAAAAAGCATACATATATACTATGATTATAATTTATTAAATGCGATTTATTCCTTAGTATATCTTAAAATCTCTTAAAAGCTATTTTTTTATCCAAGCTAATACAAATGTCAGATTTTCCAAAATTGTCAGTACCATAAAGGATAAAGAATTGCAAGTAGATTTAATAAGAATATAATATTTTAACGTCATTTATTTTTATATATAAAATTTTTGTATTCGTAGGTGTTTCAATACATATTTATATCTACTAATATAAAATTTACTAATTACAAAATCTTGATCAAAATAAGTTATGGATAGATATTCAATGTTGTTTGAACATTCGACCTTTCAATTCGCGGCCTTAGTAATTCAAAAGGCAAAGTTAGCAATATTCTATGTCACAAAGTAACGTCTCAAAATATATTTTAAAAATATTATCATGAATGACCAAATCACATTAAACTAATATCACTAACAGTAAGAATACGTTAAGAAAATTTATGTGAAACTGTTTTTTTAAGAACACTTCCCTCTCATAATGTTGACAGAGCTAATACCTCTTGAATTAAACCACTTTCATTCTCATTTTAAGCAAAACCATATAATATGTATTCATACTTGTTTCCTGTCAAAAGTGGTATATGTAAAGTGAAATCGTGGAATATTTAACCCCAGTGCCAACAATTTATTTACCACTAAGCATTGTTGATACACATAAAAACTTACTCCATCTCAAATTGTTTTAAGTACAACCTTTTTACCTAACAATTTCTTCATAAATAAATTGCCCATGTTTAATTATCCCGGTTGGAGTTACTCCAAATTCAGAGACTTCCAGACCTATTAGAGAATGTTTTCTTTGTTTCCCTGTGTCACGTGTGTGTCGGGGAGATATATTATGGACACACGTTAAATAATGCAGTCATCAATTCTGGAGGCGCACTCATACTAGTTGTTCCGTGTACACAAATGCATTCTAATAGCGGATATTCAGTGTGAGGTAATTATCTTTGTATATAAATGTGTGTGGTTGAAATTAAGGGTCTGATATTAACTTTGATGTATTTCTGCTCTATACAAAGGTCAAAGAAGCTATTTTGCCTGATATACAAAGAGATAATAAAGTGTTAAGTCTTTTTAAGGGGACACAGTAACTCAAAAATGGCAAAAATTCCGAATTTTTTTTTATTTGCTAACATTAAATTTTTAAATCTTCTAAATAAGTCTACCAAGTTTAAAAGTCTAGCTATATTTTAAAAAGAGTTATTCCACTTTTTATGAGGAAAAGTAAGATAAAAATGCAAGCGAATGAAAACTTTAAATGTGTTTTTCTCGGTGTTTATTTTTCCTTGATGACAAGTTTTTCAAAACACTAAGGCTTTTTTAATTATTGATAAAAGTCTAAGGAATTTTGTATGCAGTCTTTCAAATATGTTAACATTAAGAATTGGTATTAAAATTGTTTTCAAAAGTAATACTTTTTTTACAAAAAAAAAAAACTAAAGTCGAAATTTTTCAAATATGTTAAAATAATTTGAGATTTTCTAGATACATGTTTTTTTATAAAACTACTGAAGATAAATCAAATTTGGATACCAATTCTTATGTAAAACAGTTTAAATTACATGAGAGAAAAAAAATTGGGTTAAAATATTTGTATTGAAAAAAGCCTTAGAATTTTAAAAAAAGTTTTTAAAAAATGTATTTTTTTAAATAACTTAAAAAATGTATTTTTTTAAATAACTTAAAAAATTAAATTATTTTTAAATTTTTCTTGTCATATATTGTTTTTAAATACAGATTGAAGTAATAAAACATCAATTTTATAGTGACTATGTCAAAATTAAAGATGTTTTTGAAAGTTTTACCGTGTCCCCTTAAAGTAGTGAAATACGAGTTGGATTTTTTTCTTTGGATCAATCAGAAAAATCAAAGCAAAAAAATGAAGTCTACAGATTTATTAGATCGTATGTATAATTTAATGCATTAAAAAGTATATTTATTACAAATTTTATGTATACGACTGTTATATTAAGTCCTATTCTTCTTTTAAGGTGGGATTTGCTAGAATCACGAATTTACACGGAATCATTTGTTCGAGTATTTTATTTCGAAACTATATGTTTTATAAGTAGATATAATTAATAAATTCACGTAGTACATTCCATAACTTTTTTGTTGTATAATAGCATCTAATTTCATAAATGTTAGATTAACAATATTTTACTGAATAAATTGGAAGATATGAATAGTATATGAATGAAAACACACAATGTGTTAATATATTTGAATGAAAATGAGTACATTTTATTACTTATGAATTATGAATCAAACAAAGCAATAAAAATATATGTTAATTGAAAATCAACCTCCAATTGTTTAATAGAAACGCACACAAAAATATATACTAGGATAATCATATACTGCGATAAACATTAATTAACAAGCAAGTTCCCCTTATATATAAATATTATATTAATATTTGTTTTCATTCCGAAAATGCGGCAGATAAACAGATAATTAAAAATAATTAACTAAGATATTTATTTCAATGTAAGAGATACTATCTGTTATTATATCATTAAGATCAAACATCAAACTTAAAAAACTAGTTTGGCTAACAGACATGCAAGCAAATGCCATATATTATTTTTAACTATTCTAACTATTCTTCAGAAACGTATTTTAGAATAACAGCAAACGTAGAATTTAATCAAAACATGTATTTTTCCATAAACAAAATACTTTTAGATGCATCAACATAAATTGCTTTTGCGAAATCCAAAAAACTTCATTAAGCCCAACAAACAAATTCCAGCCTTTTCCCTTTCCCATGTAATTAATCTCTACCTGTTTTTGACTTCAACCCGAAATGTTTTGCGATGTTTTCAATTGCGCAGCATCAAATAAACCCATCGATCTGGCACACAAACAAGCTGAAATCTTATTGTTTGCTCGCTGATGGATTTTCAGAGCAAGTATAAGTCACATCATTTAGCACAAACCAATTTTCCTTCATATTTTTCGAAGTAAGGCCTTAGCAAACATTCATACCAAGTTAAAGCCACCTAATCGCGTGATCTCGAAATACCATATAGCCTTTGCCGTTCTTCTTGTTTTTTTCTGCTGGATACAACAGATAAGTTGCCGTTTTCGTGCTTGCTAAAAACCGGAGAACCTATTTTTTTTAGTTTCGGAACTTACTTTATCGATTGCCTTTTTAAGGTTGAGCTCTAAAGTTGCTTTTTTTGCTGCAGTTTTGTTTTCTGGGTCTGTTTTATTCCAAAATTGCAAACACTAGAAAGATACGTTCAAGGTACAGGGTAAATCGTGTTCTTAGATATTTTTAAAACTATGTTTAAGCTTTCGATTTGCTGGCACACATTGAATTTAGATGGAGATTCTGGAAGATCTTTTACATTAGACCATATTTAAGTAGAATTAAATACTTCAAAGAATAATAAGAAAGATTAATTAAAACGTTTGAAAAGGATATATTAATTAAAAATGTGTGTGCATTTATTCAAATATATAAAATGTGTATATTAAATATAAAAAAACTAAAATTTAAGTACGTAAACGGTGTATATTAAATGAAATTAAATGAATAGTTTAGATCATGATAAAAAAATATACATAAAATCATTTATTGTAGAACGCTATTAAAGGCTTACGATTACAACTGTTTTAAGGGATTATATAGTGATGTATTTGGATATTTTTTTCACTTGCATTAATCTGCAAATGGTCTTAGGCATGGTATTATTGGTATAAACTGTATCGTGTTTTTTTTTTATTTTAACAATTAATTCAAATTTAAAAATCTAAAAATTAAATAAATACAAAGATAATTTAAATATGCAGTAATAAAATGTTACCTAATAAAAGCTGTTTTACAGATGCACTGTACTTCATGTTTAAATTAAATTAATAACTTTATAAAGGTTTGTAAGGTTTTTTTAAATGTTTTATGCTACAAAACATTTTAAATATTGACTTTTTTAAACAAGTTTTTCGTACATCATAATTCACGTAACTTAGATTTTAAGTTTTTACAATGTGATGCAAAATATTGACAACCTACAAAGTGCAAAATAATTCCTTAAAAACTTTTTTTTGTTTAGAGTTTCTATCGATTTGCATTTAGTTTAAAAGCCGAAAAAGCTTTAAATTTGTGAAATGCCTCACAGCCTAGATAAAAATAGCCCTTTTAACATACAGTGAAACCATTTTATGGAGTTTTTGCGTGACACGGTCCATTTCTTTTGGAATCATACACGGCGCTCTATTTAAAAACATAAGTTAATATTAAAGGGTAATACATCGTTTCCGTTTTTGTCGATTTGGAAAAAAAACCAATAAGTCGTGTACCAGATATTTAACATTAAACCACGTATGCTGTTTTTCCCCCGAAAAATTAAATTGAAGAATAAAAATAACTGTTTGAGGTTCACATAACATTGTCAATTAGAGAAATGATATGTAATGTTATTTTCAAGATCTTGTTTTATTGAGCTCTTAATGGAAAGTTCTGAATTTTGATTTGCATGGTTTAATAATTACGATGTTATACGATATTTTTTATAAAGTTTTTGCTGTTCATGTAAGAATATGTTTTGTGAATGCCAGCTTAGCTCATTAGGGTTGACTTAGAGTCGCAATTTGTTTCGAATCGCAGTTTGGATGAGTGTTTGAGTCCAAAAATTCTCAATCGCAACATTGTATTTTTATTCTGTTCTCAAATTAAACAGAGCCGAACTCTTATGATATAACGCTAAACATGAAAAATTTTCATGTTTAAGGTACATCCTAACGAGATGCGTTATCAAAAATTCAAAAAATATATATAAAACGCTTCGAATACTGGGTACAAGCATTTTGAAGCATAAAGAAAATGTATTGTTTGTGTTTAACGTTAAGCCATGGTTCAAAATTACCAGGGAATTTTTTTAATGAAGCCCACAATATTTTCAGTGTAGTTTCCAATAACTATACATTTTAAGAACGTTCGAGTACTTTCTCTTTTTTTCGCTGCTGGGTATTGGGGGACAATTGAGGGTTTTGATCTTATGATTTACCGAAAGCAGCTTCTCTATTCATGTTATGTCTCCCTAAAAAAAGTAGAATATAGTGATAGCTATGTTTTTTATTGTTTATTTTTTTAAATATTTGTATATAAGTATGCACTTTAAATAATTAGCTGCCGACTACATGGAATACTTCTTCTGTAATTTACCGACTGTTCTTGCTATCGTGGTTATTAAGTTCAACTTTTAATTAAAAAGAATTTTTATCTGATGCATAATGATTGTTTCTTGGTATTATTTTGCTTGCATTTAGTATTATTACATTATTGAAATCATATGATTCACACAGTTTATTAAGCCATAATATCATCATTGATTTTATATCATTAACATATTTTATTGGAAATAAATGCATTACACATGGTTAACCCTTTAAACCACTCACATTTTATATGATTCATATGTATGTAAAAGAATCTCATTTCTCAATGTATGGTACTCAATTAACTACTTTAAATGTGTGATAAAAAATTTATTCTAGAAAAATTGATTATTTTTAAATATTTGTTGGTATTATAATATATAATTTGAGGCTAAAAATCATGTATGATTATATAATGTTTCACGACTTTCATTAGACGCACATAACCATGAAAAGCTTTCTGTTCAAAGACCACTCTTGATAAATCAAGGTTTAATTAACTTAATTGAAACTTTGATGCAGCCACTCTCTTCCATTGTATGCATGCCCAAATTGCCCTACTCTCCCTGTATATAATACGTTCATTTAAATATATATCCCCGTATATATATCACAATAGTCCACATCCAAGATCCCCAGTGCCTTACACCGATGTTGGATCCTTTCCAACAAATCAATATCTTTTCCAAGATAGGGTAACTGAATTTAACTGCCTACTCAAGATGCGGCCTAAGTAATCCCCAGTAAAGTGGCAAAATTACTTCTCCAGATTTAGATGAGATAGTTCCTTTAATAAATCCTGGCCGGCTCTTAGTTCGATTACTAGGCTCATC
The DNA here is from genome assembly GCA_019343175.1 of Oedothorax gibbosus. Classification (NCBI taxonomy): domain Eukaryota; kingdom Metazoa; phylum Arthropoda; class Arachnida; order Araneae; family Linyphiidae; genus Oedothorax; species Oedothorax gibbosus. Next base: position 677,803 of record JAFNEN010000097.1, read on the forward strand.
AGATTAATAGGATCTTTCTTAAAATACACGCTGTAGAGATCACGAATGCAAAACTAATGTTGTACTCCATCATGGTTTTAATAATATTATCTTGTTATTATTATAGTCTTGTACAGTGAGTATAAACCTATGTATTGTGCTTGTATTTTCTTACGTAAAATAAACTTTTGCACTCGTATGCGGCATGGAGTATATATATGAAGAATTTCATCAAATGTTTGCGATTTTTAAATATGATTAAACTCTCAAGAAATTACAAAGAAAAAGTTTGGGAGAAATAAAATTATATTCTGAAGAAATTACAAGGAAAAATTTTGTGAGTAAATATGATAGATATTTATTGAACGAATTATTGAATAACATAAATTTTAAATTAATATAATATTTTTAAATAATTTTCAGATTGGTATTTTACCGTTTTTTTTTAAAAATTAAAAAATGAAATTTATTGTATTATTTTAAAACCCTAATTTTTAGCTCTTAGGTACACTTCCCAGCACAACTATGGCGTGTATCCGAAATAATTTTTTTATAGAAATTAATAAAAGTACATTCAAAGCAATGAACCTCAAGTTTGGCGATAAAACATTCATAATTTTAAGTTATTAACCTAAATAGAAATTTTGCGCATTTCTTAAATCAGAAAATTCGTCTTTTTTTTTACTAACACTTAATATTTTTTGGAATATTTTTAATTCACTGTGTTAAATAGACATGCATACGACAACACAGAAAATTTCAACCCTTCTAGTAAAACAGGAAATGAGAAAAGTGTACCTTAAGGCTGGATATTGGTGTTTTGGGATAATGAAATTTTAAGCTGGCAACAAAGTTATATTGAAATTAACTACCGAATTTGAAAACTCCAGCACCTTATTCAAATGTGCATCATAGAAGTTTTTTCGTAAAGGCACGATTCAGTAACTAAAGTTTAAATGAAAATTCGATGTTTTGAATTGTCGTTTTATTCCCTGTTACCTTAATGGAAATTTTCAATTGATTAGTTACTTGTAGCATCGATTGACAGTTCTAAATAGTATGAAATGTGGCATGGAAAGTATAAAAATACTGCTTTATAGGTCTAAATATATGTGTGGCACACGGAACAGTGAAGAATTAAAGAAATTATATTTCTTCGCATATTCATAACAATATCCATTATGTAATTGACATTAGAACACATAAATGTATTATATTTGTGCTCGCAAATATCCACTCAACCCAATAATCGTTATTTCACATACATAAACGTTAACACACAAAATTGATGTTACAAAAATGGTATCTATGGGTTACTAAGAAATGAAACTGCGTGAAGGAGAAAACACTGATTCATTTTCATTTATAATTCCAATTTTGTAAATCTTGGTAATGGACATTAAATATCAGTGTCTCATACATTTATGGTTTTGTGTTGCAATTTTTTGCACATTAAGGATTCCCATCCTCTTATGTTGTTTTGAATTATTTCAGATCACAATTGTCTGTTTACGTATGTGTTTGCTATTAAAAATCAATTTTTGCTGCTAGAAACAATCTGCTTAAAGTAGATACCAAACTTTTTTGAATGTCCATGCTATAAGCAAAATGTAAACCATTCATTTACAAAACAAAAAATAAAAAAAGTTACCTTCGTTCTTTCAAATTATCAATGTATCATTTAATGTTGCCAATTATATTAATTTTAAATTATTAACTTGTTTTTCAAGTACATATATGATGGAAACAACTTTCAAAGTTATATAGTAAATCAAATTTTATTTCTATTGAAGCCCTGTATTTTAATTATTAATCGAAGCGACTTAACTTTTAAATAACGGAATGTGTGAATTATAAAGACAGGAATTCTTTACAAAAAAATATTTTTTCGTACAATTTATCACCTAAAAAGTGCTACTTAAGAAGATTAAAAGAAAGAATCCAAAGGCAATCCAAACAAATGAACATTTATTTTTTTAAAAAAAATTCTTAACAAAGAAATTAATCTTTCTGAATGTCCTTCTTCTTAAAAAAATTACGAATGAAAAAAAACAATTGATATTTTATGAATCCCCACAGAGGGTGTTTGAAAGCATTTTCCTAGCCGGCAGAATTTCTATTTAATGTTAAGTAAAATTACGAAAAAAACAATATTGCCGAACAAAATACCTCCTATTTTAGCTCTGCTGAGCTTTTCAAATAAAGTCTATTCAATCTCTTTCTATATTTACAAAGTGGATATTTCATTTTTATGAATCTAAATTAAAGCCTGCCGTCTGAGAAAAATTGTTTTCATTATAGTTAGTGGTGTTTCCCCATCTGTTATTATGAAACATTTTTAGAAATTTCAGTTTGTTCTCCTAAAACTTTGATTTCTATAGGATAAAAAATATCTTTCTTTGAAAAAAAACCGGCGAAAAATTAATTTGAATGCTAAACAAAAGCTTAAACTGTTGGAAGTTTTTCTTCTAAACAAAGCTTAAATGTCATTTCTTGTCAATCGATAGTTCTGGGACAGAAAAGTTTTTCTTTTGCCAGCTGCCGCCGTTTAAATTAACAATTTTTTTTATATGAAGCCCGTTTTTTATAATATTTAAAATCAGTTTTGTTTTTAAAGTTTTAATAAATAATTTTAACGATATTTTTGTTATTTTGAAACATATACGCTTTGTATTGTAATTTTATTTTTTTTTAATTCTGACAACTTTTGTTCTTTCGAAAATTAACTTCAAATCACCATACATTTACGAATTTCTCCCTGTAATAATGCTACATATCTTAATGGGTTGGTAAATATAATGCCTATACACATTGCTTTTGTTTTACCGTTAGCTGTAAAATAATTTACCTGGAAGTTTATAAAACGTGTACTGCATTATTTCTTATGTGTGTGCCATTAGTTTTGTATATCTTGAAAACTTATGCCTCATTATTAAATCTTAATTATATCGAAGTAAGAAATAATTGGTTAGAACGTTTACTAGCTTTATTTTTACTTTTGGCTTTTGTGTGGTTATCGAGGCTTTTAGGGATATTCTTTACAATTCCTTTAGTTTCTACAAGGTATTTAAAACAAAATTTTCTGTTCTAGACGTTTTAGATGAACAATTAGTCTACTAAATGCTTTCATACTATTCACGCTAGGCACAACTGATTTGGTTAAAAAAATTGTTTAAAAAAAAGTGACCTTTGGTAGTTGTGGCACTATGGCCAGTTTCCTATTACAAAAACTTTTTTCTTATGAAATTTGTGAATATTGTTAATTTCTTAAGTGAGTATATCGTCCGTCAAAAAATTTCTTATGTTCCTCATAATGTTACTTCAAATATGAAGATCCTATTCATATAATGTTACATCCACTGATCATTTAGCTTAAACATCACAAACAGAATAAATTAATTTGAAACACCCTACATTTACAAATAATTTTACGAAATTCATTTCTTACTAATTGAACCTTATATTTCATTTATTTTTGGAGAATAAAGTAAAAACTAATTTTTAAAAAAAAAATCTATTGTTTGTTAATTATCTTCCTATAATCTGGTACACATACCTTTAGAACAAATTACTTGCTAGAAAAGAGGGAAGGAATGTACCTTAAAACAATGTATTAATGACTAAAGTTTGAGTGAAAAGTGGTATTTACGCGAAGCGAAACATCGCTGAAATTTTTCTTAAAATGTGAAGAAAGAAGAAAGTTACAATTCTCCCAGGCGAGGTAATGCTGGGTTTACTGTTAGTCACCTTAGTTTTCTCTTAACTATTTCAATTAAGAGATTTATTCAGAAAATCAAAATTTGCACATTTATAACGAAAAATTCTTACTACTCCACTTTCATATTAATTTAATCCCTCGAAAATTTAATATTTGACTTGGTTTTGGAAACTTTATATGTATTATGCAGATAATAATAGTTATAAATTTTTTTTAAGGGGGACCGGAGCCCTCCATTGAAGCCCATGTTAAAATGACCTTTTTTATGTACCTTTTTCTCAGAATCTATTTGATACATTTTAATGAAATTTTCAATAGTTATTAACTGGATATTCAACTTCACTTTTCCATCGGCATTTTTAAAAATTTTGTTTAGTTTTTAAATTATAAATTTTTAAGTGAAACTACATATTTTTGACCTAAACAAACATCAACAATATTAAAAATAAAAAAAAGGAAGATAGTCATACTCAAATCCCTCCAGCAATATTTAGAAACCAACTTCTGAAATACGTATAAAAAATTTCAGGTTGATACTTATAGTAGATTCTGGGAAAAAGGTACGCGCACATTGAAAAAGTAATTTTTGAGATATAAGCGTTTAAAGTAAACGTTAGTGGTTTCTTACTTAGGAAACACATAAGGGGATTTTACCTAAACAACATTTTAAAAAAATATTAAAAATACTTCTAGTACTTGAAACTTTTCGTTATCGATATCGTTGCAAAGCTAAGATTGCATAGTTTAAGAAACACTAAAAACATTGAAATGTAATTTTTGAAAATTTTTTTGGAGGGGTCTGGTAAACAAATATTTGTTGAGTTCTTAGGTAAATAATTGTAAAGTTTATGAGTAAGATAAAAAAAAAAACGTCGATGAAAGAATTTTCAAAAAAAGTTCTGAATTTGAAATGATTTTTGCAACACATAAATTATATTTTTAATAATATGATACAAGCTGATTTAGACCGAAAAGCATTTTTGAACGAAAGCAGTGTTGGAATACGTACCCCAAATGCATTTTGGAAAATTTGCCTCGGTGACCATATTGGAACTTTGCACAATACTTCAACGAGTAGCTGTGTAAGTAATTAGCAGACTAAATGCATTACTACATTGAGGAAGAACTCCCACCTTTTTTTTTAGTACATGCAATGCTGGAACCGGTAATTTATTACTAGTAAGTAAATAAGTTTCAAATGAATAACTAAAAATTACTAAGTTAAGTGAAAGAAAAATATAAAAGCAAGTCATGTATGCTGGCTTGCTAAGTAGAGAAATACAATCACTGGTGGCTTTTAGGGGGCCATTTTTCAAAAGAAAAGTGGGTGGAAGACCTTCCCCATTGGAAAACTAACTACGATCTCCCAACACTAACGTAAAAACAAAAGCGTTTCAATTTAAAAGTATTTTTATGATTTTAAAACAACCAAACTAAACTTAAACCATCGAAAAAACAAATAGGTAGGAAAAAACAGTATGTTTGTAACATAACCTATCCCTCAAAACTACTTCCACATAGAATGCATGCGTCTAAAAAACGCCAAACACAACATTTAGTTCTATGTTAAACTGTTAGACAAAGTTTTAAAAAAATATTTTTCATCGAAAATTCTATAACTATTACTTATCGTTTGGTGAATTTATTTGTAGTATTAGAAATATGCAATATTACCCACACTAAAAAATTAACAGTCAAGTAGTATCAATATGCATACAACATTGAAACTCTATCTTCTTTAAAACATAACTAAACGAATTGATTTTTAAATATCATTACAAAAACAAAATACAATAAAAAAATAACTCACAAAAAAGAATAATTAGTATTAAGACGACATTATACATTCATATATGCTAAAATGTAAGTGACAAATATGACTACTTTTTAAAATAAAAAATATAATGTATTATGCCTCCTTCTAAACACATAATCCAGACAATCAAAAACTCTCATGGTAAGATATATTATGGGATCATTCCAAACTGATTTACATCACAAAATAAAATTCCTCTAAATTTTTATTTAATATAGTTATCGTGTGATTGTTGTGAGTGGCAATTGTAATTGAATTCCATTTATAATGGAATTGTTATGATTTTCAAGTAAGTAATAAATTATTCAGTTTTCTTTTAATAAATGAAATACTTTGAATTTTATCTTAGATTTTCAATGCCTTCCAGTTTTGATGCGCTAAATAATTTGACGCATCACACTTGTCTGCAGCATTTATAGTTTGGGCTATGAAGATGGGTGACGGACGCACATTATTTATAAAAGCTTCTATTCTATTACGTTCTAAGCGTAGTGTGAAATCCAAAATGAAATTAAATTACTACTATTATTTAAAAAATCAATTTCACTAATCTATTTTATGGGAATTAGTCTAAATTAACTAAAATGTGCGTTCTTTCAACCAGCAATCATTGAATTTCCCTTTCTAAATGATCTTAATAAAGGCATTATGAATCAATGTCTTTAATACAATTAAAACAAAATGAAAAACGTTAAATATTTCATATTAAAGGGAAAAAATATAATCATGCAAATGAAACATATTTATATCATTATTTTCCACCAAAGAAACGTTTCTACTGGAAGTCACAAACCCTCCTGAATATTTCATGTGTAAAAACACCCAGTCATCAAGTAACGTGTCCCCGACACTTCATTCCTTCTGAGTGATGATTCAACATGTTCATAACTTTACGTGACGGTCATTCCTTTCAATTTGGTACAAAATCCGAGGCAAGAAGAAAATCTCATCTGCATAATTTATTGCACCCAAAGTTTACGGCTCGGAATTAACTAGGTAAATGCGACGCCAAAGGCAGATGAGTTGTGCTGTCATATATTAATAGGACGTTAATTCTGGAATTACTCGCTTGAGCAATAAAACCGTCTTTTTCAACGCATCCCCGGCGCTTCTTTAAGAAAAGTAGTGGACACGTGTGATTGATGTCCAGATGCCGTTGTCTGGAAGGAATATTTTTCGTTCCGTTTAATTTTTGGTGTTGTTTTTAAGGTAAAAATGTTTCGGGTGTAAGTAGTTTTTATGACTCGGGAATGAATGTACACTTAAAAAGGTTATGATTAAGAAATGGAGTTTCGCTTTAATAAGAGGATTTAGTTTGAATATGGTAAATCCGATTTCGTAAAAGTGCCGGAAAGTTTAACAAGTTGGAAGTAAGAATTTTGTCGCCTGTGTGATAATTAGATATTTTGTTGCCTGTGTGATAATTAGATATTTTGTTTCTAATTTTTCAGAGCTATTAGAATATTTAAAAAATGAATGTGATAAATTCTTGTTCTTTGATTAATATTTCATGGATTTTTTAGGATTAATTATCACTAGTTTAATATTATGTAAATTGAATTTTATTTACTGAATATATCATAATGTTAGCGGCATTAACTCATTTTATAGGTCATTCTAAACAGGAAGAACAAAATTGTCATATAAAGTAGTGCAAATACAAAAAAAGGGAAAATTACCATAACATAATACAATAATTATATTATGTTCTAAATTCTAACACAAGTTCGCCTACCTCCATTCATTCAAATAATGACTTTAATTGTTGTATATTATCAGAAGTTTTCAAAATTTAAAGCATAATGCAAATGTAATATTAGTTTTTAGAAATTTTAACTTAACAATTTTTGAATTCTTTGAAAGTTCACTTGATTTTTAACACATTCTGTAGTTAGACAAGTTATATCGTTGCTTTTTTCATGAGTGTAGAACCTATTCAAACATTTCCAAGTAAACTTCAATATATCTTTGGCATTCAATATATAAGAATTCTTGGGGTTATGACTTTTTTCGCTTTAACACGATTTCTTCTCTTTGTAAATTGAAATTTGAATAAAATCCGAACATGATATGGAAAAACTTTTTACATTTTTGAATTCATCTCCAAAAATGCATAGGAAAGGGTTGTTGACGTTGAAAAGATAAAAGGTTTAAAGTCGCCATCAAGTTGTATTTTGAATTTCGGTGAACATATTTTATATTTTCTTATTGTTATTTTTATGTAGTTTGAGCTTCTTATAGATTCCATTGACTTAAATTTTTTGAGCATAGGTGATATACGCAGTTATTGAAAAAGTGACATAAAATGTAATTTATTGGCATACCGAAAAAAAAATCGCAAATCAATAGTTTGTTTCGTATCTAAATAAATACATCTTTTATGTAATGAAATATTTCTAATTACTAAGTAATCACTTTTAAAAAACCGTTTCTAATTGTTAAGTTAAAAATAACAGTTATGCCCTATTTAAATTATTTTTAACATAAAAGTGTACTCAAAAATTTAACAAAAAACTTTAATCATAATAAAACATTAATTTGTATAATGTTATATTATTACTAATATTGCTGTATTTTTAACTATAAATGTTTCTATCTCTCTTAGAGATAAGGTTTTTCTCAAAAGTGTCAACTTTTTTCACTGCATCTAATTTAAATTTTGTTTTATTAATTATAATTTATACATTTTGTTATTTTATTTTCATAGTTAATGGTTTTTAAAACCTCCTTGCTACGGTTTTTTGATCAATACTTTAAATATATAATTTATTTGAATTGAAAACTGTTTATTTATTTAAAAACTTGTTAAGGGAACATTATTAAAAATTCCCTAAAGATTACTATTTAATTTACACAAATATTAATTCGCAGCGTAATTTTAACATTTTTTTCTGTTAAATTATTTCTAAATTATGTATTAAACATCAAAAGAAAAATTTTGCGACAACTTTAAACTTATCCGAACGTGTATAATTTAACGTTAATCTAACGATAATTTTTTGCCTTTTAAAACTATTTCCACGTAGTTGAGCGCAGTTATTTAAAATCTATTGCTATTTTTATGTAAAGTGTCGGTAGTATACGATAATATATTGTTTTCGAGTAATTAGGCCTTTTCAGGAACAATATAAAAAAAATTCTTATTTATTTGGTAAAACTAAAAGTATTTCAACAAATTCACAGTCGTTAGAAAAATTCGTTTTTCAATTCATTAATAAACACAAAACAATAAAGTGCAAACGTTAAAGTCTTACCGATTCGATGGTATTTTTTAACCTAAAATGTTTGTTTAATTATTGAGAAAACTCGATAAGAATGTGTTTTTTTAACACTCGGGGCACAAATATGTTTAATATTTTTTTTATTCTTTAGAGCAGTGCAGATAACGTTTTATTAAAATGAAATTTAAGAATATATTTGATACAAAGAAGTACAAACTGTTCTTCTGTTTCTGAAATAATTATTAAGAACAGTATTAAATTATTTTTGGTAGATTATTTCTATTTTCTAATATCAAGCTGCAACCACTTTTAGGATTTTTATTTATTAACAGTACTTTATATTTTAAAAGTTAATTTTACTTCATTTATCTTAAATTAATTTATCTAAAGTATAATCTATAATATATTTGTAATAATAATATTTATTAAAATTGCTTCAATTTTATCTATCATACGCTACGTTATAAAATATGTTTCAGTTTGCTAAAATATTTAATTTCTAACCTATCACATTGAAGTGCTGTAAAATCATCATTAACGTAAAAAGATAAATTTTAAAACTTATCAAATTGCGTTTGACTTATATTTAGAGCTTTATATTTTTTATTTGACTTTTAGTTTCGAACTCAAAATGTTCTGTTAATCTTCATACATTCAGTTAAAATAAAAAGGTACTTTATGAATCTAAAAAATGGTAATTGGGACGCACTTATAAATTTAAAAAAACACCACCGTCCTAACTGGCAATCGTTTTAGGTTTAATTATCGTTTAGTTTTAATTATAGTTTAGTTGTAATTATCGTCGCACTAGAGCTACACGAGGGCTATTGGAGACGGGCGTCGTATTCTAGAACTACAGTCAAGTGACGAGCCCACACCTGAGTAGGCACCCAACGCAACCGTTAAGGGCGGCATCGTACGCAGCGTTAGGACTTTGAAGGATATATAACGTGATCTCCCTTTATACGGTATAAAAGTTTTAAGTTACTACCAGTACATTGTTTAGTCACCAGTACATTGTTAGTCAAAAACTGTTGAAAATAGTTGAAAATAGATGAAAAGACAATTCACACAGATCGAAAACTCACACTTAAACAAAAGCATTTATTAGACCTTTAATACAATATAAAACAATCCTAGTTTAAAAATACAAAATTAGAAACACATCGATTAGATCCCAAATAGTATATGTTAATTAAAGCAGCTTCACTTTGCAAGGTCTTCTCCTTCAAGCTTTTCAATGACATCCTCAGTAGTCGCCTCCTGGTACTGCTAACATTCCCATACCAAATAACTTTATTCAGAAAACATCTTCAACCTTGAGCATGGTATATGAGAAGATTTATGAAGAAAACAACGTAGAGTATTGGCGCAAATATTGTTTATTAGTACAAATTTACATCTTTCGGTGAGAACTCAAGCGTTCAACCTTCTTCAGAAGGGTACACAGCTCATTTTGGAAAGGGTGGCATCTTGAGTTTCCATCGAAACATGTAAATTTGTACTACTAAACTTATTTAAGCCAATAATGTACGGTGTTTTCTTCATGAATCTTCTCAACTAACACTATTTCGTCCATAACTTCCCAAGAGTATAAAAATGCAAGACGGGTTTACGCCTAACAAAAAAGCTACAATTGATTAAAATTGTTGATTTTAAAGCATGGACACCAAACGGAATTCGGTAGATAAATAGCGGGCAACATTACATTATTACTTAAAAAAAGCTAATAAAAAAACTGGTTAAATGTGGTCGACTTACTGAATGTCCCAATTCAATAAGAAAACCTCTGTACGCGTTTATATGTAATGGAATCTGCATTGTCATTCTGTCTATTCTGTAGCTTTAAGAAGCTTAAACACATCCAATGATGCCTCATTAAAACCCTGGTCAAGTGACAAGGTCGATACTTGAGATGGGTACCGATTCAAACTCAACAGTTAAAGATTGTCAATTACACAGATTACAATAGACAGTCTGACAATTAATTGTGAATAGGCTGTGTCCTTACTACGACACAAAGGCAACAAATGCAACAAAACTTGGCAACCGCCAAGGGCGCCAAGCGAGGCTGACTCTGCCAAGTCGCCAAGTTTTGTTGCATTTGTTGCCTTTGTGGCATTTATGGCGAAGTCGGGACACAGCCATACGGTTCCTTTTGCAATAATTTTTAAGATGAAAACAGTGAAATGCTTTCCATGTTTGAAAGATGTAGTATAACTAAATGCATTTTACTAGGGGGCGATACATGTAAAAATCGATATTTTTATTTCATAAATAGTTAAAATGACATCTCAAAAATATGACTGTAAATTTTTATAATGAAATTCGCATTATTTATTGATTAAAAACTCATTTAAATGCTTCACCTCAACTCGGCGCTTGAGGACTTTGTCAAAACTTTAAACACGTTTATCTAAAAACTAAAAAATTAAACTCCTCGGTGCAACAGCCCATTAGTGGGCCAAGGCCTGCCGTGCCCATTTCAGCTTTCGTGACCTAGAGCTCTGGTGTGCTAGGCATATGTCCCAGTAAGGTGGTCAGCCTCACGCGGAACCCCCAGTGCTTAGTTCCCAACCATTCTTGGTACCCATTTTATCGACCCACTTAAGGTAGACCCGTACCTTGAAGGGCTTAATTTTTTATTTCTTAATATTTTCACTTAAAATTTTCAGCATAGTTGAAAAGTATGAATATTAGAACAACTACGTTAAAAAAAAATTAATTATTATTAGTTTTTAGTTTATGGACAAAAAAGTTGACATTTTACCCCGATTTTTCCAAATATTTAAAACCGTACTCCTCCCTTAAGTTGTTAGATTCAAGTCTAATTTGTTTTTTTACATCATTATACAAGTGTGTAGAACAAAACAATAGAGAGACATTTCGAAAATAATCAAAAATAACTTTTTGGCAAAATTAATTGTCAAGGACACTCAATTTTTTGAAAAAAAGAAAGCATTTTCAATGTAAAATGTATTTTTTTTTAAAACTTAGACAATCATATTTCATAAAAACTCTCTATTAGTTTTTTTACTACATCATATGGAATAACACAAAAGAAAAATTAACTCAATATGATGATTTTCCTCTGAACCTTAGCGGTTCGAAGAAGGTGAAAAGCTCAGAAATATGTTTCCGAGGAAAACACGGTTAAAGATTTTAGTTGTCATTGAAAGTACTTATACACGCCATCTAAATTGTAAGAAAAACACATGAACAAAATTGCTAACGACTCCCAAATTTTGACAACATATTTTTCAATATGTAAGGTATCATTTCTGATAATAAAATGTTTTTCGACAATTTCAAATTATTTTTCGCTTTTCAAGGTACGGGTCTACCTTAAGGGATGAAAGGATGGGTCAACCTCGCCCAATCAGGGATTATTTATTATCTAAAAACTACTTTATCTAAATTAGCGGGCAAGATAACTCACAGTTCTTAATAAATCCTTATAACATTTGGTATACGTCTCCTCTATAGTATTAGCTTCTAGTTAAATCTCAAAAATGCCCAAAAAATTTAAAAAAATATTTTTTTTACCCAAAAACCTTTGGAAAAAGGGTAAAAAAATCGAACCTTTTTTATTCTAAGGCATGCCAATATACAATTTTTCAACTTTTTTTGTATTTTTATTGGTTTAACTAGAAGATGTGAGTTTTATGAACACTTTCAAATCAAAAATTTTGATTTCAGGTTTCTGTAGGAGAAGCTAGAGTTTCCGCCGATTGATACTTTTATCCACGAGGGATCTCGGTAGATGAGTTACTACGGCGGCCATTTTGAAAAATCTAAAACAAAAAAAATCTGATTTTTGTATTATAATGTATAATATATAAACATGCTGAACTTTACAACGATTCATTGAGCTCTAGTGCCACGATAATTCAAACAAAACTAAACTTAAAACGATTCATGTATTCCTTTCCTTTTAATAACGTCTCTGAAAAACGATCAAAATTCAGGCGGTTACACGTATCGCCCCCCTTAAAAATATCGAATTAATAAATACTAGAAACAGAAGCAAGTCTCAAAACAAATTCTTAATATAACGATTATATAATCAACAATTTATTTAGTACTTACTATAGTTTCTCCCGGACAACCTGAAGAATAACTTTCACAAAATCAATCATTTTTTATGCCTCTTCACATTTATAATAAAGACTTCGTTTACGCTCGAATACATTAGTGACTGCAGTGGCCTGGAGCTACTCGAAATTGCAGAGAATTTTATTTTTTTAAACGTTCCCAGCATATACATACACTTGTGCGTGAATTCTGAAATCTTGAAGCCTTGTTCAATATTGACATTCTAATTAGAAAAGAAAATGAATGCACTTAATACTAATCAAGACCAAATAAAAGTGTTAAACACTTTTGAGTATATTTCCGTAAGAAACTTTGTTATTTATTTTTAATCAAATGTTACGATTCTCAATGGTTTCAGATATTGAACTTCAAATAGTGATTGGATATGTGTTAAAAAAAGATGTTTTACGCATTGTCTAATTTAAGTATCCTAGGGCAAAATTCATTATTTAGTGATAAATGCAAATTATCTGCATTTATAGATTTTCTTAATATTTAAAAATAATCTTAACCGATTTATAAGCCAGTAAAAAATGTGCTCTTATGAAGCAATTGTTAATTAACATTAAAGATAACAAAAATGTAATTGTATGGGTACTTTTGGGAGTATTCATATGAACTTATGTTATTATGAAGTAAGTTATATGACACACTTAATGATATTTCTAACTGACCAAATTGATTTAATAATTATAATTTCATATAGAATATATGTGATTGTTATTTTGGACTAAGATATCTTTGAATATTTATGATTTAAAAGAAAATGTTATATAAATATTTCAAAGATCCAAAAAATATCGAATGAGGTAATCTATCAGTTCAAATTTGGCAATAAATATTTTAGCTTACAATAAAAAAAATCAACTATTTAAATTCATACAATGTATGTTCTGCTCAAAATACTGGGCCCTTTGTGCTATTAAAACTCAAACATCATATCAAAGAGTAAAAGACTTCTGTTAGTAACGAATTCTAAAGTTATTAGATTAATTGTATACTTTCCTTACTTCCTGAAATATGTTTAAATATTCATTAATTGTGTGGTGCGATATAATTTAATCAAAAAATAACTATTTCATTACAAAATCAACAAAGGATTATTCATTAGAAAATTTAGTATTTGTATGTCATTACTAAGAAATTTAAGTTGTACAATTTATTCCAAAAAATGTCTGCAGTTAATATTGACGTTGTCAAAAAAAGACGTTACAAGTTTATTAATACCCATTGATACTAGTGTTGTATTAAAATACGACACGAACGAAGACATGTTAATGAAATGTATAAACAGCTATGTAATCCCCTTTGCAATTAACATTGTGTGCCAGTCAGTTGTTATCATCATTTAACTATGGTTCAAAATAAATAAGTCCTACCGGGTATTTTATTTACGAAACCCTAAAGGTTAGTGTCCACGAGCAAGAAAACTTGCGCAAGTTGTTTGCAAGTTAAAGTTTTCAACCCGTCTTGCACGTGTATACATCCCAGCAAGTCACTTAGCAGGAACTCTCAGCAATATTGCAGCGAGAAGAAATTGAAGAAGTGTAACCGATTTGTGCAACTCAACTTGCACGGTTCCAACAGATTGGAAATTCTTGCAGGCTTATTGCAAAGTGTGTAGCTAGGTGCATGGTAGTTTTTGTTTTGCTTGCTCTTGATCTCAGGAATGCGCGTGTGGTAAAAGCTTCTACTTTTGTTTTTTAAGGGGGGTGGCGGGTGGCGGGTTCGAAGGATTCTCCTACTGCCGCAAGTTTGGTCTTCATCTTCAGTAAAAAGTTTCCAAATCATATGCCGACATATATAATTTTTTTTAATTGCTGAGGGTCCTCTATAGATTATTCCTGAAATAAATTTCTAAAAAATCCTAGTTCATTTCCTTTCTATTCTTCTCCAACACTTGCGTATTTTACGGGCATTTCGATTTTTAATTGTATGAGCAATTAATATTAAAGCGACAGCTTTCCTTTTATTCATGGTGAATGGCGATGGAATGGACGATACCGATCACTGTTTATGTTTATAACTGACACAAACCACGGTTGCAGAGAACTGTCGTGTACACTATCTGCAAGTTAAACGTGCAACAAAGCTATAAAATATCTTGCAGAGCCTTGCCGCAAGAAAATTGCAAGCTCCGTGTAAACACTCAAGCAAGTTTCTTGCATGAAACTTGTGCAATTTTCTTGCACGTGGACACTTAGCTTTACCGCTATCGTCAGATGCAATAGTACTCGAACCACTGTCAATGACCATTTGTGCTGATTAGATCATTGAGAAGTTAAACACACCAACTACTAACCAGAATAACTTGCCCATAGGCCATAGCGATGATAATCCAACCATTCCAAACCCCTCACCTGTCGTATACGGTAAATTCATGCTGGTATACCGAATGATTTAATTAAGGGGACGCATTA
The DNA here is from genome assembly GCA_019343175.1 of Oedothorax gibbosus. Lineage (NCBI taxonomy): Eukaryota > Metazoa > Arthropoda > Arachnida > Araneae > Linyphiidae > Oedothorax > Oedothorax gibbosus. The sequence continues at coordinate 693,052 of JAFNEN010000097.1, forward strand.
CCCAAAATTTAGGGCTGCCCAGAAAATAATTAAACATGCTCGAATGCTGTGAGCTAAGGATATTGCAAAAAAAGGATTATTTTATGATGGGGAGGTTTATTGAAAATGATATGGTTGTTTGGTAAAATGGTTTTTGAAATTTTATATTGATTCTTTAAAATTTTAATTTTTTCAGCTTGTGAATGGTTAAACCCTAAGGCTTTTAGGTAAATTAATGTAGAGCTCCAAAAAATTTTTCCGGTGTTGAAACATATGCGTTTAACAAAAGTTGGTATGGGATAAGGTCTAGTGTGAATAGATTTTTTTAAAAAAATGATGAAGGTGAAACTTTACAAAAATCTTATTTTTTGACCATTTTTATATATAAAGCTACATAACTTTTTTTTAACTGATAGCTCAATATCCATACCAACTTTTATTAATGGATGTTGTGGGAACATTTTGAAAAAAAATCCATTACAAAATTCTTTAAATTGTAGGAGGAGTAGCATTTTGAAAAAACGTTAATTTTTTATTTTTTTAAAAAAAACTTACGTTTTAATATTTATCATTTTTTTGTATATGTTTATTGAATGTTAGTTCTTTGTAAAAATAGTTTAATTTGAATGCTAGCGATAAAAATACTGGATTAAATTTTGGGGGACCGCGTCCCCTTAAGCGATATCAGTTGATCGATTACTTTGTCGCTTACGATAAAAAGCTAGTAGCTTTATATCGGGCGGCTAGGTCAGACCCTAAAACTATGAGACAATATAAATTTTTACAGTCATAAAAAAACGATAGAATTGACTGTCTGATATTCGTAGTTCCCTCAAAAAGTTATATAAAGCCACTAGCTCATTAAAATCGAAACTAAAGAATCGAATAAACTTGAAGAGAAAAGAAGTCAGCAACTTGATCACTGATTAGTTTGGCATACTCCCTCCATGTGTTGAACTAATCAATTTGTCAGCATTTTGTGAAACTTTGGAACCAAAAACTCACTAAAATTTATACTTTAGAGCAAGAGTAGAGTAAGTTAAATATATACTAATGGAAAACGAGTTTATAAAATTGTGTTAATCTTTTTGCTTGTGCAAATCGAATTTATTACAATTATCTTCTAAAAAATGTTTTTATGACTTGAAATCTCTATGTTTAAGGAATGGAGACTTAACTTATAAAAATATAATAAACTCAATATAATTACCACAATAAACATAAGCCAACTGGAATTATTAGAAACAGAATGAATTTGAAAATAGAGGGGGTTGATTCTAACTATTTACAATAAGGAATAAAGTAGAATAAAAGTTTGGTAAAACAAACTTATAATATTTATAATTTTCCGTTTTCGGCGTTTGTTACTTCTACGTGTAGTTTTTAACAAAAACATTATGTTATAACATTATATATAATGTTAAACATTATATTATATTACTATTTTTAATAAGACAATTCATACTTCAATCTAAAAGAAAAACATCTACCACCAACAAATTGATTGATAGGTCAATTTTAAGCACCACCCATGTCAGCTCATCAGTCAAAACATAAGCCTAGAATTTTGCTACTTAGGTAAATCAATCGCATATTAGTGACAAGATGATATATTTAAAGTTTTTAACACATATTTGTACATTGTTTACATTTTATTTGCGAAGCTTCTACGTTCAAACACAGTCAAACCTCGTTAATTTGAAACCTACATAATAAATTCGTCTTGAGCGTAAATTTGTAAACTATCAGAAAACACTATTTGTAACTACGACAAGAGAGGAGCGAAAAATAGTTTGCTTAACCAATAACTCTTATGATAGTGTCAGAAAATAAATGTGGTTCGACTGTGCAGTCCCTGGACAAATTATTAGACGCACTGTATTTTTTTTAGTAATTTTATGTTTCTTAAGAGTTTTTATGCAATTATGGTATATTTAAACTACAATATTATTGATTTTTATTTAAAAGAATTGTTGTAGACTACATATTTGTATTTATTTTAAGATAATTATGGTTAATTATGATTAAGATTAATTTATATTAATTATTTATTATAAGATTATTTATGTGTGGAATCATCATCCTCAAATGCAGGAGACAGTACAGTCTTGCATTGATAGCATGCCGCGCAGAATTAAATCTTTGATAGTGGCTAAAGGTGGCTCAACTAAATATTGACTTTTACTAACATTAATTTCACTTTTCTTTAAAACTTAATAAACTTATGCTTTTCTAAATTAATGCTGTTTTATTTATGTCAAATAAATCGGCAATTGATTGGATAATATAAAAATAAAAAACAAATCAATTTAAAATAATAAAACGGTACAATATCACCCGGTAATTATTATTTTACATGAAATCTTGCAGTGCGTCTAATAATTTGTCCAGGGACTGTATCTTCATCTTTTGGACTTACGCTGGTTTCGCCCTCAAACACAAATATAAATAAATTTCAAAGAGAAACCCCACGTTTCGGCCGCCGCTTTATCCGACCAGCAGCTTATGGCAGTGAATAAGAATAAAGCACGTGTTCTGAAGAAGTCATCAATATAATATAAGAATCCGGCCGGTTTGGGAAGTTGGGTCACATGATCCAATTACTCTAGTTCCCAAGTGCTTGTGCTCCCAGGTCAATGTTTGTCTTCCAAAAGGGAGGGGAGCCTGTCCTAGTGTTGATAAGGAAGTCGCACAACTAGTTGTGGATCAAGGGACGAACAATGTTGAGTTGATTTGAATCACGTGGCTCCAGATTGTTTCTGTTCGTTATTTTCGAGATGAGGTTTGCTCCCAGCCATTTCGGTGTCTGCTCAGAATTCGATTTAGGATGGCGGAGCTGGGAATTTTACAGGTTAGACATAAACAAAAGCTAACAAAATAACATCACAAAATATTATTGGATGATATGGGTACCAACTGAAATGTATTATGTTTTCCTAAAGAAACAGCTCCTTGATTTAAAAATTCCGATTGTTTACGGAACTGTTAAGTTAAAGGCATTAATTATTGTAAATAAATGATTGATTACACGCTATGAAAATGTACTTAAAGTGACACAGAAAGTGAAAAAAAGTGATGAAGTATAAAGTGATAAAATAATCTCTTGTATGTTATTTTCGTTTCCCTAAACAAAATAAAAAAACATTTAATAGGCAGACATGCTTTAACTAGTCGTTTTCATGAAGAAAAAGCTGTTTACTTAGAAACTGATACCATACACAATTACTTACACTTACTAGTATTACAATTACTTAAGATTTTTTCTGAAATTCAATAAATATTTTGCAGCTAACTATATTTTGTTCATTTGTTTTCAAGTTATATGGCAGAAGAATTGTGCATAGAAACTAAGAAGAAACATTATCTTTAAGTCTAAGCAAAAACTTATTCAATAATAAACGATAATAGATTAATTTACAACCAAAATTAGAAGTGTTTCATACCATTTGATATCGTATTATTATAAGTGCGAAAGGAATTAATAATATTTTTAAAGATTAAAAAAATCATGCTTTGTTTCTTTATTATAGTTAAAATAAAATTAGATATATTTTTTAAATTTAAATTAAAAAAATTTACTGCAAATTAAAATAACAAAAACCCTTTTTAATAGCTTTATTGCTACAAATATTTTAGATAACCCAACTTCTAACATATTTTATCTTGCTATCTCCAATTAAAAACATTAAATAACGAAAAAATGACTTCTATGTAACTAAAATACTTTTATGTAAATCAAAAAATTATTTTTTGAATTCAAGTTAACATCCATTCTTATAATAAAATATTACGTTTCAGTAAATTTAAAAATAGTTCTTGTGTCTAGAAATATAGATGGCCTCATGACGTACCGTTTTCTGTTAACCACAAACATTTTACATTGGAAAATGTTGAAAGCTTATAAAATACTATGACTAGTCACAATAAAAATGAAATTAATCTTCTTTAAAGTATTTTGTTCCGAAAGTCTGGAGGAAAAATACTCTGGGAAAAGATATATGAATATTACCCCCCCCCCCCCCCCAGTTATGAAAGATGGTTTCGACTATATCAGGCAAAACCTAAATAAATCTTAGGATTTCCTTTTGATAAGGAAAGTTATTACCAGTTAAGTTTGAAAAACTAACTAAAGAACTTTTAATAAGTGAAAAAACGTTCGTGAAAAAACGTCTCTATTTTTAGTTAAAAATTTTAATTTAATACGTTCAGTTCAATACGATGCCCTTTTTGCACTTTAATACGTAGCATAAACGTGTATTTCATAAAAGAACAGAAAATGTGAATTTGCAAAAATACATCAATTATAAATTTTTAGGTGTAAAGAGCATTTAAATTATATTTTCTTGATCTCATTAATAACTATTTAAAATTTAGCACAATTAGTTTTTATTAATATTTCTTTGCTCGACTCTATAAATACTATTTCAGAATTATCTGGTCTGGAAAAACTATTAGTGAATATTTTATAAAGTGGTGTTCTAGTGAAATTTTGTTAAACTACTCTTTATAATAATCGATACGACATAACAACAAACGCTCACATTTTCTATGACATTAATAAATATAAAGAACTAGTTAGATTTTTATTCAAAATAAAGAAAAGTCGTGTGTTTGACATTCACCCCCTAACTATTAAATAATATTTACACTGTAATTTGTTTTATAATCCTAAAGATATAATTAAATAATCGTATAATCTAAATTATTAAAAAAAACTCAAATGTTATTTTGTTGTTGCTTAGTTGGATAAAGTAAAACAAACATTCTTGCAGAAATTAAATTTCATTACTTTAAAATAAAAATTAACTATTTACACAATTTTAAAATCACGTGCATTTCTGAAGAAAATTTAGTTGAAAACGCGTAAAATTTTACATATGTTTGTTTCAGGTTCTAATAAATATATTTTTTTAAAAATTTATTTTTCATTTGTAAATTACCTGATCCTCAAGTAAAATCTTATGTTTTTCAGGACAAAAATTAGAATTATTGAAAGTGTTTAATTTATTTATATTGTCTATCGTCTCATTTTGGTACAAAAGGTAAATTTAGAAAAATGACAAAGCAATATAGGGTGGTGAACTTAAACTCTAGATTTTTCTTTTAAGATTCCTTACACTTTTTCAAACTTAACGGTATTTTAAGTATTTTTATTTTGCGTTATTTAATCTCGAATTATGTAATATATAAAATTAAAATATACAACAGTTTTCTGTCACCTTACCCTACGTGTTAGGTAAGATTATTTTTCGTGTAGAAGCGGATGTGGGTATGAATATGTAGAAGAAGATTTGAGTAGAATGTGTAGTTTTATGTGTAGAAGCGGATATGAACCGATTCTACACAAAATCTCTCCCATGCGTGGTAAAAAAAAGCAACAAACACAGCATCTAGATTATACAATAAACTTTGAAAAACATAAAAAAAATATTTTCCATCAAAAATTTACTAATTATTACTTATCGTTTTTGCTCAATTTATTTACATTTAAACAAATATAAATAATTAATATTACCCCATGTAAAAAGAAGTAAAAACATGTCATATTAACATTGAAACTATCTATCCCCTTCAAAACATAACTAAACGAATTGATATGTAAATACCATTTAAAAAAAACAAATGACAATGAGAAAAACCTTGCTAAAAGAATTAATTAGTATCAAGACGTTATTATTGATTAATAAATGCTTAAAAATGAATGAAAAATTCCGTCTGTTTTTCTTTAAATAAATTGAACGCCTAGTGACTTTTTCTAAAAGAAAATAAATACTAACAATCACATAATATCATTGTAGCATGTAAAAAACGTTATTCCAAAATTATTTATATCAGATAAATAATTTTCCTCTAAATTTTATTTGTAATAAATATAGCTTTTCGTGCGATTGTTGTGAGTGGCAAAATGGTGATTTAATTCCATTAAAAATTGCCTTCATAACTTTTTAAATGAGTATCAAATTCTGTAGTTTTTTTTCATAGTTGAAGTACACTGCTCAAAACAATTAGGGGAGCACTTTGCGTACTTTTGTTAACTCTTTTAGTCCCAACTTTTTATTTTTTATTCTAAAAATCTAAAATTTGTGAAATAGATTCATTATGCATCCAGAATGAAATGGTAAAAAACAGAGGAAAAAATCTTAATTTTTTTAACTAAAATATTAGGGGGAAATAATTGGAATCATTACTTTTAAATAAATTATAACAATGAATTTTTCAAAACTTTATTTGTTAAAAAAAAGTTAGAATCAATTTTTAAATATCTAAGAATGCAAGCAGGAAGAATTTAGGGTCAATTTATTTCATAAAATTTTTTGGGAGTGGATTTTATTTTACAATGTTTTTCATATTTTCATTTAATTAAAACAAACATTATTTACTTCTTCAAAAGACATGATTCTTCCATCTAACGATAAATAAGTGCGAGCTCAACTTAGTGGGATCAAAATCACAAGCTGATGATTCCAAATGGAATCATTGGGGGTGAAAGGGTTTAAACCATGCGTTCCACTAATTGTTTTGAGCAGTGTACTTTGAATTTTAATTTTTTTAATGAGATTTTCAATGACTTTTAGTTTTGATGCGCTGAATGTTTTGACGTATTTCGTTTGTCTATAGCTTTTATAAATTGAGCTATGAAAGTGGGTGACGTACAAACGTATATAGAATTTATAAAAACTTCTACTTTTTAAGTTATAAACTATTGTAGAAGCTGAAATAAACAGTAGTAGTCACTATATTACATGACACTGAATTCAGCCCCTTTATTTGTGAGGCCGTTTTTTGTGTTGAAGATATAAATCACTACCCAATATTATGTTTTATGAAAAATTGAATCAAATCAAAATCGCTCAATTCCTTACATCCAAAAATTTCAAAAGCAGAGATAGAGAACACTATTTACTTTTTACTGCTCGCAAAAAAGTATGTCGAAATCATTTGAAGTGAGCCTTATCATTAGTAACCCTGATCTTAAAACGCACTTGTTAATTTTCTAATATATCTTATTACTAAGGAAAAATCATCGTCTTAACCTACCCATAAATGGACGAGTTGACTATATTATTCAAATAATAAAAAATAGGAAGCCTTATCGGGTTTACTAATTACAGATTCCCAAATCGCAGAGATTTCGTAATTACATAAAGTAACTCGTGTAAACTAATATTTTTTTATTAACGGAAATTATATTTTTTGCAATGGAAAAAAATCTGCCGAAAAATAAGACTTTCATAGATTTTTTAACGTTATAATTATTTATTATCAACGATCACACTTGCATGCTCTAGTGTTATTAAGTTTGTTATTAATTTCTGTGTAAACATTCTATTTTTTTTCTCATTAAACCATACTAAAAGGCCCTAATTATTTTCTCAATCATTAATGAAAGAGATATTAAAACATTTTAATTATCTAGTACACCTTAAATATAAGACATTTATTTATATCGCTGATTTATAGATTTAGATTTCTAAGGTTAAGATAGACATTTTATAATTAATTTAAGCAAATTGGGAACAAATATATTTTACGAAATAAGGTGTTCATGACTATTTTTATACTTAGCAATTCTTATAAATAAACATATGGTATTGTAAACGGCATGCTTACTATTGTATCTGGAACTTTATTACTAGTGAATTTATAAAGTTAAAAAGACTTTAATAAGCTTGAAAATACATACTTATTTTGAATCTCGCACGCATTCTTAATTTACAGCAATAAGTGTCAAGTGGTTTTGATTTTCTTTTGATACATTTTTGAAGTATTAAAGAAAATGTATTGATTGTAGCTGATATTTGATTTCTCCAAGTATAAGTTCAAAAAAATTGCTGAATTTAGTGAGAGTTTAAGAGCAAACAAATATCAGAGCAAATAAGTATCATATAAAATATAGTTAAAGTGTTATATAAAGTAAAGTTAATAGTATAAAACCATAGTAACTGCTGAAATGCTGAATTTGAGTTATTCAGTTATCACACTTGACCCTTTATTTATTAATACATATAGAATATATTACTACTCGGGTCTACACCTACTAGAGCCTTGGAATCATTAAAATTAGTTGGCAATAGCTCCTATAATTAATATTTAGAGAGTCAAATATTCTCGTGTTTGGAAACTTATTTTATAAAAAGGGTTATAAAATTTAGTATTTCTTTAAATTACACCTGCTTATGACGTCTTCAATAAATAAAAATTTGTCTCTAAATTTTATAATGAAACGTTAGAAAAAAAGAAATTCGGACTAAAAAATCGGAATCGTCATGTGTCAAAGTGTCCAAACATGTCTGTTGCATTTCCTGCGGCTCGACAGCTAACATTGTTTCTTCAGCTCCAGCAGACGCCATGAAATTTCACGTCGTTGTTTTGACACAACTGTTACGAATACTTAGATCAAAAATCAGTTTAAATTTGTACAGATTTGTGTAAACGATGTTCGAACGTAGTTGCTTCAATAAAGATACTTTAATATGATTTTCTGCTGTTTGAAGGGTCCAGAGCAATACATAATTTTGCATTCAAAACAATCTCTACCTTTTCAAACCTGTGCGACCTATCTATAAAAATGAATACTTTATGTTAAAATTGATCCAGTATTGTTCCTTTACTAATGAAAAATTGAAGGTTTGCCGACAATTCAGGGACCTTTAAACCGCAGACAGAGTAATAACAATTTAGACAAACATAAGCTATAGTAGATTATAATTCTTATTATTTACTCATCATATAAACTTAATGTCACGACTGTATAAATGCCATACAACTTTTATAACAAAATTTGGGTCACGGTCTTCCTATAGACTTACCCAACTGTTTTAATGGTATGACCTATCGTCTGATTGAACACTGTTAAAAATTTCGTACTTAGTTTCACCAAACAAAATGGTTCCTAGTAGCTGCTACGGCTGTGTGGTAAAAGTTTTCACCATATTTTTAGAATTCGTTTGAAGCATTTTTAAAAATTTGGTTTCAAAAATCTGTAAAAAAGTTCAACCGAATTCTAAAAATATGGGGAAACATTTTATGACACAGTAGCTGCATCTTTTAGGAACGATTTTTTGGTGAAATCTAGCTTGAAACTTTAACAGTGTAGATAGACTGGTATTTTAAAGATCTGTTCTTACCGTGTATCATACACTCGACCCTTGGAATCAATATTTTTCTAAAATAAAGTTTATTAACTGTCACTTACAGTATTGTCACACCCACAACGCGATTGTTTCACTGTAGACTCATCTGAGTTAATCGTATTAGATGATGCACATACCGCTAGGCTCTTTCATGCGCCGATTGCTTTAAAGATTAAAAAAAGAAGACAAAGGTAAAAAAGGGAAAAAAGAATTCATTGGAAAATTGAAGCATCGGAATGTCAGTCTCTTCTGATTGTTTTTTTAATGCTGAGAAAAACAAACTGACTGATATTGTTTTGTGTGAGTCTCAAGTGGCTGAATCAACTCACTGATAAGGAGCTAGCTTTGATGATTTAAAAGTAATCCTGACTTCCGAAAAGAATTTTCTTTTTTAGGGTATTCAAAGAAGATTTAAGGTACAAAAATTTGATTGAATTTGCCTAGAAAAGAATGCAATGGAATTCGAGTGGCTCTAATTTTGGAATCGAAATAGAGACTTGAAATAACATTCTGAGAAATTAACGGAGTGGATCGAAGAAATGTCTCTTCGAATATTAAGTTTGTATTATTATTATTAAGAAGTAAAAATGTATTTGGATTTCATTGGATACTGGTAATTTGAAATGTGTAGAAAACGCTACATCTAAAAGTTAGTAGAGGAGAGATGGGCATATTCGATTCCTTTTTATATTTTTATTTTTTATTTTATTTTGATTTATTTTATTTGAAGTGTTTGATACCAATTTTTTTTATCCTCCTCTGATTTTTCTAGCCATATTTTTGGGACTAACGTTGCAATTTTAGAGTAAGCTTTCTGAACTCCAAATATGTTAGAAACGTTTCTCAAAAATCTGTGTAACCTTCCACAGAGTCCAAGCGCATTCTTAATCATAAATATTGTGAAACAAATTGGATTCTTGAAAAAATGCGGACATTATCAAGCCGGCTAATGGGAATTTGATATTGTATTTTGAAATAAAGTTTCGCATTAATACGATATTTATGAAACATACTTACCCATATAATGCAAAGGAGAGCAAAATGAATGTCGCTTATAATGTGTCCTCCACATAAGTCTATTAAAAATCGAACAATATTTGGATGATGGGTATCCCATGCATTTAGTGATTCAATGTGCCCTGCTAGTCAAATTTCAATCAAATGTTTCCCGATGTGCCCATTATGGATGGGTCAAGTTTTCCAACTATTCTTTAAAAGATTTAACTTGCCGAAGGAACTGTATTGCTATTTTGATGTATATTTTATTGTAAACTGAAGTAGCCTAGAATATTATACTCAGAAAATAAATACATTTCGTAAAAAATGCTACTTTATTAACATTAACCACATTTAATGTAACAAATTTCAATACAGATCATTATAATCTGGATCACTATGAACTTAAAAAAATTGTGTAACTGCTCCTTTCGTGGAACCATAGTTTGGTGGATGTTTTTCGTGGTTGTCTGAAGTGTGATTAAAGGTTGCAAAATTTTGTAGTTGTCACATGCACTAAAGTTTGGTGATATTGTTTTCTTTTTTTAGCCAGCTAATTGACTAAAAACTTTGGTGCAACCTTATTATTTTAACAGTGCAGTCATTCACCATCTATAAGGAATATTTAAATTATCTTATGCCTTCTACATCCTTTCCTGATAGTTACTAAAGCGCCCTATATTGATTCAGAAAAGTTACGAAAATTTTTTTTGTCATTAACTCAACTGTTTTTACATTTCTTATTTAATACCTGGTTATTACTACTTGGGTCATATACTAAAAATAATGAAAATTTTTCAAATATTTAGCTTAGTATTTAAAGTTTGGAGCATGTTTTTCTACAAGGCATTCTCAGAATTTTTGCCCCGAAACATATTGGAAAACCAGACCCGTAAGATGTTTTCAGTTAAAAATACCTCAGAAAATCGTATGTCCAGCACACAGTTTGACTTCAATGCTGCCTTGATGAGCAAAGATTTATACTATTTTGAAAACAAATACATAGTTACGTAGAGAAAGGAACAGCATTTTTGTATAGCAAATGCAAAATAGGTCTGAATATAAGCATGAAAATGTTACTGAAAGTTGAAAAAGTCTTAAAGCTCTAGCGACAATATTATAACACTAACTAAACAATGATTCTTGTAGATGACATATGACTCATTGCTTCCATAAACCAACCCTTGGTGCCCTCAAAATGCTCATTTTCAATATAGGTGTGCTGAAGTGTTCTTTCACCACAAAAACAACTTCGCCATTTGTGCAATACTCAGCCAACTGTGCAACGACTGGCGGGTTGTCCAGCAAAAAACCACGCCAATAGACGCCTTTCTGTCGGGTGTAAACAATACATGTTCACTAACGACTGCAGACGGCCTCTCAGTAATTCCTGGAATCATACAGGATTTGTACTAGACCAGACTCAACCAGTGAGATGTGATAAAAAGCCCGCGAATGTGGTTTAACACGCCCTCCTTGACTCAACGAGACCAATGGCTGACCTTTGGGGGGCAGGCCCTTTTTCTCCTTCCTACGATCGGACCAGACTTTAGTTAGACTTTAGTTAGATTTTAGTTAGATTCTATTAGACTGTGGTAGACGTTGGTTGGACTTAGGTCCTCCAGTTAACGACAAGTAAAAATGTGAAAAGCTCTGTCATAACTACGCTGTATATTGTTAAAAGAAACAACCTTATCTAGTGTAAGCATATATATTTAGCGACTCTTCACCGGACTAAAGGTACCCTTCCATGTCTATAATGTATCATGTGTGCCTCTCTCAGACTTTAATAAAAAAATAATTAACTTTTGGAATTTGTCTAAAGTTTATCCAATCTTATCTTAAGAAATAATTTGGTTGAATCTGGTGTTATTGTGAAAAGACACAACGCATGTTATAAGTAAATGATTCTTTCCTTAATTGATTATTTTCCTCAGAACAGTACTACTACCACTAGACCCCATCACGACAATAGGGCAAGGTGGAAAACATTCCCCATTTGGAAACTTGACCAGGTCTCCCCTACATTTTGCATGTTTCAAAAAAAATTCGAACTGAATATATTTTATTCAAAAAAAGCATTCGTACTAAATACAATAAAACCGTTCTATTGATTTTTAATTAAATATTAACTTAAAATACACAAACTTATTCCTTATAAAATAGTTTTTTCTTTTAAAAAAGTCAAAATTGTAACAATATAAATCTATGCAATATCCAACGTAAAATAGATGTATTTATCAATTGAAAGCCAAAGTTATTATTTCATTTATTAAATAACCTTATACTATACTTTGGTTAATATTTTAGTGATTATATGTGCATTTATTCTATAATTCTTCATACAATCTATCACAAATAAAAACAAAGTGCAATTGATATCTAAATAATGTTTATGTCAAACGCAATGGAATTAATCTCAGTTACAGGAAAAAGAATACTATGTGTAGTAACATCATAAAATTAATAAAATATATGCATAATTAGTTCTTTAAATTTCAGATGTCTTAAATAAAATACTGTTCATTTTTTTCTTCTACGCTGTAAAATTTAATTCAAGAAATAGTTATACTAAAATAAAATCATAAAAAAAACAAGAAATTAACAGTTGTGAAAAACCACTTACATTTCACTTTAAAAAGTCTTCAGAAAATATCTCATATGTCCAGCAAAACTTCCACTAACCGTTTCTTTCATTTGTTGGAACTTCTCTTAAAACTAGAAATTAACTCTACAATGAAAACGTGCTGATAATTTTTTCAATCAAGAGAATGTAATTTAATTAAACTTCCTGTAATTTTAAAAAGGACTATTTTTTAAAACTAGAAAGAATCGTTTTTAAATTGTTCTCTTGGGTAAAAAGAGATTAAATACTAGTTTCTACATTTAAAACATATATTATTATTCAGTTGTTAGGCGTTTTGGGAAATTAATATCTTCTTAAAATGGATATGTTTATGATAATATGTTATAGATTAACTGTTTTAAATAAAAAAACAAATATTAATTTACCACTAAGTCGCATTTAAATGTGTTTTTATACTCTTCGCAAAACATTTGATAAGTTATTCATTCTAAACCTCTAGATTATCTTCGATATCAAATAAAATATATATTTGGAATACATTGCTGTATGCTTCTCAAATAAAAAAAATTTACTCATTTTCCGAATTAAAAAAACTAATCCTTTTATGTATAACTCAGAGCAATTTATATGTTTTAACAAATAGAAATCTTATTTAGGCTTACTTTGTTAAGCTTGTTATTTTCCATAAAGAAGAAATATTTTCGAATAATTCAGCTTCATTTATTTTCAATACTTAGGATATAAATGCTTGTTAATGGTTGTTTGTTCTGAATTGTATTGTTTTTTTACATACATATACGTTACCGTGAAAGCTTAAGTAAGTTTAAATTGGTTTCAAATAAATTCCAATATTAAGAAGACCCAAAACAATATTTACACAAGCAAACTTTTAATTCAAGTATTCAAATTTAAATATAATTGGACAAATTATGTGTAGATAAAAAATAAAATATAAGCATAAATAAATGATGGCTTTAATGAAAAATGATTTTTGGCTTTAAAATAAAACGCCTTTAATTTTTTTTTGGAAGGTAAAGTGGTGTAAACTATTCCTTTAAAATCCTTAGTTGAACTTCAACCCGCAAATGAACCTTACATTTTTGAAAAAAAAATTACAATAACATTTTTAACTAAATTTTGCCATAAAAATTTGACATTTTTATTCCTAATATTAAGATTTTGAAAATGAATTATTTTTAAACTTTTTACATGCACCTTTCTTTTGCCCAAAATTGTTTAGGTAAAACTTATGGACACAAATATTAAACAAAACATTGTTTAATAACACGGGTTATTGAGATACAATTATGAAAAAAATTCAAAGTTTATTTGAGAATAAAAAAATCAGTTTATTAAAATACTTCTAGTATATTGATTCTATTTATAATAGAAACCATAGAAATACTTCACGTTACGAACTTATTTTTTATACTGCGGGAAAAAATAACACTATTTTTGGAAACTTCTTATTTGGTATCCCCTAGTTGGTTGGGACCCCTCTTTATTTGGTCTGCTTTTCTCCATCAATACACATTTTTATATTTCGTTCTTTGATTTGTTTCATTCTTGTTATTGTCTTCAAGTTTTTTTCCCAAGTTTGGACTTGTCCACAGAATCGTTGTTATTTGGTAACCAACCGTGGAGATTGTTTTGTTTTTTCCACTAGAATTTAACACCAAAAGAAGTTTGTTGGTTTGGAGAGAAAGATACTTATAAATGGGTGAAACTGGATTATCTGGAAAACACTTGGCCGTAAAAGGATAGAATGATTCTTCCATAAAACTTTAGAAGTTTATTAGTAGGGCCTAAAATTTTCCAATACTGGTGTAACATGAAGTAAAAAAAATTTGGACAAGTTTTCTGCAAGTACAAGAAAAATATATTAGTGGTTATGATAAATTTGATTCCAAATACCCTCTAGCTTTTTTCTACTTGCATCACACAAAATAAATACATTTGGCACGTTTAAGTACATTTAGATATTTGTTTCAAATTCAATCAATTTTACATTAATTTTTTATTGTGTTAAGTAATATTAGAGGCTTATTTCATGCTTAATTACCCCTTCTATAGTTGGTCACGTGAGTTAAAAAGAAATTATCTTTACTACAACTTTTAACATTAAATAAAAAAAATCGCGGAATAGTTGACCTACACTTATTGAAATATTGAAACCTATTTTATTTATTTTGTGTTTTTCAAATTTTATTTTTTTTCTTATGTTACAAAAATCTTCAATTAGATAGAATCAGCCTAGTCAAAACAAATTGAAAAACCAAATTTCTGACTTTCTACTTTTAGAAATTGGAGAATGTTGAGAAAAAATATATTTAAAAAAATATTTTGTTTAACTTCGATAATCGATAAACCATGATCACTTGGTGGAAAGAAAGTGTTTTTAAATAAAATTAACCATAAATCATTCTAATAAAATTTTATCTGGATAAATTCTAATACCTAATTACCCTATTTTTTTCTTTATTACTTAGCTAATTTTTTTTAATTTTAACTGTTCGATTGCAAATATATTAACACATGCATGGCTACACAACTGGTGTCAAAATGAGATGTTTACTTGTGTTTTTTTAATTAAGCATAACTTTTACTACACTTAATCCTTTAACCTGACCTACAGCAAGTACTTTATTATATTATAAATAAAACTACATTGCTCGAAACAATTAGTGGAGTGCATGGTTTAAACCATTTCACCCCCAATCATTTCATTTGGAATCATCCAGTTTGCGATTTTTTCTCACTAAGTTAAGCTCGCACTTTTTTATCTTTAGATGGAATAATCATGTCTTTTGAAGAATTAAATAATGTTTGTTTTAATTAAATGAAAATATGAAAAACATGGTAAAATAAAATTCACTCTGAAACAATTTTATGAAATAAATTGGCCCTAAATTCTTTACGCTTGCATTCTTGGATGTTTAAAAAATGATATTAACTTTTTTTTTTACAAATAAAGTTTTTAAAAAAATATTGTTATAATTTATTCAAAAGTTATGAACCAATTTTTTCCCCTTAAATTTTAGTTTAAAAATTAAGATTTTTTTCTCTGTTTTTTACCATTTCATTCTGGATGCATAATGAATCTATTTCACAAATTTAAAAATTTTAGAAAAAAAAAAATTGGAACTGGTGTTAACAAAAGTACGCAAAGTACTCTCATAATTGTTTTGAGCAGTGTAGATACTATACCTACGAGAGCACGCGATTAAAATTTAATCCGTTGATTAGCCTGAAAGAGGCTACATTTTAAATGCTGAGACTAGCACTTTGCGACGCCAGGCAGGTACACACTGTCATCAATTATCAAATCATATTAGGCGTCCGATGTGACTATCAAATGCGCTTCGGGATGGCATGTAACTAATGTACCTCACAATAGAGGAAGTGCTAAATATGTATATTCCTTATCGCTAGGCACTAGTGCATCGCAACGGAATATTAATCTGCAAAGGATGGTTTGAGGTGGCATCAACTTTTGGGAGAAATTTACATATTTTTGAATAAGTAAGCATTTCAAACATAAAAATATGTAATTTTCCTATAGATATTATGTCATCTATTGGGATCTCGTGTTTTTATGCATTGCAACCACATATATAATATAATTTTTGTATATTTTATGAATTTTAGTCGGTAAATCCAAATATTATCTACTGTGAACTTTATTTTAATCCCACTTTATTTACTCTGTGTTTAATGGATTTTTATAAAAAAAAATTAATTTTAATGAACAATCGAAATATACGATCGCTACTTTCTAAATCCTGAAGATTATTCTGTATATTTTAAATATACTTAATAAAAATAATTCAAATTTAATTAAAGTCCCTTTAAAGTTTTTGCTTCTTTTTGTATTTTAAAATTTGGAGCTTCAAAATGTCAAAAAAAATTAGTTCCAAAATATGGAAATTTGATTAAAACATATTTTCAAAATTTGATTTCAAACCGCTTATTGTGGTGTAAAATATATAAAATCTAAACACAATCGTAAAATTCGTGAATGTTTTTGTAAAGTATGCAATTAACTTTTTTTTAAATGTACTTTATGAATGAAGCACATTAACAATACTTTTGAAATACTTCATGATGCCTCAGTTTAAAATAATTAGCTGAAATAAAAAAAAAGCCGCACGTGTTATTCAGAATTTCTGTGAATTTTTAAGTTAATAAGATATATGCAGAGATGGAAAACTACTAATTGATATTTTGTGTAATTAAAAAAATTGTAATTACAAAAAGGCTTATAAATAAGTAAGCAGTAAAAAAATTATAATAAGCATACCATTCATTTCGCGAAACTGGAAAAGCTAGTAAAAACCTAGAATATTGGCCATAATTAAAACTACTTTCGATTAAAATTTCCACTCTAGCGTTTCAATTAAAACTTTAAAGTAAAAGCTTTGAAAGCTTTAATACTACTTCGTAATTATCCGAAACCATGCAATCTGTGTTTTTATAATTGCAAATAATAATTAACAAAATTAAAATTTAAAAGCTAGAAAATAATTATTTGAAATTATAGAGCTGTGACGGGGACTTTTTTAAAACGCTTTTTTTGCATTTCACAACTTCTTTGTTTACATGAAGTCAATTTATTATCAAAGAATTTTGTAATCAATGATTTAATGTAAAAACCAAGTTAAACTTTACAGAATAATAATACCTATCGTGCTGGACAAAAAACTAGCCAATAAACAGCGCCGTGTATATGGGACTGGTGCACGTTAAATTTGTCGTAGTCCAAAGTCTTTGCGCCGTGTATGATATGGCTATAAGATTTCGTTGGGTACCAGCTAATGTGTAGGACTCGTCACTTGACTGTGGTTCTAAAATACGAGAATTCAAAGTTAAAATATTTAACATCTATAATAGAGAGGAATTAATAAAAAATGTGAATATGATAATTGCAATTGATATTCATTCATGTTGTTTTTATTGTAATTATAGTTATTTATATGCATACACAAGTATTAAAAATAATTAAAAACTACAATGTGACTTGAAAATTATTTGTAACAAACTTTGTTTTATATAAGTTTATTATTATTCTAGTTTCCCATAATAAAATTATGGCTAATTATTTGATTTTTGCTTTGACAGCAACAATTCTACAAATTCTATGTTATTTCTACTCCTGGTGTTATTTATGGTAACACATCTTGAGAAAATTTTCTAGGGGACAGTTTATATAAAGTGTCGTGTATTCAACGAATATATTTGCTATATCCACTATGTTGAGCTTCAATCTCTAGCATTTTTCAACAATGGAAAAATGCGATTTAATCTTTTTTTTCTCTCCTATTTCGGTATTAGATTCGCATTTCAATTTTACACTTTTCCTGTTCAATCAGAAAGTGTTCGGACCAATGCGCAATTTGGTTTTCATAAAGGAAATAAGGCCAGAAATATTTTTTAAAAAATCAATAAAGAAGGGAAATGGAAGAAATGCAACAAATAAATTCCAAGGCGATCTTTATTTGAGCCTACGAATTCATGAAAAAAGGACAGGGATTCCTGTTCCCCTCACGAGGAACCGGGTTTTTAATATCACCGGGAACTTTAAACTACTTCGTAGAGCAATACCTTTTGCCTTTTTGCTCTTGAAATTGATTCTATTTCAATAAAATTTCAGATTCACAAAATAACTTCAATGCAATAAAATCTCTGATTTTGTGGTTTCGAATACGCGGGCAACGTATCCGCTTTTCGTCATATTCAGATGCTTCGCTTCTTTTTTCATTTTGGATGAATTTCCATTTTAAAATAGGACGAATTGTATTCGTTTTATGTATCGACGACATTCAATTCTGATTTTTGTCTTTTAGATTCTTAACATACTATACACTAGTCAAGGTCGTTGAATACTCCAGAATATTAATAGTAAAATTAATAATGAATAGAATATTATTAATAGTAAAATTAATAATGAAAAGAATATTATTTCATAAAATTAATGATTTTTGTTAAAGCATTTGAATTTTTCTCATTGTCTGCTATCTTTTGTATGAGTGAGTGACAAACATGTTTATTTGTTATGTCAAAACAAAATATATAAAAACTAGATCATCTAATTTCTAACTGCTTCTTCAATAATCAATATTTTCCAAAATGATAATGAAGGTTAATTTTTACTATAAAAATTTTCATATTAACCTTTTCAGTCCCAGTGATTCCATTTGGCATCATCATGTTTCTGATCATAATTTTAAAATAAATAATAGGGCTGACCATCAATTGGGATTAATAAAATATATATTCTCTAATAGAAAAAAAGTTTCAAGAATCGAATGATGTGCTTTTTGATATCATAAATGGCTATAGACAATCAAAAACAAATTCTAAAATGATTCCAAATTGTCATTGGGACTGAAAGGGTTAAAAAAATTCAAATTTATTAAAGTATGTATTTTTAATTCTTGAATTATTTAAACACCTACAATTTTTTTTACCAGACCGTTAAAAGGATTCCAAATGATAAAAACAGTCACCACCAAACCAAACATTAATCTCCGACAATTTGCTATTTTTTTGATACCGAATAAATTCTTGAGAACGGAGAAAGAGCGCGTTAATTTATTTTGGCAATAAAGAACCGCCATCTCCCTATCGATGGATGCCATCAAAGCCCGGGCTCTTTTTACGTTAATCACAAACATCCGTCCGCTTGAAATTGAGCAGTATGAAGATTTATTCGGGCCATTTGAAAGTTTTGAAAACCCTCACTGTCTTCTAATCACGAAGTTGAGGAGACTTGGAAAGCTTCCATCATTTTAGCAAATTTCGGGCACATTTTTCATCCGAAATGGAAGGATACAATCCCGAGAGCAAATTTGGGGTCTGCACTGAATTAAGTGTGCTTTAACAGTACTAGAAGCCTCTTTTTGAATGATTAATGCGCGCTATAGACAATAAGAGCTCATTATTCAAGGAGACAGCTTGCACTAACCTGGATTGCTACAAATGGCGCCGAGTTGTCATTATTCACCAAACTTCCGGCCGTTCGAAAATGGAATCTTTTTTTTATTCCCTCTGCAGGGTTCTTGGGCGCAGTTTTTGCTGTCATCTCTTTCTGACACATCATCATTTGGCCATTCATTATCTCGAAAAGACTATTGGAAATTTATACCTACCGATTTGTCGGAGGATCTATCAATTTTCAATCGGAATATTTCCAGTTTCCACAACCGTAATGAGGCACTATGGAAAGGTTTCAATTTTTGCAAGGAAGCCTGATCATGAATAATCAAACTATCTATTGAGAAAGGACTGTCATTATGTTTTGAAATAAATCTTTGTTGTGAATGATGATGTCTTTTCCATGGTTCTTTTTAATATAAAGATCCGTATGGGTATATTTTATCTAATGTAAACATGAGTTCCAATCTATGCCTATTTTGTTCTTTTTACAATAGTATTTTATGTAAAGATGTATTTAATTTTTAAAAAAAAAATTAATTAATCATAGAAAAACGGCAGAGATTCTATCATTTAATTTTAATACGCAAATAGCAGGCTGTTGCTTTTAGAATGTTGCAGGAACGAAAGGTTGTTTTGTTTCCAAAAAAAGAATTAAAAAAAACTCAATAAGTCGCAATTGTGTCTCGTTTATAATGCTGTTTTGCAACTAATTTCGAAACGTTTTAAATTCGTGATTAAATGCATTGAATAAAAATGTATACAACAGCACAGAAAATTCAACCCTCTAAGCTAAAGAGAAAAGTGTTACTTAAGATTTAAAATTGATATTTTGGAGTAATGATATTTGAAGCTAACCACAAATTTGTATAAAAAAATAAATACCATCTTTGGTAACTCCAGCCTCGTATCCAAATATGCATTATATCAGATTTTTCATAAAAGAACCTAGTGATTAAAAGTTAAAATTCGGGGCTAGGGAGCCCAGTCGGATAGGCGTTCGCCTTGCATGTGGAAGGTCCCAGGTTCGGGTACGGGCATCGCCAAAATAACTGCCGACCTATAAACGGCCCGTGCAGCCAAAAATGTCCGACGAATAATACCCCGTATAGAGGGAGTGCACATTAAATATGCTCAAAAGTGCCGACGCTGCGTACGATGTCGTCCTTAACGGTTGCGTTGGGTGCCTACTCAGGTGTCGGCTCGTCACCTGACTGTAGTTCTAAATTATGACGCCCCTCGCCAATAGCCCTAGTGTAGCTCTAGTGCGACGATCATTCAAATCTAAACTAAAAGTTAAAATTAAAATTTTATACTTGAACTGTTACCTTAAACGACATCTTTTTGCTAACCGGAATTGCAAGTAATTCAACCAGTTTGCAACGTTTTTTATCTGTCCTGTGCTACCTAGTTAAATTATAATATTATTTAATTTATAATTCAGACTGATTTTGCGGAAAATTATTTTGCTTCAATTTCTGCCCATCCCCCACCAACAAAAAAAAAGGTATTAGGTTTCTAACAAAATATCTTCTTCCCTTCACAAAAATATTATATTTCAGTGCAAGGCATAACTATGTATTAAGTTTTGATTAAAGAATAGAGTTGAATGAAAAAACAAATAACTAAAAATATTTTCTAGTAAATAACAACAATATTATAGAGGCACATTACGGAAAAATATTTCAACCCTATAGACGAAGGGGGAGCTAAAAGTAAAAAAATTGAAGCCGAAATGACCATCGGAATATAATATTTTTTAGTTTTTAACCATTTTAGTTTCAGATTCCGTTTTAGAAAGCTTTTATAAAACAGTATTATATACTACTCGGAAGTTAAGAAATATATTATTTATTCTTCTAGTTTGAAATAAAAAAAATGGCCTCTTGAAAAATAATAGTAGAGGAGCAGAGGGTAGTAAGGAATACCATTTCTATTTTTAAGAATAAATCTTGTGGTTTTAAATAAAAATCCACACAATCATTTTCAGTACATACTATAACTAATTGTAATGACGTGCCAATGGTGAAAAAAAACGGCACATTTTTTTTTTGTTATGAGAAAATGTACTTTAAAAAAAGCTACAAGTGGAGGGTAATATGGGATTGTCGGGTAATATGGAATAGTTGTTTACAATGATTGAAAATTTAATTATACTTCCTGCCCCAGTACAGTCAAAATGAACCCATAAAGAACAACTAATGCGTTAAATCAAATTCTGACCGAATGACAATTTGGTCAGAAGGAACTAATTCAACCATTTTGGTCAGCAATTGACCAATTGGTCAATTGCAGACCAAATTTATAATAGTATAGTATCTTGAATAGGTTTCTTTTCGTTTTGCAGTCCTGTATATAATGCATTCAAATCAATCCTCCTAATCCATTTATTTTTCATTCTCTAGTAGATGAAAGAAAATAATTAAAAAGACAAAAAATACTTGCTCCTAAAATCTTTTTCTTCTTAAATTTCATATTTTGTTTGTGGTGATAATTTGTAGGGAATGTATATACCAGTTCTCTCAATAAATACATGCATTTAATTTAGAAGAAAGGTTAAAATATTGGAGATGCACGTACCTAGGGCCATCGTGTACGTAAGTTCACCGCCTATAAATTTGTAAATATTTAATTGTAAACTTTGTTTCTTTCATGGGTAGAAGCAAACTGGAATTTTCTTTGTTTAAACTACATTTAATTCTTATATGAGAAGCCTGCGGTAAAGTTAAATGTGAAATAAGATTTTTGTTGGGCAAAAGTAAAAAATTCCGACTTATTCCTTTTAAAAAGTAAGTTTAACATTTTTATTAAACTTTACTAAAACATAGCTTGTTAGCTCATGTATCAAATAACGTACATATTAAAAATCATTTCATTTTGAGTTTTTGAATAAAATATCTTTTGTTTAAAAAAAATGCAAAGTCTTGTATCTAGGGCCATGGCACTTTAGCAAAACAAAGCCTTTATCATCTGCTATAGATTGTTGATGTCTATTTAAAAGTAAAATTATGGATGGCTAAATTCTGTAGCAATATTTTTTTTTAATATCTTACAATTGTAAAAACCAAAAGGATAAAAACAGAAACCTATAAAATTAAGGCCTAAATTCAGAAATTTATGCAACAATACTGAATTTTTTCAACTTCACGGATGAGATACATGTTTTTCAGTGGATGACATTAGTAAATCTACAGAAGTGAGAAGTTTATATTTTTATATAAAAAATACCAATTCAAAATACCTGTATTTTAATGAATAACGGATGTTAAATAAATAATTTATAATACTCTTACTAACAATGTTAATTTCAATGCAAATACCATTGAAAAGGTTGTTTTTTAAGTAAATAATAAATAAAAATGTATTTAAATTGCCTAAAATAATACTTTTTGTTGATTTAGAGTGAAAATACATCTATCTCTTAAGGCATTATTTTCTCATATGTTGATAAAAAAACTATATAAAAAAAAGTTCTTGTAAATCATTTATATCCACGTTGTGTGTATGCTTATGAGTTGACAATTTAATTCTGATTTCTGAAAACCACATGTGTATGTTTGACTTTAGGTCATTGTAGATTTAAAATAAAATTTTATAGACTGACTCTAGGTACAAAAGGTACCAGACCTAAGTGCAATGCCGGTATTGTACCTAAGGTCACTTTCAAAATAATTAAGCCTTATATTTATTATTTTAAGCTTCATTAAATAAGAAATATGATTCTTAAATTAATAAAGTATACTCTTAAAACAAAAGAGTGAAATCCACTCCTCCTTTCGGCACCGGAAGCGAGTGGAAATTAACTCTGACTGAGTTAAAACCGCTCGTTTGTTTTAAGAGTGTATATGAAATATATAGTTCAAATATAAGAAGTGATTTATCTGCTAAAATCTTTAAATCAGCTCAGTCGTAGATTTATGAGGATTTAAAAAAAACCCGCCCCTAGATACACCTACTTATTAACACAATTTAAATGTTAAATGAAAATTTCTTTAAAAAATTAAAAATAAATAAATTATTTTAAATGTATAGATCAGATTCTTGTATATTCAAAAGTCATGCCCAAGAGACCAGCGTACCCAAAATAGAAGCAAAAATACAGTAAATTTTGATTTAAAAAATATAATTTGGTAACAAAATGGTTGTTTCAAAAAAGTGGGGTTAAATTCTTGCTGGACCTTGAAATTTCTAAAGGTCAAACACGAGAGAGGCCAATGTATAATAAAATTCTGAATCTGTTTCTTTTCTTTCGCATTTTTCGATATGATGCATTATCAATCAATTTGCCAATCCATTTGATTTTGCAGTCCCTTAGAGAAGAAAGAAAGCAAATGGAGAATATTTTTCTTAACTTGTCTTTCTTCTAGAATTTCATCTTTTGTTTTGGGTGATGATTTATAAACGATGTATGGACTCGTTCCCGAGCATCGACGAAACTAAAAAGCGAAAAACACTTACGAGGGAAGCAATTTCTTTCGTGTTTTAGATCCAGCTTTTCTTCTTTGGTTTTTTTCCCCTTCTACTTGGCTAGGTTAGACGCAAAAGGATATATAAAAGAAAATCGGTAACTTTGGAAGAAAAGGTTCTCGAAAAGAATCGCAGGGGCTAAGAGAAAAATGTCTGATCAATGAACAAACAGCTTGGACCTTTTTTCTTTTAAGAACGCATTGATTGAGCGGGGGTCGGGGAGCTACGTGTGTGGTGAAAGGGCGAGACCGGGTGACTTGATAGACAGCTCGCGAGATTTTTTATATGAAATCGAGTTTTTTCCACTCTGCCAATACATTTAGGAAATGAGAGAAATTTAAGAAACGAATCCTAAAATGTTTTAGTAATGGGCTGGCTCTGAGTGGGAAGCGTTTAGATGATCATTCATTTTTCCCAGCGATTAAGACCGTGTCACGTATTGCTAAAAACTAAAAGTCACGAAATGTACGTGCTGCAGACGTTTTCTATTTCTTTTCATTTGAACTTCGAAGTGAATTAACTGGCTTTATTGTTACCAGCAAAAAAAGAAAATAATCCATCATAATCATACAACTGTAATTCAGTTGAAGTGATACAAACCTAACCATTTTCGTGACTTTGTTACGTTTTAAAGAATAAATTGTAACATTTTCCCAGGTTTTCCCACATATTAATAGTTTTTGTTTCTAGAAAATCAATCAACACTTCATTATCATTAACAAATTAGGAAACAATCTAGGAGAACTAACGTGCTACAAAGGTTTTTAACATCAATCATTTCGTTTTATTTGACGTCAAAGTTAATTATCATTCTATTTGATGTTTAAAGTAAATAATTAATTAAACTTATTCTATTTATATTTGGTAAAAATAGTACAAACTTAACTGTTTTGTTACAATTCTCGTTTTAGAACTACTTTTCCGTTGCTTATAATAGTAAAATGTAAATTATTTGTTAAAAATATAATCCAAAACAGCCATACAATATTCATTTAAGCGTGTTTTATTCGATCGCTTTTTTAGTTAAAAACGGAGGCAACTGATGCAAAATATATTAGCCATACTATAAACTAACCTTTATTATAAGACATTTTTTTCCCTTTTCAGTTACAAAATATAAAATTTTCTTATTTTCAACAAAGCCCCAAAATTTTTAGTTTTAGAATTGTCA
Source organism: Oedothorax gibbosus (assembly GCA_019343175.1). NCBI lineage: Eukaryota > Metazoa > Arthropoda > Arachnida > Araneae > Linyphiidae > Oedothorax > Oedothorax gibbosus. The sequence continues at coordinate 718,319 of JAFNEN010000097.1, forward strand.
GTTTCGTTCTTTAACAACAAGTTTACAGTTCATTAACAGCTTTTGTTGTAAAAAAAGAACAAAGCAATTTGGGGAAATGGATGACTAAACGGTGTTTCAGAGAGTTTTTTCATCAATCATATTTTTTATGTCAAGAAGATTTACCTCTTAAAAAAAACTAATTATGCATGAAACTCGTATCAAAAATATGGAATATAAAAGGAACAAGGAAAGTTTTTATCTTCGAGAAACAGAATAACTATTTTTGTTCTTTAAAAGCTAAACCAAAAAAGATATTTAGTTTAGGAAAACGGGTTTTTATTTGTTAACAATCAGTTAACAACCAGATAAACATTTTACTTTATAAAAGAACATTATTGATAAGAAAAAGAAAATGCAATCAATATTTTTTGTATTTATTATTTCTTGCCGTGACTAAGCAACGGTGTTTAATTTAGTAGAATGAGTTAAAAAATTAAATGACTGCAATAATTTAGTAGAGGAATTTTATTTCAATAAATTTTTCATTAAAATTAGCAATGAAGTTATACTGCATAACAATTTGAATACCTTTGGTTATATCTAAATAATCCTTAGTTTTTATTAAGAAAATCGATAATCTTTATAAAATATTCTCAAGCATTAATTTAAAAAAAAACAATTTGAAACTTGGAAAATAGTTTTATCTCATCATTTTGAAATTTATTTGCAATTTTATTGTACAAAAGTATCGATAAAAGATTACGAAAATTCAAATTTTAAAAGAAAAGTGTAAGAAAGGAACTTTTACAGTTGTTAGATACGGTTTGAAGTATTTTCTTGTGCTTATTCATTTTTATTTCTTAGTTTAATTGTAACCAAGTGGAAATCAAAAGGATTCATACACTTGTCCAGAAACCCTTTTTAGTTTTCGCATTTAGTTTTGAAATTTTTAAAAAAAATTAGTCTAGCTGTTAAACAACAAGCCTTAAATACTTTTATATTTCAGTATATATTAACGATTTCTATCTGATTTTCATTAATTGCGTTGTGTTGGAATATCTTGATTTACTACAAGGACACACTTAAAAATTATTTCTATGACACTCAAAATCTTGAAGAAGCAGTATCTAACGAAGAGTTATACTGCCATACGCAGGTAAACTTCAGTAATAAGATTAATGACTTGGACACAAGTCCTCAAAAACTTTAACCTATAAAAATGTATAGTGAACGACTGATTGTTTCAGAGCGAAAACGGCCCAATTCATTGTTGTGGTTACTACAGTTTACCTTACCACGGCAGAATAGTTGGACCACAATTAATATGCAGCTTCAAATGTTTATAATAAATGATAAAACAACCATATACGATAATAGCTAACATTCAGTTTTTATAGAAGTAATGGTAGTCTCTATCATCAAAGATCATTTGTTTTGTGGAGACATATGAACTTCTATTGGATGAGGTACAGTGAAGCATGAAAGAATGAGGATAATAAATATCATTTTCTTGGCTACAAGTTCAATATTGGTAAACTGTTGATTTGAAGACCCAAAAATAATGATTGTCGTCCCGGCTCCTTTACTTAACAACACTTAATAACGGTAATTTCACGTAGAAGAGAATTTAGTGCGACAAATACAACAGAAGTACCCCCTAAATTAATTGTCGGCCATTTTTGCAGATTGCAACTTGGCCAATCTTTTCAGAACGTGATTTAGAGACCATTAAGGCCGCCAATGGTATACCTGTGGTGCAGTAATATATGAGCTGTCAAAAACTGCTAAAGATAAACAATTGATCCCCGCCAACGTGATAAAAGTTATTGTTCGCCGCGTTATCTTGCGACTACAGATTGCTAAATAAAAATTAGTGTGTAGTCGTACTCGGAATACTCCTATTTGGATTAAATGTTTGGCTGTTAGGAGTTATTCGTAATTATTCTATTTGGAGTTTATGCAATTTGCGAGTGTCTTTAAACATTATAAGCACAGCTAACTGTTGAAAATATGATTCAGAGATAGGGCTGGTTGTATTTTCTATTCAAGTACAATTTAGAGAAGACTCAAGAATCTCAAGAAATTCATGAATATAGTTTTAGACTTCATATGACATCTTATACACATACAATACATCCTTACCTTGAATATCCATTGAATATTTAGTTACAAGTAATTTATTGCAAGGACAGGTCGTTTAAGAAATGGCAGTTTTTTAAGATATAAATATTTCGAATTTTATTTCGCAATATAATATCAATTGAAATGTACGATTAGTTTTAGCATCTCTATATGGGATTTTTATTACGGTTTAAATCCCTCTGAACTATTTGTAAATATCTCTGAGCGAAAACCCGAGCCATATGTGTTCACCATAACTCACAAAATTCTAATAGACATATATTTGTAGACCTACATAGATCATAACAGGGATCAAATGCATTTATTACATTAGTAAGTTATAGTATGCCATATGTGTTCACCATAACTCACAAAATTCTAATAGACATATTTGTAGACCTACATAGATCATAACAGGGATCAAATGATTTATTACATTAGTAAGTTATAGTATGTTCTCTAGACTATTGACTCATATTCGATAACAGGTTTTTTATATTTGTTCTTAGTGACTATCGCTGACGGTGCATTAATTCCGATTTAAACCCATTTAAATTTTTTGACAATATTATCAAGAGCAAATGCATACATTAATTTTCGTCCAAACTCGCATAATTCCATCAGACAGCCTTGTGCATCAAAATTATTCTTTAAATGACATTCAGTCACTCTCTCTCTGGATCGCGGCAACGCCTTTCATAAATCTCCCGAATTTGGTAAATTGCTAGCCTCAGTTTATAATGATTATTCCGGAAGTTTGCGCAAATTATTGCGACATTAAGTCAAAGTGACAGAATCGAGATAGCATTTGGAACTGAAGGGGTTGAACGATAAGTAAACAGAGAACAAAAGCGAGGCGAATGCGAGAGATGAATTTATTTCTCCAGGGGGTGTGGTGGGAAAACGCCCTATTCTCCCAAATTGTGCTGGCTCCTGGATCCATTTATTTTTGTACCAATAGGAGAAGTTCTAATTTAAACTTACTCTCATTCGAATAAAATGTATTATTTTGTAACTCGCAGATAAGTAGTTATTTCACTAAAGTACACACTGTTAAAAATTAGGCACTTTGTTTCACCAAAAATATGGTTCCTAGTAGCTGCAACGGCTGTGTGGTGAAACGTTAAGCCATATATATTTTTGGTATTCGGTTGAACCATTTCTCAGGTTTTTGTTTCCAAATCCAGAAAAATGGTTCAACCAAACTCCGAAAAAAAGGTGAAACATTTCACCACACAGCCGTTGCAGCTACTAGGAACCAATATAATTGTGAAACCAAGCACAAATTTTTTAACAGTGCACGCGGAGTGAAAAGCTGTACTGTATTTTTTATGGTTCTGATTGAGAATTTTCTTATATACTAGGTAAAATACTCACAAAATGTTTACTTGAAATAATGCCGAGCTATATTTGTCTATAGCTTCAAAATTACTTCAAGTAAAAAACATTATTCCTTTGAATCAGAAGTGGTTTTTTTACGTGTATTTGATATTATGGAGGCATCAAAGTAGGTGCTTAACAGCTGAACATCATTCTTTTGTAGCCAACTAAGTTTAATCCATTTTGCCGAGAATTTTTTCATGAGTTCGAGAAGTTTTTCATGTCAGATTTTCACACCTTCCCGTCTTGCATTTTGTAAGCCCTCGTCGTACTAACTTCTACATAAAATTTGACTAATTTGCAGAAATTGTCTCTCTAACGCAATTCATGAAACGCGTGTTTCACATACAACAAAAAAATTCATATTTCTGTTTTATGAAAACCTGTATTAAAGAGACATGCCACCAACTAGGCTGGGCCGAGGTCACCGGGCTAATCGGGGGTCAAAAACAAAATATTGTGTTTTCGCTTAGCGATAGTGCGGAAAAGTTGCCTTTTTCTTCCAAATTTAAGATCCTAAAATTTGAAAGCAATCAAAAAATAATTTCATGGGGCGCCAGCGACAAGAAAATTGGGAGTCATATGACCGGGGGTCAAAAATATAACTAATTTTTTTTCACTTAGCGATAGAGTGGAAAAGATATATTTTCCCCTTCAAATATTCCCTAAAATTTAAAAGCAATAAAACATTTTTTTTCAAGGGAGCGTCGGCCACCAGAAATTTGTAGTTTTCAACAAAAAAAAATGCTTTTTTTTAAAGAATTTTCCCCCTAAAAAAGACCAAGTTATATAAATCATCGACATAAAATAAATGAAAGTAAGAACAGGTACTAAAATTGAAAAAAAATCATCATTAGATTTAATAAAATAGAAATAATCTTCGATATAATCAGTAAGTTATAAACTTTTAGGAAATCCTCACTATAAAAAATCAAAATGCAAATATACACGATAAAAACATTTATGTTCACTTACTCATATTTATTCAATTTTAAAATCTTTTTACTTCCAAATACAATAAAAAGAGACAATTGTCTTTTTTTTTTTGAGTGGATGAAACTATCCCTCACATCTTAGCCCCAAACTACTGCTTCCGTGATAAGCTTTACTGTTCTCTCAACAGCCTGTGTTTGACATGAAAATTTTGGGAACTCTACGAGAGAATATCACTCATTGTTGGTAGATGACTCTTCAATTAATTGCTTGAGTTCTTCGTCTTTAATTTCCAATTGACGGCTCCATTATGTGTGACTTTGGCCATGAAATCATTTCCACATAATCAGCAGCTTAGAAGTTTATTGCAGGAATAACGAACTTTTTATATTTATTGTTGAATGAATATTTACTGTTTCTTACTTTAAGTATTTTCCGTATAACTAATTTTTGAATAAATTTTCATTCATCGGTCAACTTTAGTTGGAAAATATTCATTAATCTGTATAACAAGATCAACTACTTCTTGGAGTTCTACTGGAAGGTAACGAGAAAGTTAGATCAGTTTAAATATATGACTGGAACCATCGACACAAGAAGGCTTTAATTTAATATGAAATCATATTGGTGCATATACCTTTATTACATACGTCGACAATATCTTAAGAGTTTCCGTAGGAAAATTTTGGCTGATGTAAAACCGAAAAATGAGGTTTTGCTGTTGTGAGCGATCTTGTATGGGTTAGCTTATCAGAGTTCCGCGCAGCTAAATCCGAGGTACAAATACCGCTTGATACTGCCAAACATATATCAAAAATATACTTTTAATCACTACTGAGGTCTGGAAGTGTCCGCAATTGATCCGGAAAATTTCCTTGAACCCGTTGAAAGTCAATAACTGGTTGTTTTTCACAGTTCTGCAAAGCTTTCCAATGTTACCCTAAGGAGCTATTCGGCCCTGCAGTCTTTCCATCTACAAATGGGAGATGTCGCAAAGGTAGTTCATTTCAATGAAACTAACAAATAAGCCATTTTAAGGGTTTTCTAGCTTCTTTTTCAAACACAATGTAATAATTCAATTCTTATTACCTGTATTGATAACTGTTCAATCGCATCTAATGCGGTTACGAGATTTGAAATATTTATATTTTTGTCTTGGAAAAAAATAATAATTTCTTTGGGTGATGTTCAGAAAGCTCCTTGATTTCGAAGTCACATAACCTAAATACTTTGATGCAGGTTTTTAATTAGATAGATGTGCTCCTGCTCTTCTGAAACTGTATAACGGTAGAATTTATGGGTGTAGATCCACCAGGTGCGATCCTGTTGCTGAGACAGGCTTGCGCTTGCAATTTCCCTCCCCACCCCCCACACGTTCCACCCTTCCTACTTTTTTATTACATATAACTATTAAAAATGATCATTTTATAATATATATATATATTTTAAGAAGCTATTCAAAGGTGTTCTACATGATATTTAGAACACTTTTCCGTTGAAAAACGAAAAGCTGAAAAATACGTCAAAATTCGAAAATTTGGTGCCGTGGCGCCCCATGATTTTTTTTTTGATCGGACAATTATTTTTAGCACTTGACATAGATGAGAAAAGACACCTTTTTGTCACTATCGCTAACGATGTTACGAACTTTCATTTTTTCGGCTCACCCTAATGCCAACCTTTATCAGCAATTTAGATAAAGGTAAAAAAAGGGATTAGTGTGTAATATAGAAAGCTACAAGAACTTAACGCTAAAAGAGTTGGTTTGGTTAGGTTGTACTTTTCCGGCTGTCTATTTCTAGCCTACAGGGAATAGTTTGGTAGGTAGGTTAGTGCATGTATTTTTCGTCTTGTGTGCTTGATCAGAGACTCGCTTGTAAAATTTTCGTCAAGTAAGACATAAACATAATTTTTACTGACAGAGAAAGTACTCCCAGGGCAAAGGCGGGAATCGAACCCGCACCCGGTATAGTGTGCAGACTGTTAGCGTAATGGGCTGCGATCAAACCAGGGCCCCGGAGTAAGGTAAGGTAAGGTAATCGTTTCCGGCTGCCTATTTCTAGCCTCCTTCAGGAGCTTTAACCCCCAGAGTTAGTTTGTCTGGTTGGATTGTATAGTTGGTTCATTGCTTTCCCAGAGGTGTGCATGTTATCTGATGACATAGCTGTAACACAGTACGTACGTCTCGTCATTTAGAACCGAGATCAAGTGATGATGTCAACATTTTAATATTCTCTTGCTATGAGATTTTTCAAAACCTAACCCCATCCATTTGTCCGTTGAAGATATGCTACTTACCTAGTGAAAAAAATTTTGTTATCATAGGGGTCCCTGTGGCCAAGATATTTATAGCGCATGCCAAAAACTTTCAAATTAGAGCCCCACTAACCATTCTATAAACGTATTTGTGTTAGTAATGCATATAAATCTACAATTAATTCACAGGAGTTCCCCAGTACACTATGACATAGTCTCAACAACTAAAGCGAAAGGTGTCGATAAAGGTTCCAGAGTGTCGGTTCAGGTGTCGAACTCGTCGCTCGTTCACAGTTCAAAATTACAAGCCGTTCATGACTGTGTTGAAGCTCCTCTTGGGGGCTAGAAAAAGGCAACCAAAAAAGTTCATATTAAATTCTTGTAACAATACGCGCTGCCGATCTGGAGGCGCACCGGTTAGGGAGCTAGCCTTTGGAGCCTCTGGGTTCGGGTTCGAATCCCGGTAAGGCATGGATGTTTGTGTTTGCGAGTATATATGCGGAGTACGTGCTCGTTAAATCTGTTGGTCCGAAAGTCCTGTGGGCGGTCATTGCGCAGTTTCCCACGGGTACAGGTCCCTGGAGACTATTTCCCTCCCCTTCAGGAACATGTCTAAATTGTGGAGGTGTCGATAGATGGCAGTATCTGTCATATATGTGTGTGTATGTCGTGTCCGTCCTTCTTGACGATGGTTTATAAGCGGGTCTTTGTGATCAAGCACACAAGACTAAAATATATGTCTACAAACCAACCAACCAACAATACGCGCTGGCGCTCGAAGTTCCATTGGGTGCAAACTCAGGTGTTGTCCTCGTCACTTGACCAGTGTTCTAAATTACGAGGAATAATTGCCTGTGTTGAAGCTCCAAAAGGAGGCTAGAAATAGGCAGCGCGGAAATTACCAGTTATCAACAAAACGCGAATAATATGATTAAAATTTTCGTCCAAAAGATGGGCGTTTTTTATTTTGACCATCGGTGGATTTATTCTGCTTTTTCCTTGAAAATATACTATTATACACTTTGCTTTCTTAAAAAGCTCAGAATGTTGTTGAGTTACAGACTATTAGCACGCAGTAAGTATCTTTGTTGTATATTAATATAATATAGTTACATGGTAATTTTATTTTAAATCCATTTTATGCTATATTTTTCACGATGAAAATAAAATTTGTTTTATCCTCTTCACTACCGAGTAAACTGCCTTATATATTATTTATATAAATATATTTTTTTTTCAATTTGTATGGGGAGGGGGATGGTTTTTGAATAATAATAATGCTTTATTGGAGGTTAGTCGAATATTTTATTAAAAGTGTATTTATTCATTTAAGTATTTTTTGAGACTTGAAACTTGCATAAGTTTAATTTTGAGACAGTTTTGTATAATGAAAAGGCGGATTTTTATTTCTTTGTTTCGTACCACTACCTGACGTATTGTTTACGATTAGTCATAATCGAAGTAGTCCCAAATTACCTGTTAGCTTTTAATGGACCCCGAATTACTGCCCCCGTTTGAGTACTGATGTTTTTCAGAGAAAACAAATTTGCCCGGGACCCTAAACGAGTGCGTATAGGGAAATGTCGCACCGATCGTTTCTATTAATCCATTATGACACGTTCTAACTAAGCAGTTCTATTTCACTGCCTGTAAACAGCCAATACCGTGAAAATATGTTTCTACGTCGGCGTCACATTTTTAATTGGAATGTATATTATGACTTTGTATTGAATGCTATCATCGTAAAAATAGACGGATTTTTGCTATAGCAACATTTTGAAAAAAAAAATGTAAGGATACTTGGGGAGCCTTGGCCATGCTTTTAGAATTTTATTTTATAAATTTTATTTTATAAATTTTATTTTATAAATTTTATTTTATAAATTTTATTTTATAAATTTTATTTTATAAATTTTATTTTATAAATTTTATTTTATAAATTTTTTATAAATTTATTTTATAAATTTTATTTTATAAATTTATTTTATAATTTTATTTTATAAATTTTATTTTATAAATTTTTTAATTTATTTGCACTAAAAGTTTCATGTAATAGCTCATATTAAAGGAAATTTTATTGGCAACAAGTATATAATAGTGATAATAAAAATAATGCATTTTTTCTTTTTTAAATATATTGTTTTTTTAAAACTTAGAAACTTAAGTCTCCGTTATTTTAAAGGGCAAAATAATAAATATTTCAAATTAATTTTGTAAGCATTAAATGTAAAAAAAAATTATATTATAATTCAACACTCTGGAACTAAAAAATCATGTTTACCGTAATATTTAGAGAAATACATTTTCTAGCATTGTATGAATTAAAAATTCTAATATTGTCCATAACAAATATTTTTTTATATTTATGTTAAATATATTTTATTCAGTTTGTAAACACATTAAAATGCACAAGATATAAGCCTCAGTTTGAATTTTTTTTTAACGGCACAAACTGTAAAAGTCAAAGAGCACTTTCAGAGCTACTCGTTCGTCCCCCCTCCCCATATACTTAAACTTAATTGAATTAGTTTTTCTGAAAAAAAATCTTACAAATTATGTCAAATGTTTTAAAGCAAGATCAAAATATGCCAAACATCATCGCTTAAATACCCTCCTCACCGATAATATTTGATTCACAAAATATTACATTAACCATTTTATTTCTGAACTCAGATTATTTCCTTGAACTGACTAGAAATAAACAGATATTTTCAGAACAAAATACATGATCACCGTGATCAACAACTAAAATAGTATCCCATTATTAAAATAATTACTCAAAAGACAACTTATTTATTTTCCACGATTTTGCCGCGAGTATCCTAAGATTCATCGCGATTCCAGAACACCGCGATCAGCAATTTAAATTTTCTATATTTCCATTAGTGCCCCAGTTTCAAAACAATTGAAGAGCTTAGTGGAAGAACGTGCTAAGTGACATTTTTGAAAAAAAATGAGATTTTTGTGTCATTGGATATATTACTCCCTCCTTTGTTGATAACAAATTTCTCCTTTTTCATAAACTTTACATTAAATCTATTTTCGGCCGTTTACAAGCACCGTTTTTAACGGATTTTAATTGAAACGAAAAATTTAAAAGCTAATTTTCTCATTTTCACCTTTTTGTCACTTAGCACATTCTTCCACTAAGCTCTTCAATTGTACAAAATACAACTTGTCCTTTTACTTCACAATTTCTGCATTATAAGTATCCTAAGGATTCTTAAGAATGATTGACCTTGAACGCACGCGTACAAAACAACTCACCTAAAATCTTTTTATCACTAGGACCCCAATGTTACAATAATTCCTCAAAAGACACCTTCTCCCATTTATTTCCTGTAGCCTGTGCCCAGAAGATTGTGCTCTATTAACAGATGGTGTGGGAATCGGATGATAATTCATCTCCCTTTATATCCCTTCCGTATCGACTCGGTGATAAAGGAAAGATAGTGGGAGCCCCCGTACTTATTCCGAATAGGTGTCCCGGCTTCTCACAATGACAATCAGGAGAGATTCTTTCTAAGTAGAAGGGATGTACGTCTTTATTGTTCTCGGAGATAATTTATGGTGTAAATGTGTGATTTAGTCTTGTTCTTGTACGATCCTGTACTTTTCTTACAGTCTAGATTCTTATAGTCGAAGTATTTACAGTGAAGTATGTTTGTTTTCTTTTGGTATTGCTAGTATCTGTTCTTGTTCCAAATAATAAGGTACCATGCTTCGCATTATGAAATTTTGATGAGATCCTTTCTTATTCGAAAAGATGTAGTTATTTGTTGTTTCTGATGAAAACTTATGATGTGAATAAGGCTAATTCCATGCAACTGTAGTGTAAGTCACGATTTATGAGGAGATTAAAAGTTTTTTAAATTTAAAAAATAAATCAAATTAAATAAAGTACATTACATTATTTATTTATAATAAGTGTAGATCAACTATTACACAATCTTTTTTCATTTAATGTTGAAAGTTGTAGTGATAATCACTTTTTACACACGTTCCTTACGCTACAGACTGAATAATTTTGCATGAAATTACCCATAATATTTAGTCCTTCCTTGCACATTTCCGGCAATTTTTAAGTATTTACACAAAACTAAGATAGAAATTGGTAACTACGTACCTATTCCAAATACATGGGTTTTAATGCTCAAATAGAAAGTACTTATACTAAAGAAAATATTCCCCACTTTATTATTCCCAGAAATAATCGTTTAAATCGTAAGAAATGTTTTGCCTGAGAGCTTGAATTAAGATAAGTGCCTTGGCAGATTGCGGGAAGTAATAGGTTCGAATAAAAATTTGTCCACATATCCATCTTTAAAACCTTAAAAATAACAACTTTCTGAAAACAGAAATAAAACGTAGATTGAGAACGAACATTTTTAAAGTTCATCCTGTTTGTACATTATAAGTTTAGCAAGCACTGCACATGATCTAAACATCTACAGCTAAATATTTTCTACTTATATTTTGATTCGCAGTATTTCCTACCCAAACATCTTCCATCTAAGTATTTCCAACATAATGCACTCAACATATAGTAAATTTCTGCTCATACAAGATATATAGTTCAACCGGGCCTGTGGATATTTCATATAAGCTATGTTTCACAAAGTGATGATGTATACTGCTGCTCGAATTGTAATACTCGCACATTAGATGTCTATGTGTTATTGATTTAAAATGATTGATTGAACACAGTGTCAAATATAGTATCCTGTTCTAAATAATTTCCCTTTTCTTTTAATTGAATTGTGATTACGGTAATACAGATTGGAAATCGGTCCCAACTTCCAATTCGAAAAATATATATCGAAATCCAACAAACTACCCCTGCAAACTTTTACCAGAGATCAGCAATCGATAGCCAGCAATCTCTGTCATTTCCTCCATGTGACCAAACATGATGGATTCTTTTGGAAACGTTTCGTCCTTGAAAATCCAAAGGCGTCCATAAATCACACTTTCCTCTATCAGTGCGCAAACACATTTATCGTCGCCCACATTGTTATTACGTCTTCGGAAGCAGTAAAGTAGCGCGATTCTCGTCCGTCTGTAGCAGTAAATTCATCTGGTTGCAACACTGGTTAAGGTGAAGGGTAGGGTCCATCCATTGTCCAGGTGGCCGGGCAATAGATCCTGGTTGCGGGACCCATCCATCTTGGTCGCCTCCTTTTTCCGGATGCGATACTTTAGTTATTTTTAGAGACTATGTCGTAATTGCTAGTGGTTTTCGGGGACTTGTTCTCCACTCTATGTATCCTTACATGAATATCTTCTGTATTGTTTAGTTATGCTGGTAATATAAAAGTTGATGTGACTTAAATAAAACTGATTTTCATAGATTGTTAGATCCTCGAAGAATCAGTACGGAAAATTATTTAGCAATAAAATTGTTTTAACAATCTTTTTGGAGAATAAAACAAATTAAATAATAATGCGGATATGTTGAAGATGTATTTACACTTGCATTATAAGTTTATTTTTTCATCCTTCACATGCATCCCACAAGATTCTTAAAAAAAAAAAAAAAGACTGTTCATTAGCGATTCCATAAAAAGTCTTAGTAAAACAATCAATTGTTAAATTTTGATAGAGGTTTGGTTTAATGTAATGTGATTCACTTCCGTAAAATACTGAACTACAGATATCACAAATCAAATCTTTTAAAGAAACCATAGAAACATGGGAAATAGATGAAAAATATCGAAAATCTCAAATAGGGTTTCCGAGAAATTTTCAGACGGAACAGTGTGTTTCTCTACCAAGCAGGTGCTGAAGAACCGGACACTCGTTTAGTGTCGCCTCTTTGGAGCAACGCTCTGAAAGAAGCCTTCCAACTCAGTTTGGCAGTAGTTATTCATTTCGTTGTCGTTCCCGTTTCTCCAGTCTCCGGAATCAACTTTTTCCATTCATCTTTGTGTCCAAATCATGAAAACAAATTTCGGGAAGGGATTCCGGTGGGGCATTGCTCTGGGGGGACCGGCGCATCTCTCGATTCACTTTGGGTCTTGCTTTTTTCCTGTTTTTTTTTCAAAGGTGGAAAGGAAAAATTGGATATTGGTCTTCGTTCCTTAGCTTGATTGAATACTCTGGGTAGGTAATGTTCGATTGGTAGTGGTTGTCTACGAGGGAATGTCTCGAATAATATATATATAAAGTAACGCGGTTTTTTTATGTTTTCCGAAAACTTTTGTTTGTCCAATGAATTGGTGAAAATTATTTTTGAAAAGTTGGCATGGTTTTGTAAAATATTAGGATTGGAAAGTTCTAAAGACAATAACTGAATTCAAATGCAAACTTGAACTTTTATAAATCCTTTATAACTACTATATATGAATGCTACTATAATATGCACTTAATAGATTGCATTCCTATGCACTTTTAAAAAATAATTTTTGAATTGGGACAGAACCCGCAGCACAACGGTTTTTTGTACTTGTGGTATTGAAAACGATAGTAAATTGAATTATTTTGTTTTGTCTTACAATTGAAAAAATGTAGCTAAATTTATACTAATATTTATAATTTATATTAAGCATCGCGAGTATTTTCATTTGATTGGGTTAAATCAAGTCTGTCATTATCGTTTCTATTAGTGCCTATTGTACAGCAATGCATTTTCATTTAACATTACATTATTATATATACAAACAAGTTATATTCTTTCAAAAATAAGTAATTACATAATATTAAATTAAAAAATTACCAAAATACGTCAGATTGCAATTATTTCTCCACAATCAAATCGAACCAGTAATACCCCTAATCCAACTAACATTTCACCCATCGATCTAAACAAATCTCCATCACCATCTCTATTCAAAACTCCAACAAAAACCCCTTCAAAGCATCCCATCAGATAAAACTCCCGTTTCATCAACTCAGTCAAAGTGCTCTGTCTCAAAAAGCCTCTAGTAGCCCCGGGCGAGTGCATATCCATCTCCTGCTGCATAATACGCAGCCCCCCATTTGTATTCCATAAACAGGACTCCTGTTCCCCTTATCAAGAGGCCCAGTCCCGATGGCAGCCTCAGTCGTTAGGGTCGCACCCTCGAACCTAATGGGTCGTAAATCATCAACCCTTCCCGGGAAGATGAGATCGAAGGAGACAATGGTGTGAGAAAGGACCTGTTTTTAACAAGTGGCGGGGTGATAAGTGAGATAGAAATGTTGTACGTACTTAGAGGGGACATGTGTATCTATTAATATGTGTGTGTCGATCATAGTAGATAGTTCGAATAATTATGTTATTAGGGCTCTGTTTTTTTCAGTATTGCTTGGAAAGTTTGACAAAATCTCTTAAACTATAATAATATTTGAGCCAACCGTAATCTGATAGTTTGTACCTTTTTAAATATGTATGCAAAAAAAATATCGTTTGTATGCCTGGGGTCCTAGTAGTTAAGGTTAACACCCTTGAACCTAATGGGTCGTAAATCATCAACCCTTCCCCGGAAGATGAGATCGAAGGAGACAATGGTGTGAGAAAGGACCTGTTTTTAACAAGTGGTGGGGTGATAAGTGAGATAGAAATGCTGTACGTTCTTAGAGGGGACATTTGTAAATAAGTGTCTCCATCATAGTAGATAATTATGTGATCGGGTCTTTTTTATGGAATGTGTGGCTATTTTCATTATATTTGATTCTAAAGTAATCTGACAGTTTGCACTTTTTATGTATAATCGAAATCGTTGCATGCAAAGGAATCGTGTGTATACGTGTGGTCCTGGAAGTTGTTAAGGTCACGTCCCGAACCTAATGGGTCGTAAATCAAAAACCCTTCCCGGGAAGGTACCTTTGTACAAATTTATGCAAAAAAATCGATTTTGTATTGTATGCCTGTGGTCCTAGTAGTTAAGGTTAACAACCTTGAACATAATGGGTCGTAAATCATCAACCCTTCCCGGGAAGATGAGATCGAAGGAGACAATGGTGTGAGAAAGGGCCTGTTTTTAACAAGTGGCGGGGTGATAAGTAGATAGAAATGTTGTACTTATCGGCAACATTTGTCCCTATCGTAGATAATTATTAAATCTGTTATTAGGGTTTTTTTATTCAGTGTTGCTTATAATGTTTGACGATTTTCATAATAATAATTTATCCCACATTAATCTGATAGTTTGCACCTTTTATGAATCATCGAAATCATTGCATGAAAAGAAATCGTTTGTATACGTGTGTGGTTCTAGTATAGTTAAACTCATAGTTTCCTTGCACAGAAGCCACGACCACGAGCGGATCTATAAAACGCGCGGAGCAATCAGATGAAGACAAAATAAAACTGCTGAAATTTCCTCTTCATCTGATTGCTCCGCGCGTTTTATAGCCCCGCCCATTGTCGTGGCTTCTGTGCAAGGAAACTATGAGTTTAACTATAGTAGTTAAGGTCCCGCCCTGAACCTAATAGCACTTAAATCATCATCCCGGGAAGAAATCGAAAGGACAATAGTGTAAGAAAGGACCTTTTTTTAACAAGTGGCAAGTGATAATTAAGATATACCTAATATAAGAATGCTTCACTTATAGTATATAATAATAGTATAAATTTATGTATATAATATTACTATATATTTTACTTATACTTTGGATATTCTTTATCTATCAAAATATTTGAATCCAAAAGAATTACTTAAGTATTTCGATCACATATGTAGTTATTTAAGCAATAATCATTTAATAATATCCCTTAAGGGGAAACGGTACCCAAAAATTGGTCAAAATATCAATTTTTCAGTTTTTACTTATTATTTACAATGTCTTTCTGAATATATTTACTGAAAGTTTTATAATGATATTTTCTGTAGAAAAAGTTATTAAATATTTTCTGGAGTCATTCCTATAAGTTTGAATACGTATTTTGTCTGCTTTCAACCTATTTTCTCTGTTTCGTTTTTCAATTCTTGTGTTTAATAAATCTCTAAGGCTTTTATGCTAATTAAGTTAGAATTTTGAAATTTTTAACCTTGTTCTTATATAAATGGTGCATAAAGTTATGCATGGAATAACGTCTACTATGTATAGTTGTTTTTTTTAAATGTTGTATTCAATAATTTGTAATTTTTTTGTGATTTTCAGTATAAATGCATATTACTTTTTAACTGTAGCTCACATTTTAAATTCCATCCACAGTTCTTAAACAAATAGTTCTAAAAACAAACTATAAAAGTTTGGTGGAGTTATTCTCAAAATCGAAAGAGGAGTAGCGTTTAAATTTTTTTTCAAAATTTTGACTTTTTTTTAAAAAAATGAAAAACTACTTGTAAATATTTGTTTTTATTGCTAGAAAATGCTTATTTAGAGTGAACGTTATATAAAACCACTATAATTTGCAAGTTTATGTTATTATTTCTAGAAATAATGTTTTGGGTACCGTATACCCTTAAATAAGCAACATTCCCCCGGAAAACTGTATCGCGCGGAAAAGTTATGGATCTCTCATGTTAACTCACTGGGAGATCAGTCACTTTTCTGTCTGATTTTATATCAAGGGTCTACTTGCAAAACTCACATTCTCTAAAGTATAACTGAGATTTAGGGTCCGTCCCGTTCATTGGCAACTTTTGACGATTGTAAAAACCCTATACCTTAGTTACACTAAGGATGTGAGTTTTGTAACTAGACCCTTCACATGGAAGGATACAATCGAGGGTTTCTGAGAAAAGTCCTGCCTTTAAGACACTGTAAGGATAAGTGTTAAACAAAGTGAAATTTCATTCTTGATAAGTATATTTTTTATCTAAAATGTGGATTTTACAATATTTTAAAATGTATGGGACAGTTGGTTAGATAAATTTATTCATTTGAAGATTTGTTCCCTTTTTAAATGTCTTTTCTGGAGCAGTGAGCACATACACATAAGAATTATCTAATTTTTTATTCATCTCTCCTACTGATGATTTTCGTGACTTAATATTGAAACTTTTTAATTCACAGGCCATTTGAAATAGAAATGAATTGAGATCCAATCTAAATATAAGCATTATTTGTTCGCCAGCCTTTGAATTATTTTTTTAATCCTAAAATATGACTTCAGGCAAAATAGATGGACAATGAAAAAGGAAGACTAAGGAAAAAAATCCTTTGGCAATAATCGATATTTAAATTATACGACATTTTCAACAATATGCTTTCTTCAACAAACTTATAACAAAAATGACATTAAAACTTGACGTCGATACTTAAGCCAACATTTTGTAGACAACCTCATCTTAAGACTGCCACAGACGCCTGGAGACATTGTCTTTCCCAAACATGAATATGCATTTACAATATTTTGTACCAACAGCTCAACTTCCTATCACTATGCTGGATATGATGCATTAGCTCCGAATCTGAGTCCATTAGCACTCCATTAAAATGGATGCAATACACAACATGTTACAGATCCTCCCATATAAGCAGATAAGATGTTTCACATTTTAACCAAGCTATCTTCAGTCTGAAACTTAGTCGAGGAATATATTGTAAATGTTTTATGGTACATTAAGTATTGTCTATAATGTTAAGGCTTCGGGTCGTATTAGTTACGTTGTAATGCATTTTGGAGTATGGTTGCAGCTCGAATGGGATATGCTTGTAGAATGAGGATTGTTATAATAGTGTTGTGAGGATTAGGATTTGTAGTAAAATCTTGTAAGATGTTGTTAAAATTATTTCATCGAGTTTTCAGTCATACAATATGTAATATTTCATGTTTATTACTCTCTATTGGTGATCGTGTAGTTTAAATAAATAATGAAATAGAGGTTAGTACTTAAATTACCAAAATGCGCCATGAT
Organism: Oedothorax gibbosus; assembly: GCA_019343175.1. Taxonomy (NCBI): domain Eukaryota; kingdom Metazoa; phylum Arthropoda; class Arachnida; order Araneae; family Linyphiidae; genus Oedothorax; species Oedothorax gibbosus. The sequence continues at coordinate 735,757 of JAFNEN010000097.1, forward strand.
TAAAACTAAATAATTTAAACATCAATCAATTTAAGGTTCGAAGTTATCTCTCTGAAAATTAATAAATGAAATAAACAAAGGTTAAATAAGAATAATAACACTTTACTGATGGTTCCAAAGATATTTTAACTTTAATGTTACATACCAAAATGTGTAGCACTGAAAAATTCAAATTGATCGTGTTGTAAAATTTTAAAAATTGAAGCAATAAAATGGTTTCTCAAATTTTTGCATTGTTTTCCAAACTAAATTAATATTTTTCTTAACAACTAGAAATGCTCATATACATGGTATTTCTTTTTAAATGTGTGACTTCTTTTAGCACAAAAATATTAATGTTGTTTTATAAATTATTTGAAATTAAATTATTTTAAATGTACTGTAAAGATGGTTAAATATTCTGAGACTCGTCTCAAGTAGCCCATATGTAGCCATAGTGACTTTATTCCAACAAAACCAAATTTCAGTGCTAAATACGTTTAATTTTTACTATTTTTTTAATAAAATATTTTTAAAAACAAATGCATTTGAGCTCTCATGAACTGTTACAAAAGTTGTAGTTATGACTAAATTTTCTACTTGTATATTCATGTATATTAATAAATTAGGTGCGCATAATAACCGAACTAATTTCTAGATGACTCCTTAAAAAAGTAATAATAATTAAGGCAAAAAAAACTCTAACTGAAAATGAAAATTTAAAGTCGAATGATTCATATGAAACAGCATACCTTAATAGTGACTGTTATTAGACTGCACACAAAAAAATTAGTAAGTAATCCTAAGTTATATCTCTAATAAAACAGTCTCGGAATTTAATACAAATAGTAGAGATGATAAATTTAAGATTTATAACTGTCTTTCGAAATATATACTTTTAATAAATGAGTTCTTGTAATAAGAAAATATTCATATATTTTTAGTTTAATAACGAAGTACATTTTTCATTATCCTTACCCTTCGGAATATTCTTCGAGCCATAATCTTCGAGCTTTCTTTATCTATTTCTTTATTTTTAAATCGGGTAGCTTAGACTACTGCGCCATCTCTTGACGCTTGGAAAAACTTTTGCTTTCTTCAGAAGTTTTATTCATAACCTCGTGTGCTTTAAATGCATTTTACAATGGTAATGGTAGTTTTACATCAAAATATAAAATTTCGGTATAGAATCAACCACAAAATTTTATTCTGACGTCGGAAAATCTACTAAGTGTATTTACAAAAATGGTTAAATTGTGCATAATATTGATTTCAAGAATAACTAACGTCGATGAACATTTTTAAAAGCATAATAGCTTCAACGAATATCAATATACATCGATTAATTAAATCAATTTTTATATTAACTATTTTTAGCTTCCACACTACGTTTGCAACGTAAAAAGTGGAAGCTTTTATAATGGCTATGTTCGTCTATCTGTCCTGTCACCTACCACAATCTTACAAACACGTAGGGTACGTCACATTAAAGTAAAAAATCAGGCAAAGCTAGATTCCAAATTTCATTGAAAAATATAAATTAGAAGTATATTTGAAATTTAAATAACTAAAATTTTCATCTACATATAAATAACAAGAAAATTCCATTTTTATTAAATATTTCCCCAGTTGCCACTTCATCAAACGTACGAGAAACTTTATTTAAAATGAAAATAAAACTATTGAAAGAATATTTGTGATATAAATTTGCTTTTAATGACATCATATCACCGTGGTTTTCGGTAAACCAGTAACAGTACGATTTAAATGTTTTCTTACAAAATAATCTACTTCAAATTTCCTATTAATTAAGTTAAAAATTTAATTTAAACTTAAATCAAAAAACTGCAAATCAATAAATAAAAAGTAGTCAAAAATTAAAAAAAAAACATTAAAACTTCATGAACGTCATTTTTTTTTCAAGTGAGCTTTAACAATACATTTCATAGGATTAAAATTGGTAGTTCCAGCAAGAAACGCAAAAATATGAGGGAACATAGCAAAAAAAAAATTGAAAAATTGTGCGTTTTTAAGAAATCCCTATAACTTTTCTCTTTGTCTCAGAAAGTTGCTTTTGTACCTATTAATGCACAATTTTATTTAGGTTAGTTGGGCCTTGAATGCCTAAAACATAAATTTGATAGTTTTAAGATAAAAAAAAATTTAGAGAAAAGGGTTCAAAATTGAATCCTCTTCCCCTTGTCCGTCTGGGCCTTTGACTGTATATGTTTTGACATTTAGGTGGTATTTACTAATATCATCTTCAGGAAATTACTGTAAGGTTATTTTAAATTAAGTTGCAAATCAATGTTTAAACAATGCACTTGACATACTTAGCATCATTATCTGTAAGTGATATTTAGAAACTGTTGACGACTCTTTGGTATTTTGGTAATATATTTTAGAAATATGTTTTATTGTGTAAAAACTTGGACCGTTGAATATATAAAATTACAGCAAAAATACTTTAACAATTACTTAAATTGTCCGATAAGATTTGGCATAAAAGAAATTGGATTTGCAACACATAAAAAAAACATCTTGAAGTAAAAATTATTTTATACGATCTTCCAGACTTCCATAAAAAAATTTAATACAATTGAATCACAATCAGATTTACCAGGAGATAATAACAGTAAAAGAAATCACGATATCTTTATTCAGAATTCCAACATGACATTTTCTTGACACTTGTCCTAAAAATACCATTTATTGCACACCAACATTAAATACGTTAATATAAACCGTACAATTTTATTCATGGTTTTAACACCTAAATCTATTGAATCAAACCCACGTCTGGCTCCGCAATGCATACATTGAATTAAATAGAATTTTATGCCTAAATGGTTAAATTCGTTTCCGCTGTCATAAAAGTTTTTTCTTTATTCTTCAACATAAATTTCAGCGAGGAAGCTTAACTATCCACTAATAGGAAACATTCTTTAGCAAATCCACTTTTTGTTGCGCAAAAGGTGAAGTGCAGGTAATTCTTAGCTATGAAGCATATAAAAGTAAAAATTCTTGACAGGTTTATTCCTTGCGCCGGCATAAGTTTAATCTGCTCTCAGACTGAGTTATTACGGACCAGATACTTATCAATTATTAATCTGCTTATCAATTTTTTATTGCCACATTTTCAATTTGTTGCGATTTTTTTAGCGTTGGAATAACTGAAGTGTGAAACTGGATGTGCAGTTTTGGAATAACGAATTAATTGGGAATGGGCGCGCTGGACCACGGGTTTCCAAACTAAAGTGCCTCAGTGTTAATCCAATAGAAAAAAAAATTATTTGCCACACATTTCTCCCGGCTGTATTGAATATTTTTACAAACGGTTTTTTTAATGATAAATTTATATAACTTTCTCTATAATCCCACTTTTGGAAATTGCTTCTAATATTTTGTGTTAAATTATTTATTGAACATTAAAAAAAATATTCGTACCAATTACCAATTTCAAAAACTGGGATTGTCGGGACCTGTAAGTCAGCTACATTTATCACATAAAAAATCCGTTTGTAAAAATATTCAATACAGCCGGAGAAATGTGGCAAAGAAAATATTTTTTTTCTCTCTATTAGATTAACACTGAAGCACTTTGCTTTGGAGACCCGCCGTCTATCGCGCCCATTCCCCCTTAAAGTTCTTGTGCGTAAATTATGCGTCGAAGAGAAATTTTTTTTGGGACAAATATATTTTAACTTCTTCGGTTTAATTAGAAGCAAAGAGTAATTACGAATTATCCCCATTATAGCATTAAAATATTTCTCAAAAAAATTTAAGACAGATTAATGGCAATTAATATAAATGGAAATTCAATTGAAAGAACTACTGTCTGAACAAACAATTAGAGAAAATAGTTTTGTTACAACTTTTCAAAAGAATCTACGAAGAAACTGGTACAGCTGAGGAAAAAAAAACGATCCACCCTTCGTTTTTCGGCTGCTATTGGTCAAGGAATTTTGTGAAAGGTGTCATTTTTCAGGAAATAGCGTAAGGAATTGAGAACTGGCAACCAAAATTGTATAAGGGGTCGTCTACATATTAAAATGAGTACCAACTTTGAAAATTCCAATGGCAACACCCAATTATTTTTATATAAAAATGTTTATCATCTTCAAAATACCCCAGGTCCAAAAGAAAATTTATTTATTTTCATTATTTGTTGAGATATAAGCATTCAAAGTTGAACGCCCATAATGTTAAAAGAGTTTCACAAACTTTTATTCATACCTCCACAAATAAAATGAATTAAACCAAAATTTTTTTTTGATTATATACTTCTCCATTTTCCAAAAACAAATCACACAAGTTTTTTCATCAATTTTTCATTATTATTATTTTTTTATTTAAATTTAAATAAGAAAAAATAAAACATGAATAGCAACCCCACATTTTTGTTACATAAATCAATAAAATAGATCAAGTAGAACCAAAATCCCGAATTTTTTAATTCAACAACAATTATTTGCCGAGTTATTGTAAAAATACTGAAAAAAACGAATTTTAGGGACCGTGTAAAAAATTACTTAGCAAATTGGATCCTAACTTGCATCACTGTTTGGTGGTTGAAAAGCGTTTTTGGTAAATGTTTATTCAAATTATTGATGTCTGTCAAATGTCTAAAAATCTTTTCTTATTTCAAGTGCATACAATGTATTTTGTTTGTATAATTAACATTAAATTATATCGATTACTATGTTTTTGAATGTATGTTATTTCCAATACAATTTCAAAAAGTGTGTTTTATAGTAAAAATTAACAACCCTAAATTATTATTGGAATTCGGTGTTTAGCATATTTTATTGTTACCACATTGATTATTTAAAATGATTAGTGCCCACTGCCTTGGTTAAAAATCATTGCCAAATCATTCTGCGTAATTTTATTTTGCTTTCCTTAAATATCGTGTTAAGATCGTAACTCTCGTTTAGTAATAGTATAGGTTTATATTACCGATAAAGTGAAATCTCGACAAGGACGAAATCCCGAATGGGTCGAAATCCCGAAAATAGATTTTGTCCATTTCGCGATTTTTTTAAAAAAAATTATTAGAGATTACTTATTTATTTACTTATTTCGTTAGTTATTTAGTTAGTCAGTCAGTCAGTTAGTTAGTAAGTCAGTCAGTCAGTTAGTTAGTAAGTTAGTCAGTTAGTCAGTTAGTCAGTTAGTTAGTCAGTTAGTCAGTTAGTCAGTAGTCAGTTAGTCAGTTAGTCAGTTAGTAGTTAGTCAGTTGTCAGTCAGTTAGTCAGTTAGTCAGTTAGATCAAGTTAGTCAGTTAGTCGAGTAATAACGGAGCGTACTAACGGACTACGTAGACTGACTAGACTGACTGACTGACTGACTGACTGACTGACTACTAACTAACGGACTGACTAACCGACTAACTAACTGACTGACTAACGGACTAACTAAGGACTGACTAACTAACGGACTGACTAACTAACGGACTGACTAACTAACGACTGACTAACTGACTGGATACTAACCGACTAACTGTGTGACTAACTAACTTACTGACTGAATAACTTATGACTAACTAACTAACTGACTGACTGACTAAAACTAATGACTGACTAACAAACTAGACTAACTAACTGATACTAATAACTAAATAAATTATCTCTAATATTTAAAAAAAATCGAGAAATGGACAAAAATCTATTTTCGGGATTTAGACCCATTCGGAATTTCGGCTTGTCGGGATTTCGGCTTGTCGGGATTTCGTCTGTCGGGAAATGTCCCAGACCCAGTGTGCCGAATTTTAAACAAACTTTTTGTAGCAATATGAATGAAACAAAAATTCGCATAAAATGTAAAACATAAATGTAATAATAATGTTTGTCTATCTGATTGTAACTAATCGCATTTGAAAATATGTTCGTTATAAATAATCGTATATGTGACTTAATTTAAAATTAAAACTTTTTCTCGTCTACCCTTTATTTTATTTCTGAATTTTATAATCCAAAATTAAAAAAAAGGGTAAAAACATAAAAAAAATCACAATATTAGTGAAGAAGGTTTAATTCTAGCATCCTTTGGCGAGATTATGGTAACCCTTTTATTAGCTTGTCGTTTCGAAAAGACACCCTAAATATTACCTTTTCCAATTTGGAGATTTCCCCCTAATCGCGTTCAAAATTAATGCTTTAATATCTCGGCAAATAATGAAAAAGAAATAATTCTTTTTTATACCTAGGGTATTTTGAAGGTGCTGAACATTTTTATGTAAAAAAAAATTGGGTGTTGCCATTGGAATTTTCAAAGTTGGTACTCATTTTAATATGTTGACGACCCCTTATGCAATTTTGGTTGCCAGTTCTAAATTCCTTAAGCTATTTCCTGAAAAATGACACCTTTCACAAAATTCTTGACCAATAGAAGCCGAAAAACGAAGCGTGGGTCGTTTTTTTTCCCCAGCTGTACTGATAGTTTGTTTAATCAAATTAATTAGAACCGTACCAAATCTTCAACAAAATTAATGTATTGTTGAAGATGAAATATCTTGTTCAATATTATATATAAACTATTACAAAAAAAAAGAATTGTGAAAATAATATTTAATATTCAGTAATTAATACTTTGTTACAATGTATATTAATACATATAGCACTAAAACTAAAAATGTACATTTCATAATCAATTCATGATTCAAAATCTTAAATCATCGAAATTCCTTCACTGATTGCTTTGACATTTTGGCATCAATTACTCACGTGTTTTTTATGCCAAGTTCAATTTAATTATTTAAGTTTTGATCACTTTTTCTAATTAAATCGTTTTGTCCAAAACTTTCAAGCCGCAGGTAGCAGCTAATAAACCAATATTTGACTTTTTTTTTTAATTTAGTTTAACGCAGTTACAGTTGAATGCTTACTTGTCTGTTGCAGTACCTTAACCACGAATTCCATTTATACAATTGTGTAAAATTGTTCAGGAAGCATTTGGATTTGACAGCATTAGTTTGAAACTTTTGCTGAATCCGTATTCTTTCTTGTTCAAATGTTGGCATTTTGTTGCACCCTTTGTTAAGTTGAAAAATGATTGACACAATTTATAATAGGTATTTCAAATTCAGAGACGTTAAACATACCTTCGAACTTTCCCCTGTAAATACACTAGCCTGCGAATTTTAACTTTTTCTCGTGTCATTTTTGGACGCTGGTTTTGAATGTAAATAGTTTTATTAACGCGTTCAGCTTTTTTGCAAATTTAAATTTATTAAATATTGAGAAATCACACTAGAAAACTCTGAAAATAAGTAGCAATTTTTTATATGTCTTTTAAATGAATTCAATGCATACAATATGTTAAAACTACCTTGGAAAGTTTTTGAGCACAGGTATAAAGCTAAAAATACGACACAAAGCTTTAAAGAAATAACAAAAATAGGTAAAATAAGTTTAGATTTCTAAAAACTTATTTTTTGCTTCGCGATTTGATTTATTTTTCCTTTTATTTCCATATTTTGCCTTTTTTTTACTGGATTTTTAAATTTTTTAGGCATTGTGTGGCAGTTAGAATCAATATTTGTGATGTGGAATATTGTGGGTGGATTCATAAGAATTTAAATCATAACCTGACTTTTGAAGCAAGGTAACTGTTTAGTGTTTATGTATCCTGTATGTGTGTTTAAGCTTCTGTAATTGATATTTATGACTCACCTACACAGAATTACGCATAAGAAATTGAGTCTATTTAGCTGTCCAAATCGCTTTTTTTTTTACCTAATGGTAGGTTTAAAGCGTCATGTAAAATGTATTTCGTGAAAAAATAGTTTCAAATTATTTTTAAATGTATGACCAAAAATAAAATTTAAAAAAAATTAAACTTGTCCATTTTAGAATATGTAGGCATGCTTAAAGGAAACTTAACAAAAATTATTATTTTATGACCAATAAAAATTTATTTAAATACTTTTTTTAGTTTTTAAGAAATTTTATTTCGATTTTGAACGATTGATTTATCTTTACTTAACGGATTAACAAATGAGGTAAAAAAATATTTTTGTTAATCGCATTTATTAGCCAAGGGAAGTAATTATCAAAACAATGCTAATGAAGAAACATGCTCTTTGTTTCTTATATCTTACATTCGACTTCATTCGAAATGAAACTACTCGTTTTTTTTATGGTTGTGCATCTGGAAAAAACATCTGTCCTTTTTTCAAAGCACACTTTTAGTTCGGATTTGTTTATTTTAAAATACCATTGATCGGTTAAGTGTTGTAGGCACGTTAATTTTTTTTAACTATGTTGCACGCTAATTTAAGTTTGTATTATTTAATTAAAATTTATGAAAAATTATAAATTATGTTTTTTAACGTTGTGCTTATATTTCAACTCGAGATGAAGGTATGTATTTTAAATGGTCAATAATGGGTCGCATTTTTTAAATTAATAGTTAAATATTACGATTTAGGAATCTGCATTGTAAAACATGTTGAAATCTGGTTAGGCGTTTCACTGCACGTTAACTAAAAATTCGCTGAGAATAGAATTGCAGCTATTTATATAAGAAAACAATATATTTTGAGTTAAAATAATTTACTATACTTAGGTTTTTTATATACCTAATGGTTAAGTGGTCTTCACTGGACGATTTTTTGTCCAGTGTCTCAAGTCACTTAAAGATGAAAAATGGTATAATAAGTTTGAAAACTTTATTTTAAAATATATGAAATTCACATAAATTTATTAAAACCATTTAAAAATTAATATTTTGATGTATATTTTTAAATCAAGAAATATATTAGATTCTTAAAAAGGATAAAAAAATAGTTTCGTAACTCCGTTTTTCTTGCTCCGTAATATCGTACTTTTGGTGATTCCAACAATCTATTATAATTACTTCTGAATTAATTATAAACGTTTTATAAAACTATGACTATCCTAGATTAATATATTCACTTAACTTCTCAGATAAAATGTAACTTTTCTTTCCATTTTTGTCCATTGCACGCCGCAGTGTATGTCCTCCTGAAAGAGAACTACTTCTATAATTTCACTTTAAAAGTAAATGAATACCTTATTTCTGTCTATATTAGACGAAAAGAAACTCAAAATTATAGTTTAAAACTATTTGCTGTCTTTAAAAACTTAAATTTAATTTTTAAAATGGTATAATAGGTTTAAGTTATGTGAACGAGTAATTTATTCTATTTCAGCCTTAGATGTTCTATGATATGATTCTATTCCAGCCTTGTAAATGTATTTTCCTAAAGACAAATGTATAGTTCACGCTATTTTTATTTATTAATAATATAAATGGCACCAGTATATGCATTTTTCAGCTATTAGAATATTCGGTTTCATACGCGTAAAATATTAAGAAAAACTGACTAGTTTGGAGATCCGGAAATGGATATTTTAGAACCCTATTATACTAGCCTGGTGCATATTGTTATAATTAAAAAATAATAACATAGTTACATCACAAAAACTTGACAAAAAAAGTTTCAATAAATTCAGCTCATTTATGAAAAATTGGGACGTATTGGATTTTTAACTTTTTTTCCTATTTCAACTTCCAAACTTGCATAAGAATTAGTCCTCAAAGTTCAGCTCACAGAACCATTGCAGGTTAGTTATATCACTGTAATTTGTATTCTGACTTTAAATCTTTGTGTTTCTATTGGTTTGTGATTGCTAATTGAAAGAATTTGTGACATAACAACACCCATAATTCGGATACAACGAAAATATTTGGGCAAGTTGAAGCTTTTTAAATAATTGAAACCATATCTGTAAAACTGTTTTTAACAATCTTAAAAGAAATAATTTTGAAGTTTCTTTAGCATATCAATGAATAACAGAAATGTTTTGAAAACTAGTTAAGTAAGTTCAAAGTAAACTATTCTCCCCCCAACGTATGAATATTTTACTTAACCACGGCTTGACAAAGAATAACGGAACGTTTTAACATAAAAGTATTGCAGTTTTATTCATTGTTTAGACATATCAAGAAAAATCTCTTTTCCTTCGTAGGAGAAACTGACAATACATTTGCGACGGATACCTAAGAAATAGATAAAATAGAATACTTTGGAATCGAAAATATTTTTCTATTTTACTTCCTAATATTTTCTTTAGAATATTTTGAATCATCTTTTTTTTTATTTTCTGTATTAAAGAATCTTTAAGGACTTTCTAGAAAAGTAAAGCGTACCTTAGTTGGCTTATATAAGAATTTGATTACTTTGTTAAATTGTCCTTTAATGCCCCGATGACTCTTAAAAAAATTATTTAAGTGTTACATTTTAAGAACTTAACCAGGCGGTTTATTTATCCTTCTAATGACGTTTTAAGAGTCCGAAAAAAAATCCGCATACACTCGAATATTTTTTTCAAAAAGAAAATTCTTGAGTAAACTCGTTTAAAGTAAGCGAAGATTTATCCACGAAATAAATTATTTACTTAGATGCGAGCAAATTATTTTTGTTGGCAATCATTAATCAAAGAGACTTTTTATCGAACTTCTCCAAAGGTAGCTCTGCACATGAATAAGAAATTTGTCCTCGTAAAATTATCTAGCTTTTAACTTGTTTTAATCTATTTACCAGCCATTATTTAATTAAAAATTGTGTAGCGAAATGTTAAAGATGGAATTAGAAGGGACTTCGTTTTAGATCTACCGCAAACTCATTGATAAACAACGCAAACTTCCTTAATCCTTGGTAACTTCGTTAATCATAAAACATTAATTAGTTGTCGCTAGAGAACTAGACGATAAAAAAACTACTTTAAAAAGATTCCCTTGCTTTAAAAAGAATTGTTTTTTTAAGCAAAAACTAAGATTTCGCTTTTAAATACACGCAAAAAAGTTTTTAAAATAATTGCAAAAAATAAGTGTAACCTGCATAAACGTCCGTTTTAAAGCTTCCGTTTCTTTACGTTCTCGAAAATAAAGGTGTTTGAGCTTTTTTAATCATTTCCTATCTAAACTTTTAGCTAGGAATCATCTAAAACGTATAACTGTATGCGTGTAAAATATTCTAAAAGGTTCGTTACCTAAAAATATCAGCTTTTATAACTTTTAATTATAAGCGACTAGATTATCATGCATAAATTTTATGGAAAGAGTAATTATCTTTTAATTAGGGGAGTTAAGAAGTTAGAACCAAAATTAAGAACAATAAAGACACTATATCGATTAACTAGTTGTCCAAACAAATTTTATGCTTCTCATTAAAAAACAAAAAGTTCTTAAAGAACTAAAATAGCCTATACTTTCATGTTACTTAAATACTTACTGAAATTCTAATCGGGAACTACTAGGTTCTTAATAGTAAATATCATCAACAACCGTTTCTTCACTAGATTTATACACATTAGAATAATTAAATATTTATTAATAACAAAAGTAATGAAACCACTCCAAACTGCATTAAAAAAACACGAAATGTAAATTAAAACTAAGCATGCATGTATGCAATGATGCAAAAAATATGCCTTGCCGCTTTCTTGGTAGACAATGAACAATCAAAGAATCACATTGTGCTACATTTTATGACGTCATTCCAAAGTGATTCATAAAAAAAATATTTTGCTTTAAATATTTTTAAGTAAATAAAGTTTCTCGTGCCATTGTTGATTTGGCAACAGTGATTTAAATGACTCAAAATTGAATTCCAATGCTAATTCAATGGGAAATTCGCCGACAGATAGTAAATTTATGTTCATCCGGACGTACAGACAGGCGGACAAAAAGTATGAAAGTTGGGTTTCTGAGGTCATAGCTTTCTAACAAATAAATAATTTTTAAGATCAGATGTATAGAACCGATTTTGGAAGAGGGGTACGGGCAGACACAGACAGACAGACGGACATCGACCGCATGTCAATACCTACTTTTTCATAATTTTAATTCTTTCGAATTAAAAACAGAAAAGTAGGCTAAAAACTTTTTAATTATGGTTCCTGGTCGTCCTGAAGTAGGTACCAGGTTTATAATAAGTTCAAAATATTCTTGTTTTATTAGAATTATACATTTAAAATAAGTGTATCTATTAAAAAAACATTGTTTTGGGTTATTATCTGAGACCTTATATACAGTTATTGTATTTATGTATAATTAAAAATTCTAAATTATTGTTTCTTTTTATTTTTTATGTGTTTATTCAAATTTTGTAACTTAACTGGTATATACTTAATATTATCTACATTGTTTCTATTGGTTTCTCTAGTTCAGAGAAAGCAAACCGTTTAACTACATTTCCTTGTTTTATTACCTGAGGAAATATTTGCACAAATTATAGGGTTCTATACACGCGAAAAGTTTTAATAGCTTAAGTCTCTGTTATTGGGATGTCTGATACAGTGTCTGGCTGCAAGTTATTTAACTTTTAACATCCTAATCCAAGTATGGGATATTTAATGCCTAGAAATTAGCCAACTTTTTTTTTACTTGTGTGTGTTTACTTACAAAGCCCTTAATCCTTTAAAACTTATGCATACATTTAAGTATTAATTTGAATCGGAAAGCAAATTTGAAAAAGAAACTTTAACTATTATCTTCGCTTATGGAAATGGGGGGAGGGGAGGATGAGAATATTAATAATTTATAATAGTTTAGATTCGCAAACGTTATTCACTATTTTACTTTCAGTTTTGGGGTTGGCTAATCTAGTGTCTAATCGCAAGGTATTTATACAAAACATTGGCGTGGTTATTATGATTGCACAATAATTAAAAAATAAAAATAAGTCTGTGAACGCGGGAAAATATCACTACGATCAGCCTTGTTACAACTAATTGGTACTAAAGTATTAGTCAGTAATAGTTAAACTAAATGTTAACATTAGTATATAAGATGGTTAAGAAATAAAAATATCCACGAAATGTTTTCAGGAAAATAACTATCTAAGTCCATTATTTACATATTTTTGTGCTGCCTTACTTAAACTATAATTAAAATTCTTGTTCAATTAATCTAGTCGTTTCTATTATTTATTTTAAAAAATAAGCAGTGGCGAACATGTAAAGATGAAAATTGTTACTTAAAAATTGATTATCTAGTTTTCGGTGTTTATATCTTTTCTCAAACTACTAAATCACATGTTTTATTAAAACTGACTAATAGATCAGATCCAGGTAACAACTAGCGAACTATTTTTACTAGTATTACCATTTGTTCAATTTAAAGAAAAATCTTTTTAAGCCTCGACGATTATTTCCGCAACGATTAACAAAAGAAAAATGTTCCATATCCTAAAGTTTAATCCCCATCCTTCACATTTAAGTAGCAACTTCAACTGGAATCCTTTGACCGAAGCAAATCATTCCAACTACTCATCTCAAACTACTAAATCACATATTTTATTAAAACTGACTAATAGATCAGATCCAGGTAACAACTAGCAAACTATTTTTACTAGTATTACCATTTGTTCAATTTAAAGAAAAATCTTTTGTTAAGCCTCGACGATTATTTCCGCAACGATTAACAAAAGAAAAATGTTCCATATCCTAAAGTTTAATCCCCATCCTTCACATTTAAGTAGCAACTTCAACTGGAATCCTTGACCGAAGCAAATCATTCCAACTACTCATCTCAAACTACTAAATCACATATTTTATTAAAACTGACTAATAGATCAGATCCAGGTAACAACTAGCAAACTATTTTTACTAGTATTACCATTTGTTCAATTTAAAGAAAAATCTTTTGTTAAGCCTCGACGATTATTCCGCAACGATTAACAAAGAAAATGTTCCATATCCTAAAGTTTAATCCCCATCCTTCACATTTAAGTAGCAAATTCAACTGGAATCCTTGACCGAAGCAAATCATTCCAACTACTCATCTCAAACTACTAAATCACATATTTTATTAAAACTGACTAATAGATCAGATCCAGGTAACAACTAGCAAACTATTTTTACTAGTATTACCATTTGTTCAATTTAAAGAAAAATCTTTTGTTAAGCCTCGACGATTATTTCCGCAACGATTAACAAAAGAAAAATGTTCCATATCCTAAAGTTTAATCCCCATCCTTCACATTTAAGTAGCAACTTCAACTGGAATCCTTTGACCGAAGCAAATCATTCCAACTACTCATCTCAAACTACTAAATCACATATTTTATTAAAACTGACTAATAGATCAGATCCAGGTAACAACTAGCAAACTATTTTTACTAGTATTACCATTTGTTCAATTTAAAGAAAAATCTTTTGTTAGGCCTCGACGATTATTTCCGCAACGATTAACAAAAGAAAAATGTTCCATATCCTAAAGTTTAATCCCCATCCTTCACATTTAAGTAGCAACTTCAACTGGAATCCTTTGACCGAAGCAAATCATTCCAACTACTCATCTCAAACTACTAAATCACATATTTTATTAAAACTGACTAATAGATCAGATCCAGGTAACAACTAGCAAACTATTTTTACTAGTATTACCATTTGTTCAATTTAAAGAAAAATCTTTTGTTAAGCCTCGACGATTATTTCCGCAACGATTAACAAAAGAAAAATGTTCCATATCCTAAAGTTTAATCCCCATCCTTCACATTTAAGTAGCAACTTCAACTGGAATCCTTTGACCGAAGCAAATCATTCCAACTACTCATCTCAAACTACTAAATCACATATTTTATTAAAACTGACTAATAGATCAGATCCAGGTAACAACTAGCAAACTATTTTACTAGTATTACCATTTGTTCAATTTAAAGAAAAATCTTTTGTTAAGCCTCGACGATTATTTCCGCAACGATTAACAAAAGAAAAATGTTCCATATCCTAAAGTTTAATCCCCATCCTTCACATTTAAGTAGCAACTTCAACTGGAATCCTTTGACCGAAGCAAATCATTCCAACTACTCATCTCAAACTACTAAATCACATATTTTATTAAAACTGACTAATAGATCAGATCCAGGTAACAACTAGCAAACTATTTTTACTAGTATTACCATTTGTTCAATTTAAAGAAAAATCTTTGTTAAGCCTCGACGATTATTTCCGCAACGATTAACAAAAGAAAAATGTTCCATATCCTAAAGTTTAATCCCCATCCTTCACATTTAAGTAGCAACTTCAACTGGAATCCTTTGACCGAAGCAAATCATTCCAACTACTCATCTCAACTACTAAATCACATATTTTATTAAAACTGACTAATAGATCAGATCCAGGTAACAACTAGCAAACTATTTTTACTAGTATTACCATTTGTTCAATTTAAAGAAAAATCTTTTGTTAAGCCTCGACGATTATTTCCGCAACGATTAACAAAAGAAAAATGTTCCATATCCTAAAGTTTAATCCCCATCCTTCACATTTAAGTAGCAACTTCAACTGGAATCCTTTGACCGAAGCAAATCATTCCAACTACTCATCTCAAACTACTAAATCACATATTTTATTAAAACTGACTAATAGATCAGATCCAGGTAACAACTAGCAAACTATTTTTACTAGTATTACCATTTGTTCAATTTAAAGAAAAATCTTTTGTTAAGCCTCGACGATTATTTCCGCAACGATTAACAAAAGAAAAATGTTCCATATCCTAAAGTTTAATCCCCATCCTTCACATTTAAGTAGCAACTTCAACTGGAATCCTTTGACCGAAGCAAATCATTCCAACTACTCATCTCAAACTACTAAATCACATATTTTATTAAAACTGACTAATAGATCAGATCCAGGTAACAACTAGCAAACTATTTTTACTAGTATTACCATTTGTTCAATTTAAAGAAAAATCTTTTGTTAGGCCTCGACGATTATTTCCGCAACGATTAACAAAAGAAAAATGTTCCATATCCTAAAGTTTAATCCCCATCCTTCACATTTAAGTAGCAACTTCAACTGGAATCCTTTGACCGAAGCAAATCATTCCAACTACTCATCTCAAACTACTAAATCACATATTTTATTAAAACTGACTAATAGATCAGATCCAGGTAACAACTAGCAAACTATTTTTACTAGTATTACCATTTGTTCAATTTAAAGAAAAATCTTTTGTTAAGCCTCGACGATTATTTCCGCAACGATTAACAAAAGAAAAATGTTCCATATCCTAAAGTTTAATCCCCATCCTTCACATTTAAGTAGCAACTTCAACTGGAATCCTTCGACCGAAGCAAATCATTCCAACTACTCATCTCAAACTACTAAATCACATATTTTATTAAAACTGACTAATAGATCAGATCCAGGTAGCAACTAGCAAACTATTTTTACTAGTATTACCATTTGTTCAATTGAAAGAAAAATCTTTTGTTAAGCCTCGACGATTATTTCCGCTACGATTAACAAAACAAAAAAACTGTTCCATATCCTAAAAAGTTTAATCCCCATCCTTCACATTTAAGTAGCAACTTCAACTGGAATCCTTCGACCGAAGCAACCCTAGATGTCCTTTGTCGACAAAAATCCCCAATCCGGGAGCATCACTATCTAATGCCAATACAAAAAGATAACCCAATACAAGAAAATATTTCTGTCGAGAAAATCCAAAAGCATTCTCGAAAGGGGCCTTAGTAGAAATCGATGATAAAGTAATGAGGGATGTCAACGTATAGGACACAGGGAGCGAAAGGTTTTTGTTGGAGCGACGCATGGCCGAATTCGCATCTTTTCTTGCTGTTCTGTTTCGATTCTTCTTGCCTCGGATAAATTTGTTTTCGAATCTGATGTCGCGTTATCTTGAACTTTACCTTTTTTTTTAGTAGAAATGGAGTTTTAGAGAGGTTTCGATTATTTTGGCTTGTTTTAGTGTGGCGGAATAATAAGTATTTTAGTTTATTTATATATAGTATGTTATGTAGTTGTGTGTGCAGAAGACGAGCTTTTATGAAGGGAAATTAAATTTTGAATTTTTTGATGGTATAGATCAAGAGCAAACTTTAAAGTAACAAAAAAAACGATTAAACAACACATTTAAAGATCAAAGTCGTCCAATTAATGAATAAGTAACAAAAGTGTAAAGTATTTAAAACTGATTAAAAGGTATTTAGCATGTTTTATTCAGATATTGCATGTTTGATTTGGTATATTATTTAAACACAAAATATAAAAATAGAAGCAGCAATTTTAATTTAAAGGTTAAAATTTTTTTATTGTTTTAATTGTGATTTTTTTAAAAATAGTTTTTAACTAATTGTCTTTAGGTACAATGAACTATGTATATATAAAATTAAAACTATTTATATATAAAATTAAAACTATTTATATATAAAATTAAAACTATTTATATATAAAATTAAAACTATTTATATATAAAATTAAAACTATTTATATATAAAATTAAAACTATTTATATATAAAATACCATATATTTTCCCAACCATGGTTATTTAGGAGGATTCATACACTTTAATCTTCTAATATTAGGCTAAAAAGATTTTAAATTAAGTCATTTTATGAGCTTATAAACTGTTATTATAATAACTTTGATAAGGCATTTAAATAATTAGCTTTTATCTACATCACATTACCATTTAAAACTAAAATTTATCACACTAAAAAAACTTACAATAAGACGAATATCTTTATTTTTTTATATTAACACTTTTTGAAAAAAATCAACAAAACAGTATCTTAAATATACATATGCAAACATACAAGTTCGCAGCACAAACCAAATCCTTCAAAATTTATTCAAGAACTCCAAAATCCGAATTGTTTCACACGTCCATCGCTCATCTGGTATCATCCGAATCAGTCCCTCATTTGCCGAAACTTGATAAATTCACATCCTTAGTGACCGGAAATATTACCCGTAATGTAACGAGGTTAATGAATAATATCAAATGGCTCTAGTCGGTCCTTTCAAGGAAACGGGACCCCGAATGTCGGCGCGGCGCCAGCATTTTGATGCTTTGTGATAAAGTAAAATGGGATATATCTCATTAGTGGGGTTCAAATGATGTATGGAGGATGAAGTTAAACCTCGATGTAACTATAGAAATTGTATAATGTAATAAAAGTGTCATGTTTTACAGTTTTAATTCATTTTTAATTGTACTATATTTAATTTCTTTAGTTTTAGGAATATTTAAAAACGTTTTTGTAGTTATTTATTTTAAAATGATCCCTAATTTTTTTAATTAAAGTTTCACATAATTTATGTATGAATCAATTTAAATTTTGAAATTATATGAATTCTAAAATTTATTTTTTAAAAAAATTTAAAAATGGAGTGATAAAATAGTGTCCCGGGGACATATTTACATCAGCATTTCTCATGTGCGAAAGTATAAAAATGAACATTAGTATTTGCTATATTTTCTAAATGAAATATGGTTTAAGCTATAATTATGATTTCGTGAAATTATATATTTAAATTCTCTTAAGTTTTATTTGTACGATATCTCTCGCATATTGCGTTAATGGAAATGTATTGAAAAATTGTCGTAGTGTAAGTAGACGTTAAGATATACGGTGTTATGAAATTGAAATTGTACAGTTTATTTTAGGAAAGTGCATCTTTCCTAAAATATTTATGTTTCCTAAATAACTTAAAAATGTTAGTTATAATTATTATTCTTATTAAAACTATCTTTCGGAGCAGGGATATTTAAGAACATATTCTTTTTGTAGCACTTATAGATGTAGAAATTTTGAATTCATTGGACACACAAAAAATTATCTTGGATTTAATTTTTTTTTTTGTATTTTTTTCACATTTAATATATTCAATGTGTAGGAGTAGTTTATACAGAAAGAATTGTCCCAAAAGACTTGCTGTATTTTTTATGTGGTTAAAATCGTTAAAGATATGAATTCGGTATTAATGTGCTTTTTGCGTTGAATGTTTCTTCTAAGTTGCTTAATTCATAACTTAGAGGTAGAAAGTTTAACCCATTATAATTTGCATCATGGGAATGAAATACATTTGAATACTTCGTCAACCTGATACTTGACTCTAAAAAGTATAGTACTGTAAGTGAAATTTCATTTTAATACATTCAAGAAAATAAAATAATAACCTACATTCAGTAAATGTGTAACGAACTATTTCACACTCTACTAACAAATTAACTAAGCTTTCTTTCTAGCTGATAAAATAAATTTTTAGTTACCTAACCTTTTTAATGATTATTACCATTTCCGTACCAGACATCTCGAATTTTATTTTTTCTCACAGAAGTATTTTTCCGTCCCACTAATTGAGAATCAGACTTTCTTTCCACCAATTTATTATTTATCGCAATTCTTCAACAAGCACTGACAACTTCAGTTGTATTTTCGTCGCTGAAAAAGGTTTTTTTTTTCATTCATAAAATACTCAACAATGCAACACAGGTACGCGCTTTGATGGCTGTCGTTGCACTTAGTTCAAATTTGGCTTTAGTCAGAATATGCTTTATTTTCAAAAAAATTTGTTAGATGGCTAGGTTTTTGAATCTGTTAGAAATTAAATATCTATTCTAAAGCAAATATAGGATTGGTTTAGATTTTGTTAAATATGAGTAATAAATATAATTACATGAAAAGTTGTCATTTTGGGTGTGTGACTAATTTTTTTTTGTTTTATATGTTCGATATAAATACGGATGTAGTTGTTTTTGGATAAGAAACTGTTTTAATATGGAGTGTTATTTATTCAGCAAGTTTCTAAAATTTTGTTAAATTTAATGACTTTATATTCAGATTCTTAATTATTTATGTAATTGAAATGCTTAGTGGAAGAACGTGCAATGCGATAAAGAGATGAAAACGATGAAATGATATTTAAAAGTTTTAGTTTTCACTTCGAAAAGTTAAACTGTATTTACAGACGGTAAAAAAATATACTTAACTTCCCCCTTTTTCATAAAATTTTAATTATCTTTAAATGAGATAATAACATGTTCATGAACACAAAGCTTAATTTTCTTTCAAAATCTCACATTGCACGTTCTTTAACTAAGCTGTGACCTGAGAGGAGATATAGTTGTTGCCTTAAACAACCTTTTTCATCATCGATATATTTTTAAGAATTAAAAAAAAAATTAGGTAACACAAATACAATCCTCACTCTTATCTGGCCGTCACTAATCCTTCTATACACCAACGGCCTTGGTTGATACTTGCTTCCATAAACTAGAACGTATGATGAAACTACGAGTAATGGTTTTGAAGCTATTTACTAGAAAACAACTTGTGATTCGTCAGACGAGAAAAAAAAAGCTTCGAAAGGGTCTAAAACAAACCAAACAGCTAGGAAAGAGTCCCAAGTCATCATCGATATCTCAAGCGCTATCTACCAATAGCCACAAAGAAGATACGAAAAGCACTGCATTGAAAAGGTACGCGGTAGTGCGACGTATATCAAAGTCGACCAACCACACTCTTTAATCCGGCGCTTTCAGGAATCCGACTGGTTTTGGCACCCAATGCGCAGGATAAGTGATATTGAGAACTGTATATAAAATAGTCAAGAGGTAGACACAGATAATTAAAAGCAATATAGATATTACTATTCGAAGTAGACACAGATAACTAAAAGTAATATTGATATTTATATTCAATATAAGAAATATTATGTTTCAAAGCGTGCAAATATAAAATATTGAAGAAAAAGTTTAAAAATTGACTTTAAAATAAAGTGCACGTCTACAGCATAAATCCATTGTGAATTGCTTCTAAATGCTTTTATGTTATATTGAAACATTGATTCTTTTAAACAAATTCGTAACTAAAACTTATCCATTTAAATCATCCACGCTTGTTAATTATGGAGAAAACATCATCCAATGTTAAAACCTAGGACTTAACCCTCTTTTGTCAGACATATTCGGGTGAGTTTTTCATCCAGTTTTTCCAAAAGGGCTTGCCTAAGTAGCCCAAAGATGCTTATTCTTGAATGACAGTCCCTCGCCCCAATTACTGTTTCGTTCTCCAGATGAGTCTAATAACAACCTGACATAAAGGCACAATTCGATTGTCCTCCTTGTCAACTCGCATTGACAAAACTTCTAATGACGCAACATCCTTTGTTCCTTGAAGCAATGGTTTTGAAATAATTAATTACGTAGCATACTTTTTAGTCTCTAAAAATCTGTACCAACAAAAAAACCCATTCGTTTTTCAACCCTTCGGATGAATTCATTAGTACAAGGCTGCTGTGTGCTCATTTTGTGTTTTGAGATACACAAAGGATATTGTTTTGGATGTCTTCTGTTTCTGGGAGTAATTATGGCAACGGGTGCTTTTGGCATTTATGGAATTTATTTTCATTTAAGTTTTAAAAGGAATTCGCTTTTGTTTTATAATGACATGCGCACGTTGATTGTGCAGACGGACTTGCTTGGGCTTCTGAGATAATGATTACTTTCATTTTATCTAATGATAGTGGGTTTGTATGCATGGGAGTGAGTTTTTAAATAATCCGATAGCTTTATTGTTGTCGGGATAGTTTTTCAGCGGGAATTTAATTAGAAAAAATGTTGATGTTTAAAGATTTCGTGGTTTTTCTTAAGGCAACTGTTTCTTGTTTAATGAGCAATATTTTCTTTTATGTCCTTAGTAACTGTTTCAATTTCATAAGCATTTTAACTTTGGTACGGAAAAACCCTTACTTGGAGACAAGAAAAATGATTATTTGCTGAATGGTACTTAAAACTAGGTATTGTACTTAAATGTAACTCTTTAATTTTTCAAGTTAATCAAAAGGAGTGTTTTATTACAAAATATTACTATTCAACTGAAGTAATACAATAACTAAGAAAGTTATTTGAAAATATTATTAGATAAAATATTTATATTTTTAAATACAGTTGAAATTATAACAAAGTATGGCAACTGTAATTTGAGTTAGAATTAAATACAACTGTTTTGCTGGTAAAGTGTCTATTTAGTAAATATGGTTTTTTTATGGAGTATCTGCCAAAAACTCCCGTAAAATTTAATCATTACTCATTAAAAACGTTGGCAAGAAAATTTGCCACGCGAAAATGATATTTGAACTTAAGTATATCTAAGTAAACAATATATGAAACAAATGAAAATCGGTGTCCTGCACAATTTATATAGGACAAATTACATTATGAGAAAAACGGATTTTTAAAAAAAAAATCGTTTTTTATTCGGAAATTAAAGTGCTGTTGGTGTTCACAAAGTCGTCGTTAATTATTTAACAAGCATTTCATGATAGTTAAATATTTTTTCATGTGGATTGTTCGAAGAGTGGAATGCGATTCAAGTGCGGCCTATCCTGGACTGACCAAGAGACGCATTTTGTAATGCAAAACAAACACTTTGAACTTTTTATCTTCCGTATGTTACATTTTTTTTTATTGAAGTAGCAATGTGATTAGTAATATTAAAAATGATTATAATTAGCTTAATTAACTGTCCCAGCTATCCAATTCTAGCCTCTGACAAAACATATCTTTAAGAGGGATTGTCAGTCCCATATAGAGCTAATGCATTAGTTTTGAAATCACAACTTTTGCAGAAGTACTGCTTTGCCATGTTAGCCCTTTTGCCCCAGGTATGGGAATCAGCATAACATCGAAATGAAACAAATTTGAAACGAGCATATTATCTAGTTATTTAATTATATGGTTCTAAAATTTTAAAATGCCAAAAATATACAGCAGATGGTGACACTATTTTAAAACTTTATCAATTTATAATTAAATAACCGGATGTTGTTTTCTTTTCAATTTTGTTTTAAATTGATGTTATGATGATTCCCATACCTGGTTAAAATGGGATAACATGGAAAAACATTTCTTTTGCAAAAGTTGTGATTTCAAAACTAATGCATTAGTTCTATGGGACTGACAATCCCTCTTAACGCAGCCAATATTTCCTCGTACTTCTATTCTTGCTCTCGTATTCAGTTGTAATTTTAAAGGCCTTCGTCTATAAAAACTTTTGTTATTTTATTCAGTAATAGTTTATATTTTATCCACGCTTTTTCGGTTTGACGAATTGTAAATTTAACTGGATGGGTCGTTTGAGCGGAAACAGATCTTCAAAAATGCATCCATTTTTTCTGAATTTTCAGTGCTTCTTGAGCCGTCTGTTAATATGAATAAAATTTAAAATAATTTTCATCCCATCGTTAATTTATAATTTTTCTCATTATTAGCTGGTGTACGTGACAAATTTCAGATTTTTTTTTAACTCAACTGTACAGTAATAGAAAAGAGGCAAACGTCATAAATTTTATAACGTTATGAAACAATATTTTTGCTCAAATAAGATCGGAACTTTATTTGTTAATATTTGTTATAAGATAAAAATTGCTTTTTTCATTAAGCATTCGAACAATACCAACCGACAATTTTTCTACAACTTGAACTTACATTAAATACCGAATACAAATGTAAAACTTTGAAGTACTTTGAAAAGATGCCCCAACTATTGACCCCAAACTATAACAACCTCTCTAAAACTTCACAAACATGCAAAACAGTCCCGAAATCAATACGGAAGATGAAAATCAGTAAATTTCCGGTCCCGAGTGCTCCTTATATCCCACTCTATTGGCCTTCCAATTCTTCATTAATGCATTTTTCCCCCTTTCCCGACTTTTTTCAACTTTTTTTTCAACTATTTTGAAATGTTTCCGCCACAAAGAAAAGAGTAAATGACGGAAATAAAAAAAATCCGGTAAAAAAAAATCAGAGAAAGATAAAGTTAGAAGTACGAAGAGAAAGTTATTATTGATGACTATGGCTTGAGGCATTTTATCGTACTTTGGTCCCCAGAGCAATTTATAAATTTTTATCGGAACATCCGTGGCTCCTGGCTTAAAGGCCATCAGCTCTCTGGGACTTCCCTCTTGTGCGACGACATTTTTGTGGGATATTAGGTACATAAAGCTCGCTTTATAATTGCATTTAATAACGAGGAGTACAGGGAGTCTGTGGCTGTTACGCGAAACGATATTAAATCATAAAATTATTAATGGACTAATTTTGAATAAATGTTGTTGACGTAGGCTTCAAAGGGGTTGGAATTGGTTCTGTCTGCTAATAATCGAAATTCGAAGGTTGCTTTATGATTATTATGAATTTTTAGTTAAATTAAATGTTTCTGAAAACCTTCGACTTAGTGTGCTAATTATAAATTATAATTTTAATAAAAAAAAATCATTCATGGAAGTTTAAATTTTATATCAATACGGTTCGGTGTCTGATTTATTGATGAGTATATCAATCTAAAATAAAAGGGTCGGCGTTCTCTTTCCACCATTACTATATTATATTAATTCTAGATGGTTTTATTTTTTTTTTGGTAGATAAAGATTTTTGTTGAAAAATATTTGATATCAAATCAACAATTTGACTACCAATCATCAACTGCTTCAAGAGTTAAAGTCTGAATTTTTTATTATATTTAATATTTTCAACAATAAAATCAAACCAAAATGTTTTTTTTTAAATCTTTCATGATACTATAACATTTTTAGAACCGTTATGTGTTTCTTAAGGTAAAACATTATCACAATCCAAAAATTAAATATTTTTGATGCAACTAAAAAAAAGGAAATAATTTATCTGCCATCCAAATCACAAACCATATTAGTTCAAATAAAAAATGTCGCATGTTAGGAAAAACAAGCACAAATTTGAAGCTACGAAATTACATTATCATAATTATATACAGCTTTCGAATAGCAGCTAATTGATATGCGAACTAATTTGAAAAGTTTTAACACGTCCTAGCAGGCATTATGGAAAAAAATTAGGGTCATATTTCAGCCCTAAAATATGTAACTAAGCATAGAATTTTTCAATTTTAGTAGATTCTTGAGTACATTATTAAAATAATTACCAAAATCGTGTAAAAAAATCTTAATTTTGGTTCGTATGCTCTTTAGGTATTTGAGTCTTAATTTTCTCAATCAACTTAAATAAAATGTTTATTGAATGGCTGATTACAGTCGTGTTTGGATTGCAAATGAAATCGTAGACAGAACTTCAAACTTTTAAAACTTAAATAAGCTAACAAGATAAACAGAACATCGTCTAAATATTTTAGTCTTGTTTTTGGAACAGTAGAAATATTTTTCCCTGTAAAAAATAAAGAAAAACACTAACTTTTTTGGTAAATGGACGAAACGTGCTTAAAATTAAAATATTTTTTTAAGAAAAAAAAATTGTTAATTTACCTTGACATTTTACTTTTAATAATTATTAATTTTATTAACATGCCTTATTTTTAAGTGCACAACGTTTGTATTTTACACCAGAAAAAAGTGTTATTATATTCCTAAGGGGATACGGTACCCAAAACATTATTTCTAGAAATAATAACTTGTAAATTATACTGGTTTTATATAATGTTATCACTCTAAATAAACATCATTTTCTAGCAATAAAAACAAATATTTACAAGTAGGTTTTTTTCCTTTTTTTAAAAAAAGTCAAATTTGAACTTTTTTGAAACGCTGCTCCTCTTTCAACTTTGAAAATAACACCACCAAACCTTTATAGATTGTTTTAGAACTATTTAGTTAAGAACTGTGCATGTATTTTAAAATGTGAGCTACAGTTAAAAAGTAACATGCATTTGAACTGAAAATCACAAAAAAAATTACAAATTATTAAATTCAACATTTTTTTTAAAAACTACTATATATAGTAGACCTTATTCCATGCACATTTTTGCGCACCATTTATATAAGAACACAGGTTAAAAACTTCCAAATTTTAACTTAATTAGCAAAAGAGCATTAGGGATTTATTAAACACAAGAATTGAAAAACGCGAAACAGGGAAAACAGGTTGAAAGCAGACGAAATACGTATTCAAACTTATAGAAATGACTCCAGAAAATATTTAATAACTTTTTTCTACGGAAGATATCATTATGAAACTTTCAGTATATGGTCGGAAAGATATTGTGAATAATAAGAAGTAAAAACTGAAAAATCGATATATTGACAAATTTGTGGGTACCGTATCCCCTTAAATGCTTTGTTTCTCTACTTTGTCGAAACATATTAATTTAAATTTTAAAAACTTTCCAGTTTCAAACGTTACTACGCTTTAAAGCTTTTTACATTTGTTAACTTCAAGTCAATGGTTTACTGTGTTTGAAACAATAACAATTGCATATTGTTTAACAAATCGCACTCACGAATATTTTTTAATTAATAACTAGTGACTTTTTCTAACACAATACAAGTTAATCATAAAGATACGGGATAATAATAAAAACTCCAAATGGAAATTATTCATCCAGGGGTAACAAAAGAAACCTTGGATGCTAAAATATATCTTTAAAATTCCAAAGATTATCCGAAACTATGTAGTCTGCTTTTAGATTTTTAACAGTTATTTATTTTTATGCAATGTTTACATTTTGTGGTGTTAGTTATGCCGTTCTTGTAATTAATAAGAAAACCTACGATATATATTTCGAATCAGCCTGAATAGTGAATTTCTAGAAATGGTTAACAACGCTCATATAAACATGATACAAGAAATCATGAAACTAAAAAATTACATTCGAACTCAATCTGAACGTACGTCCTGTATAAAGGCTCAATCTACATGGTCTAGTAACAAATTAATGTGTCAAAAGTAATAAATTAAATGCGAGATTATTCGCACCAGCATTAAATATTAAGTGTTTCCATGAAACAAGTTATTTATATTACTAATTTCCCTTTTTTTTATTAATTTGGGATGTTCAGGTTTTTTTTTGTTTAAGGCTTATGTATAAACATAAGTTTATGTTGCACTTACATAAGTGGCAGCTTTCCACACAAATTTGGAATTGAAGCAAGTGTTTTTGTTAATTTAAATTTAGATAAATTGCTACGGAAATAAAAATAATGATACATTTTAACAAGTTCCATTTTTTGCAGCGTAACAATTAAGACAAATGTTTCAAAAAAGTACAGAATAACCCTTATTTATCTATAGTGTGGCGTTAATACAATACTTTTTAAATTTACATTGTCTATAGTTCGCAACAGTTCTTGGAACTGGAACTGTTGAGATAAATTACGTACTTTGATAAAATCAACATTAAATTGTTCTTAATCTGTATTTCCAGCGTTGTAATATACAAAATATACAATTCCACATTATTATCTCTTCATCTAACAGAAATCCCTTTTAGAATCTTTTACAACTGATAAAACACTTTAAATTTATCCAAAGCAGTGAAAACAGTATACCGGCAAACTAAGCTAAAATCAAGCAAGGGAAAATCTCTGGAATAAATAGACTAAAAAAGCCATTTTATTCTCAAACCCCCATTGGATTGATACTTGCCCTAGGTAATCCACTCTCTGCAAGTAGTTAGATGAGAGTGCAACTTCTTCCGTAGTAGATGACACTGGCTAAACTCCTCTATCTCTAAACTGAGTACCTGGTGCGTTAGCCCATTTGCGCCTTCTTTAGCAGATCCTGGAACTTATTGAGCGTTGAGCAATCTCTAAAATCTAAACTTTCTTTCGGTCATTTCCATGGGGTGGACGTGCTTTTTATTTTATTTTTTTTCACGCCTTCAGAAAACTCAGTGGGTTAGTCACAAATTGTGGATTTTGTTTTATTTGGGTCGTTTTTTATAATAGAGAAGCTATGATTGTAATAAAATACAGGGTGTCCGTAAAAGAATGTCCTAGTTTTAATGGTATATTACATTAGTTTATTTTATACTAAATATAACAAATCATACATGACATTGAAGGAAAACTAACCTAGTTTTTCCTATAAGTGCTCAATGTGTGCGCCTTTAGTGATACGGCACACATCCAAACGAAAATGCAATTCTTCCCATACTGTCTGCAGCAAGAGCAACAGCCTGTGCAATTCTACCTTTCAAGGTTGGTAAATCGTGGGGTAGGGGTGGAACGTAGACCCGATCTTTTACGAAGCCCCAAAGAAAGAAATCACAAGGCGTGATGTCAGGTGAACGACAATTACAATTTGAAACTCGGACATTCTTTTACGGACACCCTGTATGTTAAAATAGATCATACTGTTTCATTATCGCCATATGTAAACTAACGCAAGTTGAATGTAATGTATAAGAGAAAATTAATTGTCTACAACAAAAGCAACCAAACAATATGCTTGATATGAACCCATTAACTACGACTTTGAGAACGCCATTAACACATTAATTTTACAATAAAAAAAATTTTACTTTAAGGTTTTTAAAATAGTTTTTCGCGTAACTTAATTTTTAATATATAAATTGTTCGGGACAATATCCCTCATTTGTCTCCTATTTTATTTACTTACATAAACTTAAACGGAAAGCTCATTTTCGCATGGTAAATTTTGTTGCCAACCGTAGTTAACAAATTAATAAGTTTTAGTATTTTTTCTTTTTGAAAAAGACGCCCTTTATAGAGATGAATATTCACCATTTTCGTTAAACTTTCAAGCAAATTAGCAAAACAAAGTATTTCAATATTAATTTCATATAACATTAAAGTATTAAGTTACAAAACTTAAACAAGAATCTTAAAATATAATTTTAAAAAATCTATAATATGAAACTACATAATTTGGAATAAAAAAAATATTGATTACTTTGTCCTGGACGTACATAAAGGCGTGAATGATATTGATTAAGTGACAATTATTTTTATAATACTATTATTAAATGTTAAATGTTTTATTAATGCATGTGGACAGGAATAAGCTATAAGAAAATGACAAGACTCTTATCCTAATGTTGTGATAATTTTTGCTATAGCTTGGCTTTCAGTTATTTGTTTCACTAATTGCCCATTATGAATCTGTGGATTGGTTTGAAGTTTACCGATTGCTCGGGTTAAGCCATTAGCCGGTCGTCAGTTGGAAGTTCTCCAACTATCAAATTGTCCAATTTCCGTGATTTGCTAAAATAATTAGGAACTATTTAAGAAATAAGAATAACTGTTTTTGTGAAACGGAACTCGCGTTTTTGCACTTCTACTTGGCAAATCCTATGTATATCAAAAAATTACATTTTTTTACTAATATTTATGTGCCGAAAAATTACACCGTCTACATTACACCTTGTTTTTAATTAAAAATTTACTTGAGAAAAATCCATATTTCTCTTGCCCCAAATTTCCTTACATTACTTACCTTTCGTTGATATCAATCGAGTTTGTTTACACTTTGCTAATTAATGTTAGCATTTATCGTGTTTTCGATTTAGTTTGTCCAAGTCTGATGCATCAAATTGAATTAAAAAAATCATAACATATATTTCAAAATTAAATTTCAACGTTTTAATTAACATTTATCCGAAATTAAAAAAAAATTAATGCACTAAAAAAACTTTGGAATTTATTAGCGAACGATAGAGAACAGGGAGCGTGTCTCCTAGTATTTTATAAATAAGTTTTGCATAATTCCCTTTCGGGATTACAAGATGAAAAGGATTTTACAAAGATAAAAAAAACAGTATTTATTCGAATTAATAGTAGAAAGTTAAATATGTATCGAGAGACAAGATATTTTATATTTTTGAAGACTTTAATAGATTATCTTTTTATTACTATAATAAATTTTAGATTGCAAAGTTTAGGATGGTATTTTTCTTGACGTAATTTAAAGATTTATGATTGATTTTGTTTCACCAAAAAATATCATAATATTTAAAAGGGATATATATAAATTACACCCAAGAACTGAGGTTTATGTGTATAGAACAAGTATTGAATATTGATGTACATTAAGTAGTAAAAAATAAATATCTACTGCGTTTTTACGAAATAAGAGCCATTGTATAAATTATTTGTGTTGATATGTTTCCTATTTAGTTACTATTACAAATGTATTTTAGTATAAAAATAAGAATAAATATACAGGTTGTCCGTAAAAGAATGTCCGAGTTTTAATGATATATTACAGGAGTTTATTTTATACTAAATATAACAAATCATACATGACATTGAAGGAAAACTAACCTAGTTTTTCCTATAAGTGCTCAATGTGTGCGCCTTTAGTGATACGGCACACATCCAAACGAGAATGCAATTCTTCCCATACTGTCTGCAGCAAGTCTGGAGTAATGGAAGCAACAGCATTTGCAATTCCCGTATCACTAAAGGCGCACACATTGAGCACTTATAGGACACATTAGGTTTTCCTTCAATTTTATGTATGATTTGTTATATTTAGTATAAAATAAACTCCTGTAATATACCATTAAAACTCGGACATTCTTTTACGGACACCCTGTACATTGCGGAAAAATCTGCCAAATAAACGGCATTAAACTGTCCACTGGGTTGGCAGAAAAAAAAACTTAAACAAACGGAAACTTTCTAGAGGAATGGTCATAAAAAAATCCGTTCGAAAAGCCTAGGCCCGGTTTGAAACCGCAACCATCGACTTAAGGAGCCAAGTGTCATACTTAATAGTTCCAGAAAGAGTAGTCATGTTGTTGACTTCAACTTGTCTCCAAAGTGCCATTATTAGTACACTTTTTTGACAAAACGTTTTGAAACTGTAAACTAGTTTAATAAAATGGTTAAGGACCGTAGTGTAAACGAAACTGTTTTAAACCATCATATAAGTGAGGGAAATTTGATCAAAAGTGAGTTTTTTTTACAGTGTTGAGAATGGATTATTCGTGAATGTTCGCACAATGGGTAAGTTCATTATTCTGGTGATTTTGTTTTAGTTTGATATTTTATGTTTATAGCCTTTTGATCATATAGTGATTTGTAAACTTTTTTTCAATGCGCACACAATATTTATTAGATCTTTAAGGGAATCTGTGGAAAAAAATATTTAACAGCCATTGATTTGATACAAAAAAACTTTTCAAATAGTATTTTTAAATTACAAACAATATTGAAAACATTAATTTGCCATTTTACCAATTAAATAATTCAGTTCAATTCCTATAGTGCAAAATAATCCCGTTAAATTGATTGATTTAAACTGCCAACTGAGTTGCCAGAAAAAAATGTAAAAAATGTGGAAACTTTCAGTATTAAATACGGTGAATTCCAGCTAAAATCCTTTTTTTTTTCGTCAAATATTAGTACTTTTAAAGAGCGAAATTATTATTTTTCAGGCGCGACTTGAAAGCGCAGGCATTGAGTTACAAGTGAAGCGCTATACAGACCAAGCAACCAAATCTCTTAACGGATTGAAGCTAAATCCCCAGGTAAATTTTAAACTACGTTTCTATAAACTAGTCAGTGACATTTTCGACTAACTATTAAATCGATTTTTATCAAACTTTAACTATTGAAATTGTTCTTCAAAATTCTCTTCTGCATGTAAAAACATTAAAAAAAATCATTTGCCTAATGCGTCAAATTGCTGATTTTAGAATGAAAAACAAGCAAAAAATCCAAACCGTTAATATTTACCCCGGAAGCAACAGTTGGAAATCGTATGAGGTAGAATTGTTCTAACACATACGCAGTATAGTTATTATGTAATTATTATTATTTTACAAATTTATCTCTTTGAATTTAATTGCATCTCTTTCTTTGCTGATTTTTTTAATTATCTAAACATTTGTATTTTATTATTTTTACGAGTTATCATGTCTTTACATAATTTTTAAATATACTAGACTTGTAGATAATGTCTGATTAGGCTATGAACTTATTATATTGTCAGTACTTAGATAACTCAGAAAATTAAAAGTTTAAACCGAAGGATGGTTCAGTCCCAGTTTAATTCTGCAACTCTTTATTTCTCTTACGATACAAGATGGTTGCTGAAAATGATGGCCGTTTAACAAGTTTTGTCGCCATATAAAAAAAATTTAAACTGTCGTAAAAATATGATAAATGTTTTTTTAAAAAAAAGCGCTCACTGCTGGAAAAATTATAAACTTTCATTCACTCAAACAAATTTCCATCCCTTCAATATGTTCCATAAAAAATTTAAAAAATGTCTTATAGGTAGACAGTTTTTAATAGAAATAAATCCCCACGTGTTTACATCTGGCTTGGAAATGGTACTTTAGACAAGTACAAGGAAAATACTTTTTGAAAATGACAGAGTTACGTTTAAAAGGGAGAGAAAATAGGATTTAAAAAATGAGCACGATTTGTGTTTTCCTTACAAAACTATTATTAAATTGTTCATCGGGAGACATAATGTGGTATAAATCTGCCCATCCGACTCCCCTTAACGTATCGCACCACAAGCGAGGATATGACTATTTTCCCAATGAATTAACATGACCAGAAGAGTCAACTTACCCTCGTGTGATGTTATACGATCTACAACCATTATCGAACACCTATTTTCAATACTTTGTAATTGACACACTCATCCCCTAACCTTTTTAAATTAAATCTTCAATAAAATTCAAAACATACGAGTGTTATACTATACTTAAAATGAATTTAAAGGAAATATGTTTTTTTAAATATACTTGGTGTTTAAATATTTTGAATAAGTCGGCTGAAAGTATAAGTTTCCAAATAAAATTTCTAGCCTAAAGTTTCTGAGATTTACATAACGCTGCCACTTATTTAGATGCCCGATTTCATGGCATATCTTCTTAACGTCACCATCAACGTCAGCCAAAACAGCCCCAAAACGAAACCTTCATTTCAGAATCCCGTCAACGTGCATTTCCATCGCACTCCTCTTGGCAGATTTCTGAAATCAGTCTCGTATGTATAAATCTGTATAAATTCCACCTGCAAAAGGCAGTTTCAATATTGGGTCGGCCCTTCGGAAGCTCTTGATGACGTCATTAGGATCCCCGCTTCTTAAGAGGCTTCTGCGAGAGAAATCACGCGCATTTCCAACGTTCCCGCTCGATTGGTTCGCTATTCTCATATTACCATCACACGAGGCTAGAGGGCAACGTTGGGGCATAGGGGTTCTTTACAGAGAGTTTTTAACCCAAGATAGTGTTTTCACATTCACCCTTTCACTCCCAATGATTCCATTTTAACCTCTTCAGTCCCAGTGATGCCATTTGGCATCATCCTGTGTCTGATCATAATTTTAAAAAATAAGGCTGACCTTCTATTGCGATTAATAAAAAAATTTCTAATAGAAAAAAGTTTGAAGAATCGAATGATGTGCTTTTTGATAACATAAATGGCCATAGACGATCAGAAAAAAATTTCTAAAATGATGATGCCAAATTGTCATTGGGACTGAAAGGGTTAAATTATCATACTTGCGCTTTTTTTCTCACTAAGTTAATCTCGCACTTATTTCAAATAAATTTAATTAAATTTTCCATACATTTTTTATAAAGTTATATTTTTTGTATCGTTTGATGGAAGAATCACGTCTTTCAAAGAATTAAATAATGTTTATTTTAGTTAAATGAAAATATAAAAAAAATAGTAAAAATAAAATTCATTTTGAGGCCATTTTATTAAATAAATTGGCCCTAAATTCTTCATGCTTGAATGTTTAGCAATTGAATTTTAACTATTTTTAGCTAATAAAGTTTCGAAAAAATTATGCTTACAATTTATTCAAAGTTATGATTCCAAAGTTTTTCCCCTGAAATCTGAAATTTTAGTTTTTAAAAAAAAAATTAGATTTTTTTCCCTGCTTTTCACCATTTCATTCTGGATGCATAATGAGTATATTTTACAAATTTTATATTTTTACAATAAAAAAATATAAAGTTAAGACTGAAAGGGTTATAAAAAAAACTCTAGTAGCTTGTCAGTAGACTTCACTAAAAAAACATATCAAGGTTATGGTGATTTATGTACTAAAAATAATAACGATTCCACATTTGTTCTATCGTGAAATAACGGAAAAGATCAGCATTGCTGGATCGCCCTATCTAATGGTTGACTAAGAAAACATATTTTCATTTATGTAAAATGATATAGAAATAATTTTAAAATTGATAATTATAATTCCTATACGAAATGGGAATAGCCCATGTGAAGATCTTGTGCAATGTAAATCTAACCATAGCAAACTTATTACAAATAGAGATATCTTATTCTTACGATATTACAGCAGCATTGATAGTGAGTGTAAAAAAATTATTCTTAGAATAAAAACTAATATAAATCCCATGTTATTAAATCCTTTAATGGCTAGACAAACAAAATAAAACAAGATAAAATATCGATATCTAAACAGCCTGTCTCTTGGTATAAAAAAAACAGGCATCATCTGTCATTTAAAAGAGATGTTACTACTTTTAAGTTACTGAAACAATTAATATTTTTCTTGCAAATTTTATACTAATCAGAAAATTAAATATGCACCACTTTTAGTTGTGTCAATCTACAGTATCTCTTGCAGAATGTAGCCCAATTAAAAACTAATCCAAATATTTTTTGTTGTTTAATCACCTACTTATTTTTAATGTGTTATTTTTAGATTTATTAAACTATGTTCATGGAAAAAAAATTTCTTGTTGTGGTTAGTATAGAGAGTTTGATAAAACAATTAACTTTTTTTATCCAGATAATGGGATTAACTAAAGTACTGAATTCTTTTTGTAGAAAAGAATAATAGAATTCGAAGGGTTTATAAAACAATGGTTAAAAGAACAGCTTGTGGTCTTCTTAACATCCGTTGCCTTGGCATGGCTTCTAGGGAATTCATTCCCTTGCTTTTAGAGCTCTGATTTCGCTGATCCAGGAAAGCTCCTATTAGTTTCTTAAAGGCAATTTGAAGGGAATTTTTATCTCATCTGGTTTCGATGACCCTAATAGTTAGCCACCAGGGCAATCGAAGCTTCTCTGGGCTTAACTTAATTATCTGGCAGAGTGATAGTTTAGTGAATCGGCAATTTGCGGATTGAAACGGGAAGGCCAATGAAATGTAAGAGTGGCAAAAACCTTTGGGGTAAGGTATCCGTTAGGAATGGAAATAAAACTTTTCAAGGATCCCAAGTGGCCTTATGTCAATACGCATTAGCCTTAGGAAGGAATTTGTTACGTGATGGTGATAGGAAATAGTTTAAGCATCTAGATTGTAAGGCTAATTTTTATACGTTTCATGATTTCACATCACATTTTCATGATTTCGGTATAATGTCTTAACCAGACCTATCTCGGCCAAAATTTATAGAATTTTAAATTCGAAACAGGAAGAAGAACGGAAGAGGACGTTCGATTGACAAAACGACAGTCTGACTGTCAGGGACAGTTATGCACTAATATTATTAATGAATAACAATATTTGTATTAATTGTATTAATCATGTATGCGTTAAAATTAGTTGATGAAACTATTATTTTGCAATTAAGCAAAATGAATTTCGGATTTCCGTTACTTAACGATAGTTTAACATAAATATTTATTTAACTAACCGACTTTGCCAAGAAGATATTAGATCTGTAATTACATATTCGGGATATTTAATAATATATATATAATATTTAATAAAATATAATTATCATAGTATTTAATAAAATATAATTATCATAATATTTAATAAAATATAATTATCATAATATTTAATAAAATATAATTATCATAATATTTAATAAAATATAATTATCATAATATTTAATAAAATATAATTATCATAATATTTAATAAAATATAATTATCATAATATTTAATAAAATATAATTATCATAATATTTAATAAAATATAATTATCATAATATTTAATAAAATATATTTTTAAAATTTATTTTTGCATGTTTTTAATTTAATTTCTTCATCTGATGGCAGTACGAAAGAAAACAAATTCACATATGAGCGAAAGTTTTGTAGTTTTGTACACTTAGTTCTATTTTTTTTTATCCTGAAAATGAAAGTTCTCCTAAACACTTTAATATCCAAAAGTACCAAAAATGGAATTTCAGTATAAAAACACATTTGTGCAAGTTACGGGGCAAAAAAATCTCAAATATATGAGTCTGTAAGGTACAAACTCACAAACACCTTTCCATTAGTATTATTAAGGATTAAAGTTCTAGAAATAAAAATATCTCAAGTATAATAATGAAAAATAATGTTTAAAAAGTTTATTTTTTATAATTATGTGCTTTCATTACTTCATCTGAAATCTAATCACTCAAAGTTATTCAAAATCGAAGTAGATTAATTTTTTTTTTTAAAGTTGTATGTGTTGACAGTTTCCTTTTTTTTTCTTCAAATGTTATTAATGTCATCTTAACAATACCATTTTTTTAAATTAAACTCATTGAGATTAGTAGAAATGTCAACTTCAATGTTTATTATTATCAGACAGCTTTGTAAGTTTGACAGTTTTGATAATAAAATTTTATATCGCAGACCAATTCGTTAAAAGCTATTATGATTAAAAGCGGACTATGATTTTTTTTTTCAAATAAAGATCTTTAGTCGTGAACTGAATTGTATTAGCTACATTTCTTTATTTTTCTAAGAAGCAAATACTACATTTTCTGCTGAGTCTAGTCGTCCCATAACTTTATTTGTCAAATGGGAACTTTACTGAGTTGCTAATTTTGCCATGGTAAAACTTTTATTAGATAATTTCATTATTGTCCAAGTAAAATAAATGTAATTTGAATTGACTCCACTCCTCCTTGTTATACTCCAACTTAATTTTGTGAGACTAACCTTTATATGAAAGATTTTATTTCAATTTCAACTTACCGTTTCGAAGAAAAACTGTCATGTTTACTTACATTTTGATTGTCTTAGAAACAGTTTGTATAAAATAACAATTAATTTATTATAAATGAGAAAAATTTAAGGCAAAAATACATAAAAAAAATTTAATTTGATGAAAGTAAAAAACCCCATTATTCGGCAAAAAGGATAGTTTATAATAATTAGTTTATACAAATTTGGTATTTTGTTCATATACTACAATCCTTAAACCCATTTAAAAATATCATATTACGCACTTAAAAAATGACGATAAAACAATTTTTCATCAACAAAAGTCAAATGTTTAGCTTAAGACATAAATCCGTTACATCGATCATCTAAATCATTAATCAACACTGAGCAGTACTTGAAGATGCTGTCAACTAGAAGCAATATACCGATAAGAGCAACTTTTTTCCGAAAAGAATCTTTGTTGAAAAAAGCTATTCTTTTTCCGTCTTACGATGTTTCTTCGCAATTAAGGATTCATAAGTTTCTCAACAACAAGAAAAACATCCATCAGTGTCGGAGGTGGACAGAAAGTGTTCTTCTCAGAAGGTCACGACTCTTCCTGTTTCCAACATAATCAACACATTTGTTCTCTCTTTTTTTTTATTCCACGGATAGGAAATACCAATAACGTAATGATTTTTTTACCTAATTTTTAATGAACAAATTCCTGATAAAAAAAAACGAGATCCAATATTAAAACTAATAAAATAAATTGTTAAAAGGCATATAGCTAACATTTATAGAATATATATGAAACGAAGACTTAAGATTTCGAAAAAAATGATTATTAGTTATTGTCATCCAGCTCCCAACGTGGTGTTGCTTTGAAGGTTAGAAATAAAATTTTCATAAGAATTACTATTTTCTTGCGTATTCGAAGTATTGTCTTTACCCATCACATTGTTAACGAACAATTTTCCAATTCCCAAAAAATTAAAATTACTACGAGGAATTAAAAAATATATTTTTTAACATCCTTTTAAAATTCGTTCCCTTAAATTCTACCAACTTCCACCTATACAGTACAGCTGGGGGGAAAAAACGGTCCACCCCTCGTTTCTCGGCTGCTATTGATCAGGGAATTTAATAGGTGTCAATTTTCAGGAAATAGCGTAAGAAATTGAGAACTGGAAACAAAAATTGTATAAGGGGTTGTCTACGTATTAAAATGAGTACCAGCTTTGAAAATTCCAATGGCAACACCCAATTGTTTTTACATAAAAATGTTCAGAACCTTCAAAATACCCTATGTATAAAAAAGAATTATTTATTTTGTATTATTTGCTGAGATATTAAAGCATTAATTTTGAACTCGTTTAGGGGGAAATCTCCAAAACGAAAAAGGTAATATTTAGTTGTGTCTTTTCAAAACGACAAGCTAACAAAAGGGTTAACATAATCTCGCCAACGGATGCTAGAATTTAACCTTCTTCACTAATATTGTGATTATTATTATTTTTTTTTTAATTTTGGATTTTAAAATTCAGAAATAAAATAAAGGCTAGAAGAGGAAAAGTTTTAATTTTAAATTAAGTCACATATGCGGTTATTTATAACGAACAGATTTTCAAATGCGATTAGTTACAATCAGATTGACAAACATGGTTATTACATTTATGTTTAAATTTTTTATGCAAATTTTTGTTTCATTCATATTGCTACAAAAAGTTTGCTTAAAATTCGGTGCATTTTATCGGTAATATGAACCACGTATTACAAAACGAGGGTTACGACCTTAACACGATATTTAAGGAAAGCAAAATAAAATTACGCAGAATGATTTGGCAGTGATTTTTAACCAAGGCAGTGAGCACTAATCATTTTAAATAATTAATGTGGTAACAATGAAATACACTAAAAATCGAATTCCAATAATATTTTAGGGTATTTAATTTTTAATATTAAGCACACTTTTTGAAATTGTATTGGAAATAACATATATTTAAAAAACACAGTAATCGATATAATTTGATGTTAATTTTACAAACAAAAAACATTGTATGCACTTGAAACAAGAAAAGATTTTTAGACATTTGACAGACATCAATAATTTGAATAAACATTCACGAACAAACGCTGTTCAACCACCAAACGATAATGCAAGTTAGGACCAAATTTGCCAAGTAATTTTTACACGGTCCCTAAAATTCGGTATTTGTTTCAGTTTTTTAACAATAACTCGGCAAATAATTGTTGTTGAATTAAAACATTCGGGATTTTGGTTCTACTTGATCTACTTTATCGATTTATGTAAAAAAAAAATGGGGTTGCTATTCAGTTTTATTTTTTCTTATTTAAATTTAAATAAAAAAATATTAAAAATGAAAAATTTATAAAAAAAGATGTGTGATTTGTTTTTGGAAGATTAAGAAGTAAATAATGAACGAACATTTTCATTTTTGTTTACATAGATTGATGTTAAGTATGGATTCATTTTTTATCTATTTATCTAATGTTTGTTTTTAAACTAAAATATATTTTTAAAATATTTAATGTTTAAAAAAAATGGACGTCACTTTTAAAGTACGAAAACAAAGTACGCAATGTTCTCTAAAAATATACAAATTGTCCTCTCATCCAGCTTTGTCATTGGTAGTGGTGACATGACTAATCGTTACCAACGACACGGTTCCAGTTACAATGTTGTGCGAAGAAAAAACTGTGGCCTTCCAGAAGCCAGTCCAAAATAAAGGATCTAATACTTCATAATCTATTTCTTTTGCCTAAAGCTCTAGACGTTTTTTTGCTTGCCTAAAGTATAAAAGATTACTCTTGTACGAAGCAGATCGAAAACGAAAGTTCAATCAATCTATCGTTTGTGTGGTATGTCAGGTGGAAATTTAAGTCAATAGCTCTTTTTGTGCACTTTTCTGGTGCAAAAAAAGCTTCTAGACAAAGATTTTTTTGGTCTATGTAACGTTATGGTAAATATCAGAATTTGTAAAAGATGAAAGTATAAAAGGAGTCCAGGGGAGTGAACCAGATAAAAAAAATTAAATTAAATTTTTTATTGTGATTTATTGTTCATGCATAGTTTACACTTTTACTTTTAATCATGCATAGATTATATTATTATTGCAAATTATACAATATGCGTTATGTTTAAACATATTATGCAATGCATGAAATTATGAAAATACATTCGTCAATATGTGAGGAAATGTAACAATTAAGAGTTTCTTATAATTCAAAGTAAAACCTTGTTTTAAAAACTCATATAATACTCAAACCTTGTTTTAAAAACTCAACATATTGTATAATGTTTTTTAAGTAGTTAATATACATGTGAACTAAAGCAAATATTTTTGGTTAATTTAAAAATAACATTGTAACAAAAAAAAATCTTTATTAACGAATGCACTCTTGTACAACTACTTGATTAATATTTTTCTAAAACACGTCTCTACAATCAAGTATCTTATTGAATCCAGGTATTTTTACACTTATACTCCTCGCATATTGAAACGCTCTTTTACATTCATATTTATGGAAATTAAATCTATCTCATTTCATTTCGATCTCTTCCCAAGACTCTTTTCCAATCCTCCCTAAGGCGATCGCTCATTAACCTCTCCTGCTGGAAGTTTCCCGTAATGACCAAAGTTTAAGTATTGTATCGCGACGCGGGGCAAATCATTAAGAAAACAGCGGACCGATATTTGCGCGGGCATCAGCAACATGCGATCCGCAAATCAATCCGACCAGATCCCCTCCTTCAAAGATCGCCTCTTAATTAATCCACTTAATGAGCGTTAGATGAATAGTGCGTGGATACAATTTGCTTTGCAATGGGCGAGAAATGTCGGGAAGGGGCTTCTATTAGGGCAGTTGAGCGTGTCAAATGGAAAGGGCCACTGGATCACACATCCATTGAATATGTGAGATTGTGAAGAGGGTTTAAGGGAGGGGTACTGTCATTTTGATGGTCATGGGCAAGAATTCAAAGTCCTCTGGTCATAAGTGAGCTTTAAGTAAGATTGATTCGTATAAAGTCAATGTTCTTAGTAAGCAGAAATTAATATGTGGTTAAGAGTTCGGAAAACAGGCAAATACAAATTTTTCAAGTCTAACTCTGACGATCTAGTAAAAAAGGATTCCGAATCAGTACAGTAGAACTCCAATTATGCAAACTTCCAATCATCCGAAGCGTTTCTGATTATCCAAATTTCAAAATAAAAAAACCCACCAGTCATGACTGTTACTGTTCATCGTTGTTGGATGTCATACCTAGTATTTTTTGGACCGACCAAAAATATTGGTAGTGCCAAGGGTGACATTCCCCACTTGACATCTTGACCCCTTACTTTGAGTGACAGGTCACAATGTCTGGGAATTGTAAGTGGGAGGTCAGGGGTTAGTGTCGCTACTGGTTATTCCCTTAATCTATGCGGAAAAGAGGAGCGTTCACGACCATCCCTCAACGAATGAGGGAACTCTGGATTCCTTGATTGACAAGGGGGCCAACAAGAACCGTCTGGATGACTTTGAAAGTTGTCATTAATTGCTCTGCTTCGAAGGCCTGCAAATCTCCGACCGCCGGCTTCCCCATCTCCCATACCGAGCGTCCGAGTCCGGCCGCGGGCGGTACCCCATCCTCTTCTCGGGAAGCGGGAAACTTCATATCCGTCAGCGGGCTTCTGGTCTACAGCCTCCGTCCCTAGAGAGAGCACTATGCCAAGATGATCACGGTGGTTTCCGGCCAACATCCCGCGAACTCTGTCTATCGACCTCAGGTATCCTCTAGTTTATCCCTGTCGCTGCGTAGTATCCTCTAGTTTATCCCTGTCACTGCGTAGTATCCTCTAGTTTATCCCTGTCACTGCGTAGTATCCTCTAGTTTATCCCTGTCACTGCGTAGTATCCTCTAATTTATCCCTGTCACTGCGTAGCGTCCATTTACCTAGATGGGTCTCCCCTCGGAGATATTTAATTCATATGTGTAACTCATAAATAAATAATTGATCTTGATTTGTACAC
The DNA here is from genome assembly GCA_019343175.1 of Oedothorax gibbosus. NCBI lineage: Eukaryota > Metazoa > Arthropoda > Arachnida > Araneae > Linyphiidae > Oedothorax > Oedothorax gibbosus. Next base: position 777,160 of record JAFNEN010000097.1, read on the forward strand.
TGGAGCTTGTTTATTTCAAACACGGACCTAGAACTAACCACTGCAAACGACCTAACCTTTGGCAATTAACCCAACTTTAGTAGGTATGACATCCAACAAAGACAAACAGTAAGAGATAGGCCAGTGTTTGTCGCTTTTCCAAGGTGTTTGCCTAGTTTTTTTGTTGCTTATAATCATTTGCACTAACTGAAAATCCTTTTATGAATCATCAGTTGTTTATGTAAATGGTCTTCTGAATATGTGCAGTAAATTTTTAATATCTATAATTTACCATGGCTTCTATAAAAAAAACTGCGCTGCATTATCGTTAGAGGATAAAACCAAAAGTTCTAGTTTTTTGTAATATTAGAAGATTTATATTTGGTTTACTACTTGCTGTTGTAGAACGTCAAATGTAAGTGTATCAAATTGAAAATTTAAAATCAAGCAAATTGTATACTTTGCACAATTGCAAACTACGAAGTGTTAGTATTAATTATGATTCTAGCTCTTTTAAAATTTTCATCTGAATGCTAATCAACATTTAAAGCAAATGGTTTCCAATTTTGTGTTTAACAGTACTGTCGATGTACTGTAAGTACTGTACCGATGATGTAAAAGTACTGTTTTGTTCTTAACAAAAAAAAATTATAATTTTAAAATACAATACTCATAAACAGCGCAATGAAAAAAATACAGGGCCGGTCTCAATTCGGCAATTTCTCTTGTATGACCAAGCAACGAAAACGCTTAAATTTAATAAACGTTCCAGTACAACTTCAGGTATAGCAACGCTACGTTGATTTTAAGGATCGCCAAAAGTCACCAAATAATAGACCGTGCCCTATTTAATAGCTGTACCTCGAACATATTTTCGACAAAAAGTGTTCATCTATAGCAGCCATATGCGGTGTTAAAATTTTTATGTAAAATATAGATTATAAAGAATCTAAAAACTTACAATATTGCACTGTTATTAAAATATGGTTATTTTTTGTTCTGTAGAAGCTGTTTTGCTACGCTGGTACATAGTATGCAGTAAAACTTACTGATAGGGTGGAATTTTTTTTCCATCTGGTAGCGTTAGGTAATGTACTTTTGGTTAGGGTAATGTCAAGATAAAAGTAAGTTTCCAATTATCTTACCAATGAATCGTACAAAAACTGTTACAAATTCGTTTGAGTTCAATTTTTTCAATTTAATTAGAATAGCCTTTTTTTCCAATAAAGTTATTTTAATCTCTAACTTTTTGTATGGTATTATTAAAGTACCAATTTTAAAAAAATCTTAGTATTTTCTCAAAAGATTTAAGAATCAATTAAAAGAATTCTAATCATTGCCTCAAGAACTGTTATTTATAAATTGCCACAACCCATTCTACACTGCTCACAACAATTAGGGAAAAGCATGGTTTAAATCATTTAACCCCCAATGATTCCATTTGGAATCATCATATTGCGTTTTTTTTTTCTCACTAAGTTAAGCTCGCACTTATTTATGGTTAGACGGAAGAATCATTTTTTCGTCTTTTGAAGAATTAAATAATGTTTGTTTTAAATAAATGAAAATAAGAAAAACATGGTAAAATAAAATTCACTCCCAAAATCTTTTATGAAATAAATTGACCCTAAATTCTTCACGCTTTCATTCTAAGATGTTTAAAAATTGATTTTACCTTTTTTTAACAAATAAAATTTTAAAAAATTATTGTTATAATTTATTCAAAAATTATGATTCCAATTTTTTCCCTTAAATTTTAGTTTTAAAAAATTAAGATTTTCTTCCCCTGTTTTTTACCATTTCATTCTGGATGCATAATGAATCTATTTCACAAATTTTATATTTTTAAAATAAAAAATAAGAAGTTCGAACTGAAAGGGTTAACAAAAGTACGCAAAGTGCTCCCCTAATTGTTTTGAGCAGTGTATAAAATGTCCATAAAGACAGTTTTCATTTAAATATTTCTCGTCAATAGTTTATGCGTAGCTTTAGTGAATCGTTATTCCATTTAATTAAATATTATCGCAGTTTGTTTTTAAAAACAATATTTATCATTATTTATTTAATTTAGTTCGAATATTTGCATGACAGTTTTAGATTAAAAGTTAATGTTCTTATTGGCCGCAAAGAATTTCAATGCCCAATTCTCAGAACTGTCTATTTTTTTTCTAAATCAAGCATACATAATCCAATTGCCACTGAAATGGAACACAATTATTTGCTGCCTAAATCAAATAAGTCATTCGTTCCTACTTGTACTCTATTCCTTACTTCCCAACGACAATTCCCTCATTTCATTATTACTGTCCTTCATAGAAGATAATAGAATCTCCCTCTTTAATCTCGGAACTGATTAAGAGCAGACTTCATCTTTCTCTGCCTCTGAAACTATATTCTAATTATGATGGCCCACTGTCTGAATTCCCTTCCAGAATTGCATTTAAGCGGCTTATAGAAGACCTGGACCGAATCTCCCCATTCTAACCTTTAGAAGATGCCCTAAGAGAAAGGAACTAATCTGGAACTTGCCATGAGCATGGATGGACTGAGGGGACCATGGAAATTGGAGTCTGTGTCTGAAGTCTTAGTTCCGATGATTTAAAGTCGTTCGGTAGCAAAAGGTATGTGGATTCGCGGAGATGTTTGTAGGGGTAATTAGCCAACATTGCTTCACGGTGAAGCGATGAGAGATATTTGCTCTGTTTAATTACAAGTTGGCGTTTGCCCCCTTTATTATAATTTCTACTCATGGCCGTGTGGTGCTATGATGCAGAGAAGCGGCTGCATCAGGCGTCAAATGAAATAGGGCGGCATTTTCGTGCGTGAGAATTCGAAAATATAACATTTTATTTTTGCAATTGATTTGATTTTAACATTATTTTAACCCTTTCAGTCCCAATGACAAATTGGCATCATCATTTTAGAATTTTTTTTCTGATCTTCTATAGCCGTTTATGATATCAAAAAAGTGCATCATTCGATTCTTCAAACTTTTTTGTATTAGAAAATATTTTTTATTAATCCCAATAGATGTCAGCCCTATTATTTTTTTCAATTATGATCAGAAATATGATGATGCCAAATGGCATCACTGGGACTGAAAGGGTTAATTGGTATGCACTATTTATCATTTAAGTTAAAATTTTGAAGTTGCTAGTGGACTTAAAGTTTTATTAAAAAGCGCGGAATTTTAAAGACTTGCATCTGCTGAAATAAAATTACCACATGGCCCTGTTTCTACTGTTAGATAATGCTAGTTTGTATTTCCTATTGAAAAGATAAGGTTTGGTTGCGTTAAAGTAGCATTATATGTAAATACGAGCTATTGGTGGCAGACCTCGTCATGTTTAAATCGCCGTGAAATGATGAAACCCAAACTTGAGTGGGGAACTCGGTGCTATTTATAGCAACAAACCAGCGTTGGATTATTAGACACCGGCGGATTTTACCTGCACCCTTACCCTCTTCACGAGCATATTTTATTTAATTTTGCACTGCACAATCTATTTATAAAATGTCAGAGTTGGAAACAGGATCCGAACCCAGCGCAAAATGAACATATTAATTATACAAGTAAAATATAATCAGTAAATTATTTTATTAGTATGAAATGGAATTTAAAAAAAATAACATTAAAAAGGAAAAATAAAAATAATAAGTATAAAACCTAAAACCCAATATACATGGAATCCATATCCATGGAAATATACAATGGTACTTAATATTTTTATCATTCTTAATAAAATCCTTAAATCTCAAACTTCCTTTCCTAATTGCCCTTAACACAGCATTAAATGTCACTCTCTGAACATAAAGAAATATGATTTAAAATGGAAATTTTTCCTGTTAACAAATTTCAGATATTTAAACTTGAATTTAAAAGAAGACTCTATGTAGCGCATAATAAACTGAAGCTTGGATATCCTGGTTGGCTGCGAATCTATGCTGAAAAGTGGCGAGATTTTGTATCTTAATACACTCAAACTCCTTCCGCAGCTTAAATTGAATGGTGTTGGGGGCTCGTCAAAATTTGCGATTCCCAAGCCTCCCCCTGTCGCATATTTAACTTTAACATGACTCAAGACAAAAATGCCCCGCACATGGGATTATTCTTTTCGAAGGTATATTCAATGAGGTGGAAGCCACTTAGCATATATTTTGGGGGTTCTGGATGGAAGGAAGGACAACGTTATTTTTAAATAACATTTTTCGGTTTTGTTTTGTAAAAAATTTCCCATTTTAAGCACTTATAAACTGTATTCTAAGGGGAGATTTGTATAAGTTGCATTTTATTTGTGATTGAAAAGATTTTCTTGTTTTTATTAGCTCTATAGTTGTACCAATTGCTTTAAGGATTGGCATCAATTGAAATATCTCTAGAATTGACTTTTTGAATTAAAACTACTAAAAGTCCGTTTTGTGGAAAACCACTTTTTTCTAGTTTTTTTTTATTTTACTAGTACATTTTTTTATCTATTTTGAGGAAAACATATATTTTTCGTGTACTTTTTTATCTACAAAATGAAGCAATCATTTTCTAATAAAATAAATATAGCTTTGTTATGCAAATGGTTAAGTCCAAATAGTCGAGTTGAAAAATTTGCACATTGCCCAACAATTGTCCAAGGGGCTCTACTGAGAACACAATTCTTTCAAACTAATAAATTAGATAACTTTTTGTTACTCCAGAAGAGTATAAGTACCTCTGTCTTATTTTTATAGTGGAGATGATTAAATCAGCTACAAAACATTTTCATCAAATCGGAACTTTGAAACTACCTCAATGAAAATACTGCGTAATTTATTTGTAAAACAAATGCAAATAGTTATGTTAAATCCCCCTCCCCCTTTAGTATACATATATTGCTGGAACAGTTACTATAAAGCAAGTATGTTTACTTTAAAGTAAGTAAGTTTATTTTAAGAATAAAACCTAAAACTTGTTAACAGCTGTAAAGATTAAAAAGTTGTCATCTAACAATATAACAGCTCTTATAAAACTAAACCTTCTGTATATGGCATATGATTTGTTTCTACTTCAGCCATTTTACCCGCTGGTTCTATTTAAAGATGCATTTTAAAATCTGCCTTTTAATCTGTAAAATTTGCCTCATAGGAAAATGAGACCCAATGTACTATATTAAAGCACTTGTGAATACCATTAACACATAACTTAAGAATGGAAACGTTTACTTGTTTTTCAAACTCTTTTTCGTGTAACTTATTTGTCCTACATGAATTTTTCAGTACTATGCTCTGCATTTGTCTTGTAGGCTTTTTAATTTAGACAATATTAAACATATAAATACAAACTAGGGACCAATATTTTTGCTACTGGGCTTAAATCGGTTAAAACCCTAACTTTTTCGGTTTACTCCTTTCAGATAACATAAAAGAGGACTTGTATTGAAAAAAAATTCAAGAAAAAAGATATTTAACATACATGAAGTACAAAAGATTAAGAAAAACTCCTAAAAAAAATTTTATGAGATATTTATTCCATTTGTTTTCAGATGAAACCCATAATTGATGACTTTTTTTGTATGATCCAAATGCTTCTAGTGATAGTAACTATAATTCTGCTCTTCTCGATCCCGTTGTATTTGAATATTAAATAAAACGAAAATAGAATTTACCCAAAAAGGGTTGATGTTATGGATACAGATTGTAATATGTCCAAACCGTTTTTTTTAGGGTACTGTAAATCACAAAAATTTACTTGCCCACAATGCATAAAAAGAGTACTTATACCATTCATTCTCCAACACCACTGGTATTAAAGTATTTTGTCGTGGCTCTTGGTTATTACACAAAAGTAATCGATTGTTTAACGATTAAATCTAATTCGTATTCAAGTTGGAAAATGCCCCCAACGTCCTGCAAACAAGTGTAAGCGAAACGTTTCGGAAAATTATGAAAAGTAGATATTTGTATATATAAAAATGGTCCCCAAAACTTATTCCTACCCATAAGGTTTTATTATCGCCTTCTCCGTTTAATATCTGAAGAAACCAAACAAAAGATCATGAAGACTGTTGTCGTGTGGTTTCGTGGCGTCATCTTGTGGTGACGTGGATCACTTACAGGCCCTGACCATCGCCTAGGCCTACAAGGCCTGGGCCACGGGCCCACGACCTTAGGGGGCCCAAAATTGATTATAAATCTATGAATTTTGTTTCACACCTCAAAATTGTGTTCGCTTTTATGACGAACTCAATTCAAATTAATCAGATATTTAAGTTTTTCTGAACTATAAGCACCCTAATTGTTTTTGTTTTTTTAAATATTATATTTGATGATGGATCTTTCAAAGGTCATAACTTTGCTGTAAGTTTATAAAGTAACAATATCGTTCGGAAAAGGGCCCTCAAATGTCTTCGGGCCTAGGGCCCCAACTTATCATGGTCAGGCCCTGATCACTTGTGTCACGTAACCTCCGATGGTCGATACTGGACTTCAAAAGATGCTCTCACGACTCCATATTTACAACAGTAAAAATCATTCGTCATATTGTTATAGTGCCAATATCTGACCCTGTGAAGCAACAGACCAGAGGTCACGTGGCACAAGTGACCCATGTCACCACAAGATGACGCCACAAGAATACCACAACGGCCTTAAGAAATCTTGGTAAAAAAAAGGACTGAAAAGTGTATGTTGAAAATGTAAAAAAAATAACAAAAACTGTTTGTTTTACGTTTTCTTGCAAGTTTCATGCATAAAACTAAAATATTGTTGTAAATAGAAGAGATTTAAGTTGTCTTATTCTTATCGTGCATGCCCTTTTAAAGTTCCAAGATTACTTTACGTTTTTATATGCTATTTTAAGTAAATTATTTTCCCCAGTCTAAAAATCATTTAAATAAAACTTTTATAGTTATTTTAATATTTTTTTAAGAATTTTATTATTCCTAATGCTAAATAAAAAATTTACGTTTTTTTAGTACCAATTATGAAAAAACCTAAAACTATTATTTAACTATTTAATAAACTATAGGAAATACAGCATCGTCACCAATTTTAGGAATTCGTGCACAGTTTGAATTGGTTTGAAACAATATAAAAATTCTTGAAATAAGCAGCAAAAGTTTCCAAGAAAACAATATCAAGTTAAATAAAGCTGTAAATAAAGTTTTTACCAAAAAAAATCGAAGTAAGATAGATGACCGATGACTGAAGACCGGAGGGGAAAACAAATAAGAAAACATTTCACATCTATTGTACCTTTAACCTACCCACTGTCCAGAGCAGTCTACTGAACCAATCCTAATTTTCATGTTTTTAAAGCACAATAATACACCAAAACATCCGATACAACTCTAGCACAAAAAACCTTTTAAGTTTTCATGGGAATTGAAAATGATTGCTTCCGTTCAGAACCATTGAAAGAGAACTCGACGTTCATTTCTTTATTATTCCCATATTCTAGTTTCGAGCTTCTTGTTCAAAGTTCTGCTTACAAGGAAATGGTTTTACATAATCATGAAACTATTGACAGAGGCAAATGGATGGATTGTCCTCCTAAAAACCCCTTGTCCTATAGGTAATTATGCAGGTATACTTATACTTTCAAATATGCGAGTTAAACGTTGAGTGGGTAAGTAACGTGCATTGCAAAAGTGTCATTTTGGATCATTGTCGGCGTAAAAGTGGTAATATTGTTTTATATTTTATGGGACTTATCAGCCCCTTTTTGTATAAAAGTAAAGAACTTATTTTAAAACAAAAGAGATCTACTTTTTTCACTTGAGCTAAACTACAGTCCCTGGACAAATTATTGGACGCACTGCAAGATTTTATGTAAAATATTAGTTACCGGGTGATATTGTACCGTTTTATTATAACAAATACAATTATGTAGTCTACAACAATTCTTTTAAATAAAAATAAATAATATTGTAGTTTAAATATACCATTATCGCATAAAAACTCTTAATAAACATAAAATTACTTTTAAAAAAATACAGTGCGTCTAATAATTTGTCCGGGGACTGTACAATATAAAACATCTAGATTTTACATGAGTCGAGAAGTTATCAACAAAATATTTCATTTAATTATGGCTATTTTCCCTAATTTTCAAACAGAAATCTTTAACCAAATTTATGTAATTAAAACTACTTTGAACAAATGTATCATTGCATATCAGGTATTATAAAATTTTATATCAGAGTTCGATTTGTTTTTATGAAATTAGAAGGCTACATATTGTATCAGTTTCTAATTAATTCAAACTATTTACATTAAGAAATGGAATTAGTATTTATAAAACTTCCGTAAAACTGTTAATGCATTGAAATTTTTGTAAACCCCGAACTTGTGATATTCGTTTAAAGGATGCGCTATAGTATCCGATAATGTGAGTTCCTCGGTTTAAACCGCTTAAAATTCAATACCAATATTAGGGTGGGCCGAAAAAATGAAAGTTCGTAAAATCATTAGAGATAGTGACAAAAATGTGTCTTTTCTCATCTAGGTCAAGTGCTAAACATATTTGTTCGATCAAAAATTCATGTGGCGCCAATTTACCAAATTTTGGAATTTTGTCGTATTTTTCAGCTGTTCGTTTTTCAACGGAAAAGTGTTCAAAATATCATGTAGAACACCTTTGAATAGCTTCTTAAATAATATATTGTATCAAATGGTAATTTTTTAATAGTTATATGTAATAAAAAAAAAAGTAGGGAGAGTGGCGGGGAGGGGAATTGCAAGCGCAAGCCTGTCTCAGCAACGGGATCGCACCTGGTGGATCTACACTCATAAATTCTACCGTTAAACAGTTTCAGAAGAGCAGGAGCACATCTCTCAAATTAAAGAACCTGTATCAAAATTTTTAGATTACGTGACTTCGAAATCAAGGAGCTCTCTGGACGTCACCCAAAGAATTATTCAATTTTTTCAAGACAAAAATATAAATATTACAAATCTCGTAGCCATTAGATGCGATGGAACTGTTATCAATGCAGGTAATAAAAATGGAATTATTACGTTGTTGGAAAAAGAAGCTAGAAAACCTCTACAATGGCTTCTTTGTTTCATGGAAATGAACTACCTTTGCGACATCTCAATAAATGTGCAGATGTAAAGACTGCAGGGCCTAATAGCTACTTAGGATAACATTGAAAAGCTTTGCAGAACTGCAAAAAACAACCAGTTATTGACTTTCAACGTGTGTTAAAGGAAATTTTCCAGATCAATTGCGAGCACTTCCAGATCTCAGTAGTGATCAAAAGTAACTTCTTGATATATGTTTGACAGTATCAAGCGGTATTTTCACCCTTGATTTAGCTGGCGGAACCCAGATAAGCTGTCCCATACACTCTTAAAACAAAAGAGTGAAATTCACTCCTATAGGAGAAGTGCATTTTCGGCACCGGAAAGGAGTGGAATCTAACTCAGACTGAGTTAAAACCACTCGTTTGTTTTAAGAGTGTACTAGCTGGCTCACAACAGCAAATCTCATTCTTCGGTTTTACATCAGCCAAAAATATCCTACGGAAACTCTTAAGATTTTGTCGACGCATGCAATAAAGGTATATGCACCAATATCGTTTCATATTAAATTAAAGCCTTCTTGTGTCGGTGGTTTCAGTCATATATTTAAACTGATCTAACATTCTCGTTACCTTCCAGTACAACTCCAAGAAGTAGTTGATCCTGTTACACAGATTAATGGATATTTTGCCTCGCCAGTGAATATTTTTTCGCTACAGTTGCCGGATGAATGAAAACTTATTCGAAAATTAGTTATACGAAGCATACTTGAAGTAAGGAACAGTAAATATTCAGTCAACTATAAATATAAAAAGTTCGTCATCAGTGCTATAAACTTCTAAGCTACTGATTATGTGGAAATGATTTCATGACAAAAGTCACGTATAATGGAACCGTCAATTGAAAATTAAGGACGAAGAACTCAAGCTATTAATTGAAGAGTCATCTACCAACAATGAGTGATGGTCTCTCGTAGAGTTCCCAAAATTTCCATGTCATACACAGGCTGTTGATAGAACGGTAAAGCTTATCACGAAAGCAGTAGTTTGGGGCTAAGATGTGAGGCATAGTTTCATCCACTCAAAAAAAGAATTGTCCCTTTTTATTGTATTTGGAAGTAAAAAGATTTAAATTGAATAAATATGAGTAAGTGAACATAAATGTTTTTATCGTGTATATTTGCATTTTGAGTTTTTGTAGTGACGATTTACTAAAAATGTATAACTTACTGATTATATAGAGGAATATTTCTATTTTATTAAATCTAATGATGATTTTTTTTTCAATTTTAGTACCTATTCTTACTTTCATTTATTTTCTGTCGATGATTTATATAACTTGGCCCTTTTTAGGAGAAAAAATTCTGAAAAAAGCTTTTTTTGTTGAAAAATCCAAATTTCTGATGGCCGGCGCCCCATGAAGGCATTGTTTTATTGCTTCTAAATTTTAGGGAATTATATTTGAAGGGGCAATATATCTTTTCCGCCCTATCGCTAAGCGAAAAAAATAAATTGTATTTTTGACCCCCGGTCATATGACCCCCAATTTTCTTGTCCCTGGAGCCCCATAAAATTAATTTTTGATCGCTTTTAAATTTTAGAATCTTAAATTTGGAAGAAAAATGCAACTTTTCCGCACTATCGCTTAGCGTAAACAAAATATTTTATTTTTAACCCCCCCCCCCCCCCCCCCCGGTTTCGGCCCAGCCTAACCAATATCTACCAAAATAGTCAAATACCACACTATTGCATGTTTAAAATATAAGGATGTTTTCTTTTAAATATTCCGCTAGTTACAACAAAGTAAAAAAAAAATTAGAACCAAAAGCTTCAAAACCTTGCATTTGCATGGGGAACCCAAGCATGACATGCGTTTTGTAGTGTAGAATCCTCTTTTATACCATATATTTTTGACTATATAATACTGAACTTTTTTCCAGTTGAATGTCATCAACATTTCAGTCAACTTCAAGTCAACATTTCTTTGACAAAAGATGTCTCTTTTATAAGTATTTTAAGCTTAAATTGAATTTAGTTTATGAAACTATTTCAATCGTTGTAGGTATGGGATATATAAAATATTTTCCATTCTTTGTTGCATTTCTTCAACTGGTCATCTTTGAGAAATTGTCGCATAGTTTCAAATTTTACACTGATTGTTTTCTAAACTGTGTTGAAGCAACAAACAGGGATAGTTTAAAAAAAAATAATTGGATTATTTGTTATTCTTACTATTTTGGCTTGCTTTTAATTAAAAATGATTTTTTTAACTGTCATTACCTTTTAGTTGAATTTAAATTTAAAAAATGTATTTAACCTAATTTTTACAATCAGAATTAACTAATATTTTATTCCAAATGTGTTATTTTATGGTTATATGTACGACTCAACCTAAGTTTAAACTAATGTCAAAAGTGTCAAAGTAGGGAATGGCATGCAAAACATTTTGAATCATCGTACACAAAGTTCGTGCCAAGATTATTAATATATTTATGTATACACGAAAGTAATTAGAACCTAAATTAATAGGACCATCATTTTGTTTATTAATCATCTAAAGTTGAAATCAAAAAACTCAAAATATGCACATAATTTTTTTCATATCAACTTGCCCTAAAAGATACCATACGTCCCCTATCATTATTTTGATTCTTCAAAATATAAAATTACTGAGGCACCCGTTGTGTTTGTTGACAATTTCAAATTCAAAACGCCAAGAACAAGAAAAAGAAAATGAAATAGATTCATAATCGGCTCATCAAATTTATTCATAAAATTTTTCTTTCTAACCGCTAAATTTTTTTTATGAAAATGCCGAAAGAAATCTTTTAGGTGCGTTTTTGATTATCGAAATAAATCTTCTGTACTTTCTTAATTATTTGGCCTATGCACATGTTGTTCTTCTAATAAAAAGCCTGGTTTTTTAAATCAACTTGTTATATTGCTCCTTTATTTTAGACGATCAGGTCCCAAAGCCGTCTGCTGTACTCTTACAGTCTCAACAATATTCTTATTCCCTTGTTAAAAATGAAAGCCTGAAAAATGAATGCTAACTTATTCTCACTTTATTTTGAGTAAGTATTCTCAAAATCAAATAATTTCAAAACTAATAAGAATGTTTTCAAATTAAGTAAATTATTGTCGAATTTGAGAAGAATGTATTCGGAGCTATTATAAACCAATGATGTTCTCAAAAAATGAAAACATCAACAATAGCCTCAACAATATTCTTATTCCATTGTTAAAAATGAAAGCCTGAAAAATGAATGCTAACTTATTCTCACTTTATTTTGAGTAAGTGTTCTCAAAATCAAATAATTTCAAAAAACTAATAAGAATGTTTTCAAAATAAGTAAATTATTCTCAAATTTGAGAAGAATGTATTCGGAGCTATTATGAACCATTGATGTTCTCAAAAAATGTAAACATTATCACAAATTAAGAAACAATCTTTAAGAGTATACCACATTTAACATTTAATACTAAATGAAAATGCATAAATTTAGAAGTACCTGTTATTATCAAAAGTTAATTTAAAACGCGTAAAATTTTGCATTCAAAATTATATTTTTTGTCATAATTTAAAAACTGCATATTTTAGAACATTTATATTTTAATTGGTTTAGCTAAGGATACAAACTATTTTAGTTTTATTCACCAAGCTTTAATGAATGTAATTTTCTTTTCGAAGCCTTCACGATTTAATTAATTTTGATTCATGGGGTAATCTGAATAAAACCTTTTACGCGGTGATTTATTGTGTTGAAGGATGATAGGTTTCTTTTGGACGTAAACTGTTTAGATCATTATCTCGATAATTACATTGTTAGTAATTTGTTAAGAATAGAAGTAAATAAGGTTAAGAGAAAATTAAGTTTATCAAAGTATTAGGAAAATAAAAAAAAACATGCACCAAGTTTAACTTAAAGGGAACGAAGTGAAGTTAAAGTAAACCTTTATAAATTATTTAACTAAAAAGCCGTACAAAACATTTTATGCAACCTAATGATTAACACTTAACGAATTTTTCTTTACTTAATGATTAGTTAACTTCAATCACCTATTGATTTTAAAAAAAAACTAGGATAACTTTTATTAAACTTTGTAAATGTTTCTTTAAAGTTAGTCTAATATATTTTTTTTAAAAAACTCTGCCATTTAATAATAATTTTTTGACTAAATAATTGTTTTGACTAAATAAATAGGGTAAACTACATTTTGTCAAAATAGGTGATTTTAAAAATATATATCCCATATATTTTTCAGCATTTTCACAGGAACATACTAGAATCTTTAATATCTTGCATTTTATTGCCATGTTAAAAGTACCACCCCATGTTATATCGCCCAATATGCTATTTTCTGAGGCGTGGGTGCATATCTACCTGATAAATGCATTAAAATTAATACTAACTGTAACTATTACAATAGTAACACCAGAGTTTTACTAATTTTTCAAATATTCATAAAACATAACTCAAACTGAAAAATTCATCACTTGACTGTGGTTCTAAATTAAGACGCCCGTCGCCAATAGCCCTCGTGCAGCTTTAGTGAGACAATTCAAACTAACCAAAAAAAATTAGTATGTGTTCTGGTATTTATTGAGTTATGGACATTAAAAGAGTTTAGCTATCATAATGTTATATATGTTATTGGAACCATACTATCCTATCTATTAAGTTACAAAGCTATAATAAAAGGATTTTGTTACTTTTTTTTAAACATTAGATTTATTTTTTATTTTACTACTATAATTAACTGAATCTAAACGAAGTAAAATAATTCTCATTAGAAAAAAGTTAATTTTAATATTAAACTTAAAATCATCCCCACAAAAATAAAATTTTAAAAACATCTAAAGTTACTTTTTTTATTTCGTAGCTCATTTTGAATTTATTAAGCAACCAAATCCCCCCCCCCCCCCCATCATAAAATAGCTTATTACTATCTATCATGTAACGTTTGTCCAATCAGAATATCCCCCATTCCGTATTGTTTTAATTTTTCATCAAAAATCGCATGCATTAGAAAGAAATATTACCAATATCTGCAAAAATAGTTAGAACTCTTTCTGCTTCTTAATGCGCATATAATGAACCATCAAAGGAACTCTATTGTGCTATACTTCTATATACTATTACTTCATTTCAAACTGATTTATATCACATAAATATCCCTTCAATATTTATTTTCATTTTAAGCCATCAATCCCATACAGCTAATGCATTAGTTTTGAAATCACAACTTTTGCAAAAAAAAAATGCTTTGCCATGTTATCCCATTTTCAACCCAGATATGGGAATCATCATAACATCAATTTAAAACAAAATTGGGAAGAAAATAACATCCGCTTATTGTATTATTAATTGATAAAAGTTAGTGCATATAGTATAGTATAGTATAGTATAGTATAGTATAGTGTTGCCATCTGCTGTATATTTTGTCATTTTAAAACTTCAAATATGCATAATTAAATAACTAGAAAACATTTTAATTTCAAATTTATTTCATTTTGATGTTATGTTGATTCTCATACCTGAGGAAAAGGGGCTGACATGACAAAGCAATTCTTCTGCGGAAGTTGTGATTCCAAAAGCTCTATGGGACTGACAATCCCTCTTAAACAAAGTTTCTCGTGCTTTTGACGAAGTGGCAACAATAGAAATATTGAATAAAATTTAATTTTTCTTGTGGCGGCATTGCGCTACTTCTCGATGCAGTGCTTGTTCGACGACCTCTTCCAACCACGTTTATTAGCTTTATGTGGCAACACCGGTACTGGACGTATAAAAACTGACTGACTGCTTGCTTGTGAACTCTCTCTTCTCTTCGGCAACGCTGCCGCCCCGGGATCGCTCGTTGATCGAGCGCCGCAGTCGCTGATTATTGTTCATTTTATGTTAACTTAATTATTTATACACTCGTTATATTTACTAATGTTAATTAAATAAATGTTGTTACTTCAAGCCAGCGTATTCATTGAACACCATCTACATGATTAATTCAGAACAGCTGCAACCGAGCCTGGCGAGGGGTTAACTCGGCGACCCCTTCGCCATAATCAATTAAACTTTTAGTTAGTTAAAATTTAAATATATTTATACTTAAAAAAATTAAATTTGGGATGTAGCCCTGACGGGTTTTTGCTTCAATATGACGTATCCAGCGTATTTGTGAGACTTGTGGTTTTTCTGTGAAAGTGAGTAACAGAACAGACAGACGAACTGACACACGGACTTAGCCTTTATAAAAGCTTAAATTTTTTTATGTTCTAAAAGAAGTGTGGAAGCTCTAAAATACAAAAAAAGGACTGCCAATACTATAAGTATTGTTAATTTGCATTGATGAGTAATACGTTGAACCATGTAAACTATAGGGTTTAAAAAAAACTTATATTTTAACCACATAATAAATAAACATTTAAAAGGATTTTGTTACTGGATGTTAGACTATTAAATTCAAGTTTCTAAACATTATTAAAAGGTAAAAGATTTTTAAGAAAATTATTACTTCACATATATAACGATAGATGACGCCACCACACAATTTCTTGAAGTAAATTATCTACGGTTAATAAATTTTCAGATGGAAAGGGAGAAAATTCTTTAAAAAATTATAAAAAGCTTTTCTTACGTATTCTGTTGAAATTCACACCAGAGACAAAAATTTTAGAATTTTTCTCCATGCGTCTAAGTCACTTTCGGTACCCTCCTTTTAACTAACTTCCTTTCTGACCAATTTTCAAAAGATAAATTCAATATAAAATCAGACAAAGCTTTATTCTTAATTTTATTACAAAATTTATCTTAGAATTATATTTAAAATTTAAATAACTAAACATTTTATCTACATTCAAATAACAAGAAAATTCCATTTTTAATCAATATTTCCACGGTTGTCATTTCGTCAAACGCACAAAAACTTTATTGAAAATAAAAACAAAACTTGAAGGAATATGTATTTATGTTATATAAATCAGTTTGGAATGACTTTATAGTATATTTCATAAGAGTTCTTTTGATGGTTCATTATATGTGAATTAAGAAAGATGCAAAGAGAGCTCTAACATTTTTTGCGTAAATAATATGATCACTTTTAATTTACTTTTCAGCGTTTATTAATATATAATTACATAAATAACTCAAAATATATGTAATAAATCAAATGATAACGACTATTAATTAGATCTGCAAACAGAAAAATGAATGGAAATGGTTAATTTTTAGCTTTAAAAGTTTATTAGAACTAGCTAAATGCCATGTTTTTCTGTATTGATATGATGGCTGATTATATCAATATTTTTCAGGTTATGGCTCCATTAGCTAAGGCTCTCGACATACTGCAGGCTGAGAATAAAAGCTACTTCGGATACTTGCTGCCGGTAATCCAGACACTACTTTTGAAGCTACGAACCTCAAAGGACTCTTTAAAGTATTGTGAGCCACTAAATGTTTCCTTAACACAGGGTGTTAAAGACAGGTTTAAGCAGTTTTTTACGGATAAAAATATCGTGACCGCCAGTGTGCTTCACCCAAAATTTAAGCTTAGTTCTTGGCTTGACCCTGTTATAAATGACAAAGATTGGGATCCTGTGAACTCATTTCTCCAAAGAGAAAATGTCAAGCGAATTGTGGGAGAAAAATATTGTTCCCACAAGAATGAATCGTTGCCTACTGATTGCATGACTGATGAACAAAACTCTCTAGCAGTGATGATGATTTTTTCGAGAACATAAAATCTAGACATCCTAACGTCGAAGCCGATTTAGAATTATCTACATTTTGTCAAAGTAGCGACCATAGTATGTCTGTACTCTGTGCCCTACCCACAGTTAAAAGTATGTTTATAAGATATAATAAACCCTTACCACCCAGGGCGGCTGTTGAAAGATTATGTTTAGTTCTGGTGGCTTGTGTCTCCGACCCAATCGCAGCTGTTTAAGTGACAAGAATTTTGAAATGCAGCTTTTGTTGTACCATAACAAATAGATTTACTTATCTGCATAATAAAGTTGATTTAAAAAAATCTTTCATTATATATTTTCTTTCTACTTTATTTTTCAAAACATTTATAAATATGAAATTTTTTCATAAAAAGTAATCTTAAAAGTAATTGTAATTGTAATTAGTTCCTTTTGGAAATTAGTAATTTTACAGGTAATTAGTTACTTTTTACGAAAAGTAATTGTACTTGTAACATTTAAACAAGTAACGGCCCAGCCCTAATAGGAGCCAAGTGTAACGTTAACTCAACCAAAACCAAACCTTAAAAAAAATGGAAATGACCTTTGCTATTAAAGCAACAATCAATTTACTTACAATAACTGGAAAATTAATCACAAATCTGCACGACAAAATTTTATTTGATTGTTTTTCGTGTGCTGCCATCTTCAATAACAAAAAGGTCTTTATTTAAGCAACTGCTTTTGTATGAGTTACATATTTAAAATACAATGTTCATGTTTAATAGTATTGTATTGGCTTAGCCTTTATCCACACAGCTTTTGAACATGTGCTATAAAATAAAAATATTTCTAATGTTTTACTTAATTTGGAAGACAGGTTTTGGTAAGTTTATCATTTTGTAATTAAACTATATTGTGACTTCAAAAATAATATTGTAGAACTAGGGACTAACGATCCCTCTTGATACTAGTCATAATGATACTGTAGTTTTCTCTAACATTAGTTTAAACAACTTTTGACTTAATTTCCAAATAATAGTAAACTTTTATACATTAAAATCAACATGAAACACACTTAAATTTACTGCTTACATAGAGATATACGTATATTGCTAATGTATGCTGGACTCGGCGTATACGACGGTTTACCTCTCACTGACTAATAGCCAATGGACACATGGAGGGCCAAGGCCTGATGTAGTAAAAAATACATATCATGTTTATTAACTTATTAAATTAGTTTTCAAATGCCAATTTTTATTGAGACTTAGCCCTATTCTTGGCGAACCACCATCAATCTTTGTCAACACAAAATAGCTTTAATATGAGTGCAACAGATGACAGCACTCAAATTTATTTAGTCTTCAACTTCTATTTTTAATATATTTTTTTGTTAAAATCTTAACACGAGTATAGTATACTCGAACACTTTCTAAAGTTTTATAGGGTAATTCCATGCTACTGTAGTGTAAGTCACAATTTAAGAGGAGATTCAAGCTTTTTAAATTTAAAAAATAAATCAAATTAACTAAAGCACGTTTAAAATTATTTAGTTTTAATAAGTATAGATCGGTTGTGCCACATCAGTTTTTTTTTTCATTTAATGTTAAAAGTTGTAGTGATAATCACTTTTTACACACGTGACCGTGACATACACTACAGAAAGGATATTTTTGCATGGAATTAGTCGATAGCGACTTTATAAATGATGTGGAAATGCATAAAGGACAAGACAGATTCCTTTTTATACATACCGATTTTAAATATGAATTTTGAGTAACTATGAATTTTGAATATGAAAGTTCAATTGCTACTAAACAAACTGCAATCAAAATTATTAATTTCGAATGGTTTTCAGTGTAAATCTTATAGTAAGTTTGATGGGGGGTAAAGTATCAAAATATACTTGAAAATTTACTCGATATTGAAAATATCACAATCAGCTCTAACAACAATATGAAATACCCCAAAAAACCAGTTACCACCCCTTATTGGCTCATTTCCAATATAAGGCAATATGGAAAAATTGCTTCATTTTGGAAAACTAGCCCCGCGCGCGCGCGGTCTCCTACTACTTCTGTAAAAGAAATTATTTTTAAGATTATAGTGGTTCATAAAGTTTTCGATCTGGAACAGTTCTGTGTATTATTTAACAGGAAAAATCTTTAAACTACTCTTCAGGACTTATTTTCAATATATTAAATAACAAAATGTATTATTTAATAATCAATTTTTAGGTGCATCTACTGAGTCCCGATTACGAATGACTATTGCTATGAGTCCAACAAAAGCTTCAACGCAGCGTGCTTCACCATCAACACTTCTTGCAAAATCTGAAACAGTTTCAGAAGCTGATACTAAAGCATCTGGTTTCTCACTATCGGATGTCACACCATCAGAAGCTAACTCGGAAACAACTTTTCAGAAAACTACTTATCCACCACTAGCCTCTTCAACAAAATATTATGAACCTTCAACTATGTCAGATACACACTCCACTACTTATTCTGCAGGCACTGCTCAGCAAGAAATGAATAAACCTTCAACATTATCAGCTACATCTTCAACTACTTTTTCTGAGCTTACCACTGCTACAGAACACCGTGAGCTCTCAACGATACGATCTGAATCAAAACTTGTAACCCCAATTTTTCCGCAACCTACAGAATCAAGTTTGCCGTTAGTAAAATCGCAGCTTCCTTCAATTACAAAATCTTCGAAAGTAAGACAAAGGCCAAAAAGAATTTTTTCACAACCAAGATTGACTAACACTGATCCAATAACCCGAACGGTAAATTCTATAGCATCTACTATTGTTCAACAAATATATGTGTTAAGGTACTTCTTTGGTTAAAACTGCTGTATGTAAACGTTTGAAATTAGTTTAAATAAAGGTTTTAAAATTCATGAAGATATTTTGGGTTACTATATTGTTTTTTCATCGGATTTAACTAAAAGAAATAAAATACGACGCCCGTCGCCAATAGCCCTCGTGTAGCTCTAGTGCGACGATAATTCAAACTAAACTAAAATAAATAGGTCCATTAAAATAATATCATTAATAAAATGTGAAACACCATTATAGTATTTTTTTTTTCAAAAACATATTTCCAATTCGACATTTAAACAACAGTAAAATTTCTATTTTAAATAATTCAAAACTTTTTTTTTATTAGGTATTGGAATAAAATTATTTTTGTTAAAAAAATATAATTAAATGGGTTTTAAATCAAAAAATTTCGAATCAAGAATATTTTTAACTCTGAAACATTAAAATAATTTTGTTTATAATTTTTTTTTTTGACTTTTAAAGGTATAAACATTGTGATTTATGAATTATAATTGAAATTATGTAATACTAGATAGCTTTTACTGTAATGCCGTTTATGAAACAAAATTGACATTTTTCTGAAAAAAAATTGTTGCTTGTCATTTTTAGTGGAAAATTCGAAAATCTGCGAGACAGAAATAGTGGAGATTTTTCTATTGTTTCGTACGATAATGCTGAATAAGAAAGCTTTGTGCGCACTTATATAATAAAAAAACAGTATCTAGCTAGGACGAAAATAAGCATTTTTAAAAAGAAAAGAGCACTATAAATTGGGATTAAGATAAAATTATTCTAAAAAAAAAATTGGTAATTTCTTAAATCTTTTACTGATACCTAACTTTGCTATTAATCATATTAACAACTGATTAAAGCCAAAAACACAAGAATTACTTTAATCAGTGTAATGTTAAGACCCCCCCCCCCCTTTGATTGGCTGAAACCAAGTTTCCATATCAGATGTTTTTGACAAATGATTAAAAAATCACATTTTCAATGGAAAATTAATGTTATCATTTGAAACTTTAAAAACTAGGTACCTAGGATAAATAGCGACTGATAAAACATTACTACTTTTCCCAGCTTTTACAAAACATATACTAGTTCTGAATTGACTAAAATGGAGACTTGCAAAAAGTTTTCCTGAATGGTCCGTTTGATTCGAACAAGTTGAGACTTACGAAATGCAATTAAATTTCTTTTTTTTATTTAAACAATAGAATAAACATTTATGTGTACTTAAGTTTTAGATATTTCTATAAAATTACAAAATTTAAATGTATTAAGCTTGTGTATTTTTCATTTTAAATATAACTCAAATATTATATGTATAAATGTTTTTAAGATATACCCCTCCCTGCTTTTTTTGCAGTTTCGCCCAACATTGCCTTTGCTTGGCAGTTTGCACCATAAATTTTTTTATTAGGTTTTCGCTGCACTAAACAGAATTCTAATTTATTAAAAAAGTTATAGCCAAGAAAAGCTATCCCATTCTGACTGTGTTCCCCTGTATACCAGCTAAAATGAAAAATATGGAAAAACACAAAAGAAAATGCAATATATAACAAGCAGACAAATTTAAAAATTTTATTACATATATACATCTATAACTTCAAAAATTACATTAGAATAACAGCCACATTAAAACTATAAATACACAAGTCACAAATAAGATGAAACGTTAATTTTTTTTAAAGATTTGAAAACAGAACACTTAGGAAAAAGTAATACTTTGATAATGATTGAAACAAATCTTGAAGAGCTAATTTTCCAAGATAACTTATTTTTATAATGTGAAATATTAAATTTGTATTAACATATATTGCCTAGAGCTATATTTCCACAGGCATAACAATATCAACAAACATTCTACATTGTAATTATTACAGTAACGCTTGAGGCTCTTGTATCTATAAATAATGTTTGAAGGATTATAGCTGCACATATCTACACCAGCATACAAGAAAAAAAATTAATTTAACTTAAGAAAGTTTTTAAAACTATAGTAAGTAATAAACGTTTAAGTTAATTGGTGTTTAAACAAAGCCAAAAAAACTTGAAAAACACCATTTAAATCAACAGAAATCAATGGTTTTATAGTAAAATTTTTTATTTGATAAACTTTAACTGTGTAAAAATAACTTATTTTAAAGTAAATGCTTACAGCTTTTTAAAAACCAAGTAAAAACAAAATGTACAATTATATAATATACAATAGAAATAATCTAATATATACACATTTTTTTTATAAGATTCAGGCAACATAAAACTAATTGAAACAAAAGGCAAATATGAATAATTTTAATGCATGCAACAAGTGCGTAAATTTTTGATTGTGAAACTAAATGCAATAGATTATTAAAATATATCAAAAGTAATATTATAGTGAATATCTTTGAGCTTGTGACAGTCAAATAAATAACATTTTAAAAAAAGAGATAGGGAAAAAATTACACAACATACTTACATTTTGATAACATTGTAATGGCACTGTTTACAATTTTTCTTCATATAATACTTAATGGAAAATCAAATTAATTTAATAAATAACAAATGTATGAATTTAATAATTCAGAATAATTACCCATTAAACTCAACTAGAAATTTGAAGAAACCTGGAAATAAACTGCTTAAAACGATTTAAATCCTCTAATTGTTTCTTGCATTATGTATATTTAAAAAAAACTTCAAGGATTGGCTTACCTTATAATGAACCAAACCCAGTCAAGATGCCAAACAATTGTAATCACAGGAGGTAATGATTCGATTATCTTCAAACTAATTTTTTATATCAGTATATTAATATTCTAATTGATTAGTTTTTATTTAATATTTTTTGAAAGTTCCAAAAAAAAATTTCAAGTCTGGGGAATTCGAAAATGTATTGCAGATAATCATTAAACAGAAAAATTTTATACTTTGAGTGTACAAGTGCAAAAATCAATTATTTTTTCTACAAGTCAAAAAACAGTTAAGATATGAAGTAAATGAAAATTTTCAAATTATGAAATCTAAATTGCAATACAATTTTTTTTTATTCTTAAAACAAATTTTAAGTTATTGAATATAAAAATGTACCAAATTAAATGTTATAAAAAGTTTCCAAAAATTGTTTTGTGTTTACAAGTTTGAAATCGCATCCATGCCACTACATTTTTAACAATAAAACTGCTTAATAATTTAAGGCTGCCACATGATATTCGATAAGATGGCTACATTTTTTGAAACTGCATTTCAATAGCACATCTCTTTTTAAGGTTTGTGTTATACGAAAACACTAAAATATTGCATTAGTTTCATCATCACACTTATAAAAATGAAGAAAGGTTAACACAAACAGAATTCATAAAAGAATAAAATTAGTTTGAATACACTGGCCAATTATAGCTTCACCCCTCCTCTACAATGCAAGATTTTTTCCCTTGAGTTTTGTACGATTTATTTGAATTAAGCAGCTGATTCAATTAAAATAAATATATTAAACTGTGCTTAATATAGTTTACAGTATATGGTACAGTAAGTCTAAATAAGCAACAAAAACAATAAGGTAATTGAATACCTTTCAGAAATTGTTTAGAAAGCATAATTTAACATTTATATTCAAGAGTATTTTAAAATAACACAATTAAGAAGATTAGAACAACAAAAAACTTTAAAAAATAAATTTACCCAATTTTCTTATAACATAAATACTTAAGTTAAATTATAGTAAAATAACCACATTAAAATTTGACTGAAAAAATGCTGACTAGACTTTAACTAGAAAATATAAGCAATAAAACCTGTCGCACCACAAAATAATTCCATATAACATCCAATAGTAATTTATAGGGATTTATTAAGAAATGATTATTAAATTCTGCATAAAAGATTAAATACTATTTACACAATCAAGTTAATAAATACAATGAGTTCCAAAAGATGAGATAAAGTAACATAGAAATTTTAAATAAAAAACGTAAAGTAGTTACACTTTATTTCCATAATTATTGTTGCACCAAATTATTATTTAATTCATGTGCAACACTAAACATTTTTTTAAGGATGACTTTAAAATAAAAAAAAAGTGTTGATTCAAGTTAATTTTAGTGTAACCATTCTTCCATATTTTATGTATTTAAATAATAGAATTAAGTGTGCATTTTTAATCTTAAAAGGCATGCAAGTACGCTTGCAAATATAGGTAATAAAATAGCTTTAATCACAAACAAAAAATATTGTTTGTTCACACCAATATACCGAAAAAAACTTTAAAACAATAGATTTTATTATTAAACATTAAAAACAATTTATGAACTTTCTGATAAAAGAATACTTTCAAGTTCATAAGTATAAGACTTTAGTAAATTTACAAGTGTATAATGGATAGCAAATATTTGAAGGTTAATGGCAACCATTTATGAAAATTTAAATTGATTTTAAAAAACTTCCAGTGTCAGTTCAGTAGAGTTTGCAAAAATCATCTTATTTTTCAATTAAAAACAGACACCAATTTTGAATATTTGCTTTAGTGACATGATATGGCTGCATTTCCTTTTTTTGAAGCTAACATTGTTGCTAACACGCATGCAAAATAGTTATAATTACAAGAAAAGAGGTGAAAGGTAATAAATATTACTGGTTTTGAAAAAAAGCGTTAAAAGTTTTCTATAATTATACTGCTTGCATGCATTTTATGTATAATGTTTTATAAGAATGTTTGCATACCCATAAGGCATTACAACAGTATTTATAGAATTACAAACTCCATATGAAAAACTGGAAATTTTACAATGAAGGCATATAAAAATTTTGTATAACATAGCCCAAACCTATGAATACTTATATAAATTTGTTTAATTTTAGACATACAAAAGCCACTTGTTTTAAAAAAATCAAATATTTCCTATATGAAAACAAAACCTAAAAGTTTTGCATATTTCTAAACTAAAACAGTGTTTACACATTTTAACTCAGTATTAAAAGTTCACTATTCTAGCATTTTTAATAAATAAAAACATCACAGAAATATTTCTGATTTGTTTAGTTTTCAGTACAAAATGGAAACAGGACATTTATAAAGCAAACATTCATTTCAGTGGAAACACTTTGTTTTCACCATTTATTTATTATGTTTCAAAGTAAAATAAAAGACACTTACAAATGAATAAGAACATTCATGTCTAGAAATAAGATCTAGCATATTGTAAAATAGCCACTAATAAAGCTGTTGTAAATTGAGTTGTTGCATAGTACTTGCTGCAGTATATATATGATACAAACATAAATTGATGACATATCGGTTCTAAGCCTCATCACACTCATCAGTCATTAAAAATGGGAGGACAGATCCAGCTGTACATAACTAATACATTTATACACCTTACTACAGGAACTCCAACAGCAGGACAGATATGAAAGACATCATAAAACATGAATGTTATTGGGGAGTTTGTGATGCTCAAACATCATGTGTTTAATCCAATCACATTCAGGAATGACTTTTGGCTTTTAGTTGTGCTAAAGTTGACCCTTCAGCTAGCAGGGGAAGACAATTCTTGGCCCATAGAATTTCGAGTACTGGAAGCTCCAGTGGCAGGTAACACAGATGAATTAGGCTCTTCAGACATAGATAAATGAGCATGACTGTTTGACGTTTGAACTTTTGTGGGCATACGCCTAAGAAAAGAAACAGCAAACATTAAAGTATTTAGCTTATATATTTATACCGAAAATATAAATTAAAAAAATTAAAATGTATAATGTGTGTTATGAAAAAGATAAAACTGCCATTATCGTAGCTAATCAAGTTGTTGTGATAAAGTTTAGTTTTTATTTCCCTATGGATTCATATTTTATGTTGATGTATTACATAAAATATGATGTAAAGATTATACTGTTGTGGACTGATAAACAGCCATATCAATTTACAATAATGACATTGACAATTTGGTGAAATAATCAATTACTAATTAATTCAGTGACCAATCTATTTTTACACATTTCTGTTCCAACAAAAAGTCTCTTTGTATTCTACTTTAGAGTCAGCAGGACTTTTTACAGGGTTGCCACAGAAGTTGGAAAACCAAATTCCCTGACTTTTCCAGGTTTTCCCCAGAGAATTTTAAGAAAACTCGAGGTTTTATCGACGTGAATTAAAAATACAATATTAAACTTTTATACTACCTAAAGAAACCTTGTATAACATGTGCCAACGTAACAAGGACTATCATTCTTTTCTTAAATGGACTAGTGTTACCTTGAAAACTTTTTTTTTTAATTCCCAAGAAATTTAAAATTTGATGTTTGAAAAGATATCTAAGTAAAGGTTGCTTGTTCTCTTGTTGCTCTAATAAATTTATATATAACTATAACTTATCAATGAATAACTTTTTAATGTTTATCATGAAATCTAGTAGTAAGACACTAAGTTAATTACTAACTAAAGTAACAACAACTAACAAACTACAGTAAAATGAAAACTTATTAAACAGGGTGTCCAGCAAAATTTCTGGTAAAAAATTCAAGATATTTCAAGGATTATTTCCAAATTTTTAAGGACGCTCGCCTAACCAATTATTATGTTGTGCATTCAAAGAGATTAGAAGATTTTAAGAAGAAACTTGACGGTAATTGGAAACTGGTAATGTATTAGATTTATTTTGAACCAACCTTGCTGGGGCTCTGGCATGTTGATGGTCGACAATTTTTGTATTTAAAAAACTTTTTTACAAATATTTAAAGTGATTTTGAAAAAATAAATTTCAAAAGTTTTTTTATACCTGAAATTAAAAAATATGGTAGAACTGCCCTTATACTGGCCTGTAACTGATATTCGAAACATCTTAGTGTTATCTAATCGAAATTCATCTTCAAATTATAATCAGAGTGTCCAGCAAAATTACTGGTAAACATTCAAGCACATTTCAAGGCTTATTTCCAAATTTTTCAAGGACGCTCGCATAATCAATTATACCACTACATTCCCAAATTTGTACTTGAAAAATTATTGGCAAATAAACAAAATTTACTAAATAGTAACTTAATTAAAACAACCTATATTCTATACTTTAAAATAGGCTGACCATTAAAATTAATGGCATTTAAAAAACTCAAAACAGGGTGGGTTATTCGTAGGGTTAAAGTTGGTTAATTTAAAGTCACAATCTTCAATTTTAAGAGGAAACACCACATAACATAGGATTCTCTTTTATAAGAGATAACTTTTTTTGATGTTAATTTTTTTAAATGAATTTGGTTTATCAAAATTTTTAATATGAAAAAACCTTCAAAAATCTGCGAATCAAGAGCCTTTCGAAATCGGTAAATTTTGAAAATCAATGATTCACAAAATCTCAAATTTCAGGAAGTCTAGAAAATTGAAACTTTGAAAATCGGCATTTCACGAACCATTTAAGCACCAAAAAAAAAAAAATCTCTAAAACTCCGAAGATCTGTCTTCAAAAATTGCAATTAACAGCTCCTTGAAAATCCATAAATTTCGAAATTATACACCGCAAAAATAAAAATCAGTTAAATAGGGAATTTCCGGAAATTGGCTAATACAGTACAGAACCGCTAATCCAGACACCCATAATCAGGACACTTTTAAATTTCAGCGAAAATACGATTTTTTTTTAAGAAAAAAAACTTAAACCTGTCTAAAATCAAAATCCCCAGTATAGGTCGAAGTAGAAAAAAGGAAAAAAAAATTAAAACAAAAAATCAAGCTGTTCTTGTGATATCAAGGTCACAAAACTCACGAACACCTTGATCAAAGGAAAATATTTTGGTTGGTCTGATCATAGAGTTAGGAAGGAGAGGTAGAGGGGTCTACGAGTTCAAATGGTTTGAAGCAGGGCTGTCAGGTTTTTCGAGCTACTGCGCATCACATACTGGCACTGAGGTATCCCAAGATGCACTGCTCTAGCGGTGTTTTGAGCTACTGCGCATAACATAGTGACCGAAACTGGCACTGAGGTATCCCAAGATGCACCGCTCTAGCCTGCTTCATTTGTGCGCTACTGCGCATATACATGGACCTCTCTATTCTCTTTCATACCTCTATGGGTCCGATTGGCCTGAACCGGAGCTACAAAAGCAACGAGGTGTTCTTCCGATTACGCAGAGGGAAAAAACCTGCAATCATTATGAGGCAATGCGTCCTTAATGGTGGATTTCATAAAAAATACTAGGCAGCAAAATAAGTAAATCAAGAAGCATTGTTGGATTGTACTGGCCGGTAACTGATATTCGTAGACATCTTAGTGTAATCAAATTGAAATTAATCTTCAAATTTTAACTGTTTTTTATATTTATTATTTAAACTTGTTGTTTTGTACCGTAATTCAAAACTTTGAAGTCGACAAATCACTGATCCTTACAAATAGACAAATTACAAAAAGTCGAAGATCGCTTAATCGGGAAACCTTGAATATCGGCGAATTAAAAATCCTCAAATATCAGTAAAAACGAGGAAATCGCAAATACAAAATATTTAAATCGCGAGACTAAAAAATTTGTAAATCATGCATCTTCAAAAATCGGAAAATTGAAGACTCTTGAAAATAAACGAACCGCAAAAATTAGCAGATCACAAACTAATTTAGTTTAGTTTAAATTATCGTCGCACTAGAGCTACACGACGGGCATCGTATTTTAGAACCACAGTCAAAAATCACATAAACTAAAATTCCGCCCAAATAATAAATCTAGGCTAACGGCAAAACCACAGAAAATGGAGAATCTTCGAAAATTAGCAAACGAATCGCGAACCTTAAATACCTATATAACAAATAACTTTTAAATTTTGGCCAAATTCTAAATCTTAAGAAAAAAGGAAAAAATCGAGAACTCTTGAAAATCAGCAAATCTGAAATTTACAATTGGGGGATTTCTTTTAAATCGGCCGATTGCTACATCTCGAAATAAACGGAACAAAATCAGCTTATCTTCATAAATCTATATATTCGAAAATTGCAGAAAATGGCAAATCTCCCGACGCACACCGGAATTTTCAACAATTTCAAGCATAATTGCCGATTTTCAAGGCGCTAAAAAATTCAAGTACGATTCCCGACTTTCCCAACGGCTGGACACCCTGATAATTGAATTTGTTTATATTTATTATTAAAATTTATTATTTAGACTTGTTATTTTGTGCTGCAATTCAAAACTTTGACGTCGACAAATCCCTGATCCATACAAATAGACAAATTAGAATAAAACCCGCAGACCGCTTAGTCGTACAACCTTCAATATCGGCAAATAAAAAAATATATGATAATAAAATCCTCAAATAAATATCAGTAAAAACGATGAAATCGCAAATAAGAAATATTTAAATCGCAAAACTGAAAATGTGTAAATCGTGCATCTTCAAAAATCAAAATTGAAGTCTCTTGAAAATAAACGAACAGGAAAAAATTAGCATATCACATAACTTTAAATTCCGCCCAAATAATAAATCTAGGCTAACTGCAAAACAATGGAAAATCGAGAAACTTCGAAAATCAGCAAACGAATCGCCGAACCTTAAAAACCTATAAAACAAATAACTTTTAAATTATGACGAAATTCTAAATAATAAAAAAAGAAGATAAAAAGCGTAACTTCGAAGGAATTGGACATCCACAGAAAAATCGAGAACTCTTGAAAATCAGCCAGGTAGTCAGCCTTGTAATTTATTTATAGCGCCACGTAATGTTCGATTTAATTTAGTGCCGAGTAATTTTCTGCATGATTCTTGATTTCACATCTTTCTTCTCTCTTGTAGCTTTTTAATACTATCCACAAAACTCTTAATCAATTTTATCAATAACTTTTCAAACACAACGAAGGAGAAGTAAAAACATTTGGAACAAATAACAACCACTCTAAGAACGGGTGTTTCGTATTGGGACAGGAGCGATGGTCTTGTGAGCAAATAGGCGGGGGATAAGAGGGGAAGCGAATTTCTTCGTAGAACAGGTAATTGTAGGAAACCACTTTGGCGGTTTCTGGCGAATTTGGCGCGAAAAGCGGAATAAAACCGTAAAAAAAATCAAATACACGTTGAAAAAAGAAAAATCCATGGAAACGAAAAATTCCCTGACTTTTCAGAAAATAGGAAGATTTTGGATTTTCCCTGACCTTTAAAGGCCGTTTTCATTTTCCCTGTCAATTCCAGGTTTTCCCTGTGCGTGGCAACCCTGTTTTTATCCTGCTCAAATGAATAGATTTACGAGAAAGTTTGCAAAGAGCCGTCAGATTACAACAAAAAGAAAAAGCTCAAACATTTAACGTGCATTGTAGAAAAAGATTATTACTTGTGATTGAGAGCTATTGTTTTCCTCAATATAAAAGCCCTAGTAACTCTTTAGTTTTTTTTAGAATGTTAGATATTTATAATTTTTTTAAAAGAAAAAAAAAAACACATTTAGCTTTGTCTTTAAAGGAATCCATTGACTTCTTTAATTTCCTCAAGAAAATCTAATTAACAAGATCTAAATACACAAAACAATGCATACTACAAAATGTATACTACAAAATTATGCATATTTTGAAGAAACTAGTTTAGAATACCACATAAAGTTTTAGAGATGTTAAATAATTGCAGATTAATAAAAAAAGTTTTCAAATCTTCTGAAAGCACTATACAATTAATTTTAAGATTACTCAACTTACTTTTGATGTTTTAGAACTATTTTGAACTTTAAAACCTTAAACTATAAAGTTATTTTTATACCTATATCTAATTTTATTTTCTGAGCATTATAACCAAGATTGAAAGGTGCAATCTAAATTACCTAAAACACAACAAAATATATCACCCTCCTTAAAAGACAATTAGTTTTCATAAACAAAAAGCTGAAATTATACACAAGACAGGTTTTCATAATGAAAATAAGGCTCCATGGATTTAACATTTAGATTTCAAAAACGAGGATTTTGTTTTCTAAAAATTTTTAGGGCAAAAAGCTTTTCCTCTGGCAGGTAATAATGCTCAGATTAGCTTACATAATAGGTTAGTGGGCCATCTTGATTCAACACATGGAGCCTTCTTTCCAATGGTTAATTTTCAACAACAAAAATTCCTAGAAAAAAAGCAAGACACTTATAAAATGGGAATTCTTGCTTGAGTATTTTGAAACATATAGTACAGTTAGGCGCCAAAAATTCATATAACTTGATTGAAGTGTTTGTGCGGAAGGAATTGGAATTTAGTCAATTTTAGGCCATAAAAAAACTTCCAAGTTATGCCATAAAAATTTCAATCAAGAATCCACTAATAGGGAAACTCTGGCGATTTAAAAAATCAGAGCACTGGGATTCTCTGCCATTTCTGAGAATGTTAAACTTAGGGATTTAAAAATCAGTTACATCCGGCAATTCTAAAATCAAGAATATAAAAGTTTAAAATGAAAACTCGCAAATCTCTGCAGACTATGAAATCTATCTATTCCGTAGTTTCCGAATTCACAAAACTTCAACAACGCAAAAATCTAAATGCATATTTTTGGTAATCCTAAACATTTTTGGGAAATTCTGCTGATCTTCTAAAATTGGGAGACTTCTAATAACATGTACTAAAACCCAAAATCGGAAGATTTTTACTTCATTCGAAGATTTAAAAAATAAAAGAAATTAAAAATAATTTTTGATAAAAATTGTTTTCAGATCCAACTTAACTATAAAATTCACTGCTAACGTGTGCAAAACCAGCGGGGATTTCGGGTCGACTTTGTACTGCTCATTCAATTCACTTTTATAAGTTTTATAAACAGCTAAACTAAATTATTAGTATTTATTAGTAGTATTATTATTTAATTATAAACTAATTAACCAGAAATTGTTTTCTTTTCTGAGCCTTGTTGCTAACTTATGTGTAAAATGTTTTTGATGACTTGTAACACTGTTACAATACACATTTTCCTGCATAAATACTGTCTCTAATGCAGTTAGTTTTTTTAGATCAAGATGAAACACGTTTTGGATCACTATAATCCTAATGATCTATAAAAAAACCTTTTAATGAAATATTAACCAAACCAGAAGCTAAAATTCTGTAAAACAAACAAATATTTATTTAGGAGATATAAGCATTTAAAGAAAGCAAGATTCTATTCCTGTGCTTTTGTTTATATAATCTTTTAGTTTTAATAAAAATGCATAAAAGTTTATGATTATTAAACAAACTGAGTGCAATTTCACAAATGTTTTAGCCCAAAATATGGATTTTAAAAGTTATAAATATTAATAGTAATTGCTCTTTTCTATGCATGCAAACAAGGTTTAAAAATATTTTCACATGATTTTATTTGAATCTAATTTGGTCAATTTGTATATAAGCAGTTACCTCGTTAATAAATTTGTAGAAAACACAATTATTTTTTAGTATTAAAAAGTTTCTTCACTAAGAACAGGAAAAAAAAAAAAGAGGGGCCTGTAAGCTCTTTTTGTGAATGATCCCTTTTTGTTGCCTGCTACTTTGAGAAGAAACTTTTAGATACTGAAAAACGATTTGCTAAAATAGTTACATTTTTACAAATTATAGTTTAGGCTAAAGTTAACCAAATTAGATAAAAAAAATAATATATAAAAAAATTACAAATCTTGTATGCATATATGCATACCACCATGCATATAGCCAAGAGAATTTGTTGTAATTCTAAAATGTACTAAAATATCTATCACCAGTGATACATTCAGGCTCAAAAGGATGAAATTTTGTTCATTTAAATAAAAAAAATGATTAAAAAATAACCACAAGAACCAATTTTTGTTTTTTAAATGCTTATATCTCCTAAAATATTTTAGATAAATGTTCGCTCTTTTACAAAAATTTAGCTCTCGATTTTGATCAATACTTCATCAAAACTAATCTTTCTATAAATACTGAAGATCAGAGTCGTCCAATGATTTTTAGCCATTATCAGCAAAATGTACTTAAAAAGACCATTTTCTTCAACAGTGATCTGTCCTTCTAAAATTGGAAATTATTTATATAGAAACCCTTAGTACTGGACCAACTACCAAATCGGTTTTCACTAAGAATAACAATACATACTTTAGCTTATAAATTAATAACTTACCAACTCTTGGGTTTCTTTCGGAAAGGGAAACAACCAGTAGGTTCAGGAGGAGGTGGTTGATCCAGCATTAAATCGGGACTTGGGGTTCCATCAGGACCAAAGACATTCAACTCTGAGAAACATTCTGTATCAATCATCTAAAATACAGTAATGAAAAATATATATTAATTACAGCAAGTGAGCATAATTGTAAAAAACCTAAATTTTTAATTATGAAACTAATTTCAAACAAAAGTATTATTAGCCATTCTTCATAATACTTATCACAATTCAACAGTGAAAAATTATTATTAGCCAATTCCTAGTTTTCCCTTCAATTATCCAGAAACAATTCTAGCGGGTAAGCAGGAAATAGTCCTGACACAATCAAGGAATTTGCAGTAGCACACTACATTAATTAGACTCAAGATGAAAGGGCAATATTTTGTGACGCTGTGTAAAATTAGATTAAATTTTTTTTATTGATTACTAGGCTTGTTTCATGAGACAATAATAAAGAGCTGTAAAATTTTTCACTGGGAGTTTTTTTTTTTAAATAATAATTTCGAAGAAACCCCCCTCCCCCCCCCTAGATATATTTTGATGAATCTGGCTGAATCTAAGTATAACCTTGTGGTAGTGTAATTGCTTTATATTATTTAATGTTGCCAAATGATAAATACAGCATCCGAGCATACAATCCATGGTTACTTTTACCAATGCTGCCAATCCTAGGTTCCCTTTGGCTTTATCTCCTCAATTTCTCGGAAAAAAACTCCATAATGCACCACATCTCATCTGCTGCCATTATGTTAATTTGTGTCTTCAACAGATTCAAACTTTTCCAGTTAGCCCCATTCCAGCTTTTAGAGCAAGTATTAAGTTTATTTTGCTAGAATGAAATAGCTTTTTAGGAGTTATATAGAGCTGTATATGTTTCTTTTAATACCAAAACCGTGACTATGACAAACGGTGCTATTTTGTGATTAAATAAGCGAAAGACTGAATGTTTCATCAAGAAAATCCTTCAATGCATGTCTCCAAATCAACGTTCATTCAGCATTCAGTTCGGATTTAGTGATGTTAACTTGTAAATCTGAAGCAAATAGGGAGTAATATTTCCCTGTAAAAGAGTTAAGGTGGCCATAGTTGGCTGTTTAGTACAAAATTGAACCAATAGTGTTACTAAATAGTTTTAATTCACTGGATATTATGTTTTTTAATTTATTGTATCAAAAATAAAAACAATTTAAGGAATAAAAATGCGAAATTAGGCCATTAAATGTGCATTACATTGATTTTCTCTATATTTTAAACTGATTTCTTGGTAATTTTCACTATTAATTCAGATAAAATTTATTATTTGCTATTTTCTTTGTGATTCATGATATTTTTAATTATTTATAACTTTCAGTGACCATTTCAGTGAAAGTTTGTGGCTCAAAATGTACTTTGTCTAATCTTTTGAGACGGACTATACTAACTTTCTTCTTGGATATATGTTTACTCATAAGGCTAGGCAGAGTTGCCACTAAATGAAAAAGGCAAGCACATTTTTAAAGAGTATTAAAAAGTTAGATTGAAAAACTTGAGTCAAAGTTATCCCATACTTTTAAGCAGTAGTAAAAGTGAATTTTTCTTATTGTTCTAAAATCGATTGTCATCTAGTTGTTTCTAACAAGCAATTTATATCTATCCTTCACATGAGACACCATACAGAGCTCACTTCATAGTCATGTACACATATTTGAAGAAAACCTTCAATTTTGAGCCATTAGCCACATTTTACCACTTTCACACGCTATTTGATTACTTTGGCCAGTGGACCAGCGGAGAAGGTAAAGAGAAATTTCAAAAACTTTTACACACATTACATTAAATAAATGAAGACAACATTATAGAAGTTACAATTTAAACAGATCCAATGACGTAAAATGATAAAAAAATATTAAATATAATATCATGTGATGTGTAATACATATGTTGACAACCTAGTTAGATTCCGAAATATATATTGCGTAAAAACACCCACCTCATTTTGCCATAGTGTGGAAATGCAGCATAAAATTTATTTTCTAACCATGGAAGTTATGAGAAGTTTTTATCTTAGTTTCTACATGCTGACAATTTTTCATATAACCCTCAGTATAGCTAGTTGGCACCTAATTATAAAGTGATCTTACACTCAAATCAAAATCTTAGTTATATGCCAAAAAAACTTATGCTCATTTGGCCTCTTTTTTGGCTATTTTAGTGAGATTTAAGAAAATAAAGTTTCCATAGTTTATATATCCTAGGCATAGCTAGTTTATATATTCTTTTTTTAAATTAAATTACGAGAAAAAAGCAAATTTGGCTAATTCTGATTTCTATTCTAACACATAGCAAAAATTCTGTTCCATTTGTCTAAAGTGAGACACTGGCCAAAGGTAACTAAATACCAACAAATAAATAATTTATGTTACCTGCTTAATGTGTTGCCTAATAATTTTATACTATCCACTAATGACAATTCCTGATAATTATTCGTTCTTGGCTATTACAATAGAATCTATCATGCCAAGTCAACCAACAAAAGTATTCTTTGATATACAATGAAGAAAGTCTTGTCTGTTTGTGTCACGGCCTGAACATTTGTATACAAGTGTGCACTATTTTTTTTTAATTTTAAGACTTTTTTTAAGTAAGAATAAGACACAGTTTGCAGTATTTAAAAACCCAAAATAGATTTCTCTCTTCACCTTCTCCTTTTAGTTGAAAATAAGGAAAATTTTCCAAATCCTAAAAAGTTTGAAATCCAGAACCACAGTGGTTCCAGGATTTTCAGATTAGAGCAGTTCTGCTGTACACAAAGGCCAAGCACACTATCAAAAAATTATGATAATTACCCACAAAATTTAGCAAACTGTTACACAATACATTCAATAAATAAAGACAACATTATGGAAGTTACAATTTAAACAAATCCAATTAAGTAAAATGATAAATATATATATATATAATACCATATGTAAATACACATGTTGAAAACCTTGTTATAGTCTAAAATATATATTACATAAAACTACTCGCCTCATTTTGCCATGGTATGGAAATGCTCCCCATATTGAATTTGCTATAGAAGGAATCGTCACTAGCATCCAAGTTCACGCCTTTCACAGTAGAAAATTGTTCGATGTCAAGTACATCTTTAGCATAAACAGCATGGGGCTAAACAAGCATTGTAGCAAAGGTTACTTTATATTATCAATCTTGCTCATAAATATTTTTAACATTATAGGGAAAAAAAAGGACAAGCTGGTTTTAAAAAGTAAAAAAACAACTTTATGTTACACAACCTTAACTAACATTATAGAATTGTACTTTTTATGTATTATCTGCGACAGACTACCAATTTTTATTGGGACAATGAAATTAAAAAAGCAATGTTCTTTGGGGGTTTTACATAATTTCCGTTCAACAGTTATACAGTCGAACCCCGCTATAGTGAACCCTCTACGGAACCAACAATTGGTTCACTATAGCCAACTTCTCTGAAATAAAGTTTTATACAATATAAAGCTTTTACAAGAATAATGGTTTCGCATATCTTGAATTAAAAAATAATTAATTTTTGAAATTTTCCCAAAATAATTATTCAAAATGAATGCAAATACATTCGGTTAAATAGTAACTAATATTTAAATTTTCATGAAACACGTCTGCATTGTAAAAAAGAAATTGGCATTTTTAGGCTTTTCTCTTTACAGAAGCCGCCATTCAAATGGTCTCCTTGTATTCAAAATGCATCTAAAATCCTCCATAAAAAAATAAGAAAGTAACAGAGCAGTACAGGTTAAATGGACAATTGGACAGTTTCACTTGAGCCCAGTTTTCAAGGGGTGGTTGAAAATAAATAGATAGCTGGGAAGGTGAAATGCTTCATTTAACTCCGGAGGGAGGTAGGTTGCAACACAAATGACTACTGCAGTTTGACCAGACACGCCTTCCAAGAATCCAGAAGAAGTGTGTACGAGTGTGGTGGGGGATATGAGTAATGGGTTGGGAAGAAAGGGTGGTTCTTGGAACCCAGAGGGGTAGAAGAAATGGGTATGTTTACTTTGAAACAGGTCTAGTTTGAGTACAATAAGATCCACAGGACAGGTTGAAATCGACACATTGTTAAAGATTGCTATCTCCCTGCCAATTGCCACTAATAGTATAACTCAATATATGGAGAACTGAAATATATATTAAGGAAAGGAAATTTAAGTTCACGACAAGCAAACTCATTTTCTAAGTAGTTCACTATATCAATATAAAATAACATTAGTTAAATAGGAGTTTGGAAGGGACCACTAAAAAGGTTCATTATAAGCAAGGGTTCACTATATCCCAGGTTTACTATAGCAGGGTTCGACTGTATATGTAATAACGCAACTAGCACTAGCAAAATTTAGAATTTAAAGCGAATAATTTTTTATTTTAATGACAAAAGCAATTTATCATAAACTATTTTATGAATTTAAAAATTATATAAAATAGTTTGAGGGCATTTGTTACACATACATAATATGTGAAGAATAAAAATTGGATTCAAAAGCACCTCTGAGCAAGACAAAAATTCCAATCCAATTGTAGTGAAAAAGAGCTGGTCGAAAAATAGTCAAAGTGGGTTGATCCTGAAATCTGATAACTATGCTAATACTAATGCAGCACAACCCTGAAAAACTTAAAAACCACAAAAAGCTTATTCTAAAATTGTGAAACATCTACAATTTCAAAATAACTACATTTCATAAAAAAACAAGGATAAAAGAGCGCTTCGTTATGTATGTATATTTCTCATCCAAGGGGATCACGAAGTTTCTACCGTAATGGTTGTCATGTAAAAGCAAATGACTGGAGTTCCTAAACTTAAAACCCTAGTGACCATGGAAATATCTCAATCTTAAAATTGCTAGACTCGGAAGGGATACCATAAGTGAGCATTCTTCAAAAGTGTTTGGACATGAAAAGATAGTAATTACAATATTTGTAAGCCTTTTCTAAAGGCTTTTTAAAGAAAACAAGGTTTATAAGGAAGTACTAAAGGTTTTTAAGCACTGCACAAACACTGAATACTTACATCAGGAACGAATGGTGGTTGCAGAATGCCAGTTTCTAGTCGTTTCCAGTTAATAACTTTAAAAAATGAATGGGTTTTAACATCTAAAGCTCCATAACGTCCTTTCATACATCCCAATCGTTCCTTTACAGGTTTTTTTAAGAGCTTGAAAACAAAAAATATTGAATATTTAACTTAAGTGCAAATTGTTTAGCATTGTAATATATTGAAGCAATTGTGGTTGTAGAAATGGTACAAAGTTTATTTCATGCAATATTATGTGAGCCATAGTGGATGTCACTCACCAAAAGTGTGTAACACATAGATATAGAAAAACATGAAATAAAGCACCTTCTCCTATGCTACACCAAGGTGTTTTTATACTTTTTTCCTTTTTGCTGAAAAAGTTTTTCATGAACCTCTAATATTTTTTTAGAAACAGTTATAGGTTTTTTTTACCATTATTACAAACTAGTTATTTTAAATTAATAATATCTAATATATCTTTTGATTTTTCATTCCATTTTCTTAAAAATAACCTAAATAATACATATTTAATCAATATAACACAAAAGTTTAAACAAGAGATACTCAGTTGATTGTTAATTTTCTTTCTTCATTTATACATCTTTTTTTTTTTAATTATAGTACGACGGGACTGCAAGATAAATTTAATTAAAAATGGATATCTTATAAAAGAAATATTGGTAAAATAATGTGTGTGTTGCTTTGTTACAAACTATGTTCATTGAGGCCCTGTGGCCGGTAGTATTACATTGTGCTAACAACTTCACAAATCTGTAGTTTGAATCTTGGATTAGGGCAGGATCACTTAGTCATCTCTTTAGTGGGTCAATAAAATAAGAACCAAGCTAACTACAAAGGTTTTCACATCTCTCTGGGCAATTTCTCGAAAAAATCTGCATTATATTAAAACTTAAAAAACTTAGCACCTTAGGAGATCGAATCGAACATGCTAAAACGGCTGAGAAGCAACACTGATTCTCTAACTTTCAAGATATGCGACTTCTTCAAAAAAGGAATATGAATGTCTTACAAATGGTTTACCATGCAAGGAGGTTAGGAGGCTAGGAATTTCAAGAATATTTTATTTTTAGTAAACAATAGTTTAAATAATTTTGAAAATATTCTTGATAAAACTTACCTCATGACATAATGATTTGGCATCTTCAGTAAATTTTGTTGAGTATCTTTCTTTATCTTCTTTCACTCTACGTTCCACTTCTTCTCTCTTTACTTTTTCTTTTCGAGCGCGAAAGGGAGCCTACCGAAATTAAATACAAGATTTTTTTTTAAAAATTATATAAAATTGTTGCTGAAAAGCTCATTAGAATTTTAATATATTGGCAAATTAAAGTATTTTTGAGATAGCATGTTCCATCACTATTAAATTGAAACTTACCTGTCCTTCAATCATTTCATAGATAAAACAACCCAGACTAAACCAATCTGGACTGAAGGTATACTTTTCATTCTCTATTACTTCTGGAGCTATAATAAAATAAGAAAACGCTTTCAAAACTTAACATTTTCTCATATTACATGAATATTAGATTTTTCAGTAGAGATTGACATTTGTAACAGACCTGCCTCTTAACCACTTTCACAAGTTGTGTGTGTATCTAAAAAGTATCTTGCAATAATGAGAAAGTATATTATTTTAAATGCAGAATGACATATGAAATCCAGACATCTATCTAGACTATTTGAATTTTTCATTTTTTAAAAATATTTTTATTATATTTTATCCTCGAAACAAATATGGAATAGCAGAATTGGATAAAAGATTACCAAGATAAAACTTCCAATTTGACTTTATAATTCCAGAACATAATTTAGTATCCGGGCATTTTATTATATTTTTTAAATAAAGTAATAAACTATAAAATTCTCTTCTATATGTTCTTTTTATTATAAGATATTACAGTTTCTAGAATGATAGACTTAACATTAAAATAGATTTTAGGAGAGAATATTCAAATGTCAATTGGATGTAGAGTGATTGAAATTCGCATTTCGTTGTTGCAATCAGCTGTATCACCGGAATATCATCATCATACGTTTCATACAGAATATTATTATAAGGTAGGAATAATTAAATTTTGTGTAAATAGTCTGTATTTAAGGTTGATTATTTGAATATAGTATTCAAGAAGAGAAAGATTGAAACATTCTTTATAACAGGCCAATTATTCACATTGTGGGAAAAACGCTGATTACCATATGTTTAATAAAGGAAATATTGTTTACTAAACATTTGAAATGGCACAGAAATCATTTATATAAGAATCAAGTTATCATCTATTAGCTGCAGAGAGACAGAAAATTGCATGCTTTCCATTACAAACGAGCTTTGAGGAGGAAATCAGTACTTGGTAATTACAAAATTTTGATATTTATTTTGTATAATTATGAAAATGAAACTGTTCCAAGGCAACTATTTAACTAAAATACAGTAATATAATATTTTTGGTAATTTTACTTGGATATTTTTCATATTTTAAGGTTCAGTTTCTTTAAAGAATGGTAATACTTGTCAGAATTTTTTTATTTTGGTTGATTTTGCTGTTGCTCGGTCAAAATATGTATTCATAAGTAAATGACGCCATTAGAAACTTTTAACTAGGTTACTCAAAATCAATGTCCAGAGTGCGGTTCAGTGAGGGGAAATCAGGGTAATCTTTTGAAAAGTGGGAAATTAGTTTGTCAAGGGTTATTGATACCCATATCCAGTCCAGTGGAATAGTGCTTCTGATTTGTATTATTACTGAGTAAAAAGTCGCCCCTAACTTCAGAGTTCTTTTATTCGCTTTTTGTAAATTCATCTGTAAACTACAAGTTGTAAATATATTTTAAACTCAGTTTGTTTTTAAATTCACGAATAGCGCTAATATTCTGAAAGTTTTGTATTATAAATAGCAGTAGTTTTTTACTGCATTTTTACCGTTTTAAGATGAAAAGTTCAGTAATCAGCTGCCTGCAACCAGCCAGTCTAGGTGGTTTATTACGAGTCCTTTTATTAGAGAACCGTTTGGAAGATTAATAGTTGTTTGTTAAAAAAATTTCTTTGTGTAAAATATTATTGGGCCTGTTGTGGTCTCCAAATACCAAACTTTTATGTAGTAAATTGTTTAATGGTAATTTGTATTTTGGGTGTGCCAGCATTTACGTAACCGATATTAAAAAAATAACAATAAGCTGAAAAATAATTTTCATGGGTGATAAACTGAAATTCGCTCTATTTATGGTCCGAAATGATCTGGAGCAGAAGCCAGACTTCTGCTTACTTAATGAATGCATTTGGAAATAATTATAAGTGGACAGAAACACTTTAATAATTTTAAATATTTTAAATATACTATTTTGTAATCGATCTAAAAAGTAATCATTCAGAACTCTAATCAGGATTTTTTCTAAATATGGCACAAGGCACCTATCCTCAAAATTTCTTTTATTTATCTATATGTTTTCTATCAAACAATTCATGTGCATGTGTCTGTCTGTAATGAGTATTGGAAGGACTAAGGCACCTTTGCTATAAGCATTTCACACCAACTAAAAAATATCTGAAGTGATATGGTGGTAGAAGCGTCCTATAGCACTGACATAGTTTATCGCAAGACTTTTTAAAATCTATAAAGAATAATACAAAAGAAATGTGCTGCAAATTGCAAAGGCTGAATATATATATTTCAATTCCTCTACATCCAACAGATATTTGAACATTTGTCCCTTGAAGGGCGATGAGACCGGATGTCGGGTCTCCGAACTGAAGTCTCTGTACCAATCCAATAGAAAAAAAAATTCTAAGCCAAATTTTTTTCAAACAGTTTAGAATAATTTTACAGACCTTATTATATAATAAAAAGTTATTACATAAAAACAAATGTTCCTACCCATGTATCCAACTGTGCCAACACGACCTCTAACCATTTCTTCTTCTGAAATTTCTGTTGCTAACCCTAGATCAGATATTCTTACATGACCTATAAAATATAATGAATTTGAATTAATGCAAACAATTAAAAACATTTAACAGACCAAAAAATAAAATCTTATGTATACTTTAACAACAAAAAAAAAACACTTTAAATCATCAATGCAAAGCAGAATTTTTATAGCTTATATAAGGTTTCTTATTTATTTTAAGGTAATGGAGAGAAAGCAACTGAAACTACAGTCACTGCTGCCAATTTGAAGCACATAAATGCCAAACACTGTGGTTTTCTCATTTCACTGGAACATCACTACTGCAATGATTTTAAGTACAGTGAAGTTAAATCATTATCTGAAAATTTATGGATTTCACAAAAGAGCTGAGCAAGATTTTTGCCAATTAATCCATATTTAAAAAAAAACATTTAATTTTTTTTTATCAACTGCAAAACCGGGGTATTGACAACCTTGTGATTAGCCCTGGATTTGGCTTTGAAAAGTGATGAAACTCTGCTCAAGACAATAGTAGGTGGATACCCTTGCAAGATGGGCAGCCACCATGTCAAGAAATTAATAAAAACAGAATCATAGTGGAATATTTAATTCATTTAACTAGAGATATTATCCAACAATGTGGATTTTCAGTGTGCAAATTATTTTATCCTATTCAGCGAGATTCAATTAAGTGGTTGAGCCAACTAACTAACTTCATTAAACAATTTTACTGAAAATATATTTAGTGATTTAATTGAGAAACTTGCCCACTGTATGAGCCAAGAATTATTGTAAGCCATTAAAACATTTACCACAA
Organism: Oedothorax gibbosus; assembly: GCA_019343175.1. Classification (NCBI taxonomy): domain Eukaryota; kingdom Metazoa; phylum Arthropoda; class Arachnida; order Araneae; family Linyphiidae; genus Oedothorax; species Oedothorax gibbosus. Next base: position 819,531 of record JAFNEN010000097.1, read on the forward strand.
AGTTTTAAGTTTTTAAAGTAACATAGGTCAACCGTTAACAATAAAAATATAACAATTCAAATAACGGTACCCTATAGTAATTATGAATACCATTTCATAGTAACTATTTTGCAAGTAAAAAAAGGCAAATAATACTATAACTTACCATGATCATCCAAAAGAATATTCTCAGGCTTTAGATCTCTGAAATATTTAAGTTATATTTTCTTTCAGAAGAGCAAGAATTATTGTCTTATATAGTAAGTGAAGAGATCTTTATATAAATTCTTATTAATTAGTATTTAACTACTTACTTCAAAACGGGAAACTTAGAATATATAAATTATAAATCACTAATAAAAAGTTGAAGCTATTGTAATTTGTGAAAACTCAAAAATACAAATAAACAAATATTTTTTTCATTCACTATTAAAAACTAAAGCAGAATAAATTATTAAATTTTACAGCCACCTAATCATAATTTACCACTAAAATTTGGCATATAGTAAGATAAAAAAAAAATCTAGTATTGGATTCAATTAAGTTATTTTAAAATGTTCACAAACCTGTAAACAATTCCTTGAGCATGTAAATGTTCTAAGCCTTGGGTAACTTCTGCTGCATAAAACCTGGCTCTAGCCAACTCAAATCCTGGGTCGCCACCCATGTTATAAATATGAAATTTCAAATCGCCACCATTCATGATAGTTAACACCAAACAAAGGGCATCTTTAGTTTCATATGCATATGCTAGGCTTACCTGTATAAGAGAAAAGGACAGTTTTAATAAAGGTCTTAAAATAGACTTATTACAGATAAAAACAATGTAACTTACGATAATATTGTGTTACAGTCGTTTAAAAATTACAATTAAAGGATATGGTGTTTAAAAATTTCAATTTTGTTACTTACAACAAATCTTGAATTTATTTTTTGTAGAATATTTTTCTCTATGAGAACCATAGACTCTCCTCTTCGTTTTTTTATCCTTTTCTTTTCTAACTTCTTACAAGCATACATCTTTCCTGTAGCTCTTACTTGGCAAGCACATACTTCACCAAAGCCTCCTTTACCCAATACACGATACATACGAAATGTCTTTGCTGTTACAGGCTGACTAAAAATAAACAAAGATATTTTATAATTAGTTAAGAAAGATTACAAAGAATATGTAACTTATTAATGGTTTAAATATCAATCTCAACTATTATTAATTATTTTGAATTGTTATTACAAAGTACACTTGAAAAAAAGAAACTACAATTTATTCAAAGATAATTTACAATTGAAGTTTTAATAGTGTATTAAGAAGTGTTTAATAGTGTTGTAATAGTGAATTACCTTTCTAAAAATTTCCATTGAAGATATCTATGAAAATACATACTGTCTTCAAATTCCTTAAATGGTTCCCTGGCTAAAAAATCTTTTACTGACCTAAAAAAAAAAGCAAGCTGTAAGCATACTGTAACAATGCATAAGAAAAGTTACATTAAAATTTTTCTAAAATAATATCAAAGTGTTATCCATGATATTAAAAATGTGAAACAAACGTTATAAATACTGTGAGCATAAGACAATAAATTTTGGTCAAAATTAGCTTTGCAAAAGGTGAGAAGGGGGCTTACACGAATCTATTAAATACTTTGTTAAAAATAATAGTTGAATCCTGATGTTAATTAAGATTAGAAGCTGTAGGTCTAGTAAGGAGTGGCATCCACGGATGAAGTATTGTAATAATTGTTTCTTAGTGTGATCAGCAGCAGCAGTATGCTACGCTTCTACATCAATATTATCTCTTCCTGCTTAACTTACAAAACAAATGGATTCTGTTAACATTTATTGTATGCCTAAGTGAATAGAGTAATGTGCAGCCTACCCTTTTTGCCCTTGGGTCAAAATCCTTTGTTATATTAACTGTTAGCCCAGTAATGTTTAGTGCTTCTTCAGTGTTACATTCCAGTATTGGTCTTCACTTGCGCTAGTCGAACATTTCCCTCTTTTCTGGGGAACTTGAAAATTCCTGCTAAAAGCCAGTTTAGTTTTTTTGCAGCGTGTATTGCCTACAAAAACAAAGTCCCTTTTTGCCCATGTTAATCCCCTTATAATTTGCACTATTCTTTCAAATGAATCTCCTTATTTTTTCACAGATGACCTAGACATTCAATCCGAAAACTTATTTCCAGGTCTCTTTGGAGATTCATCCTGTAAGAAAATCTATTAAACATTCTCTTTGCACCTATTTCATAAGTCTGTCATGCAAAACTCCTCGATTCATTGATGGAGACACCACCTTAACTCACTAATGTCTTCAGCGACCAAACTTTCTGCTTCACTCAGGTTGTAAGCAAACATTGACAATTACTCTACGAATTTGTTTCAGGGAACTAGTAACTAATCAGCCTTTCCCAAAAACCTCCCCACTGTAATGTCACCATCTTGTAAAACACTAAAATTTCCCAACTTCAATTTTCCCTCGACGAATGACGCCTTTTAGTTGTAGCATTTATCACACTCATAAAAATTTACATCATGATGAACAGGCTGGAAGTACCTTTTTGAATGTTGAAAATTACTAATTGCAATACCAAAATATCCACATGCTTTATTCGATAAACTTACGAGTTTTTGACTTTGTTTAAATAAATACTATCGGTGGTAGATGTAAAAGCAAATTTGATATATATATCAATATGTCTTACTAGAGAGAACGGAAACAAACTGTACTTAGCGTTTGATACAAAAGTGATAGATATTTTTTCCAAATTACATTTAAAGAAAGATGTTCCAACCACTTTATAAATTACTCCTGCTAAGCACAGTAAAAAGCTAAAGAAATTAATGTTGTCCTAAACCAACTGTCAGATTTTATTTTGTTCCTAAAACGATTTCATTCAAAATTAGTTAATATAAATAACAATTTATTTCTTGGTTAGCCATTCAAAAAATACGTATGATCATTTTAGTTATTTTGAATCAATAATGAACATTAATAAAATTGGGTTTTAAAGCATGCTCAAAAAGCAAGCAAAATGCGTTAGAAACAGTTAAGTAAAATTTATTAATTACGAATATCAAATCAAAACTTCTATAACAATTTTATTTCTCATTTAATATGTGTTGAAGTTGATACTTAGACCATAAATTATATGACTAAAGAACACATATATGGAAGCTTTTAACCATTATACACTGAAATCGTTTGTGAAGATAAAAACAACAACAACAAATTAAGGTGATAACTTGTTAGAAGTTATGACGTCAATCCACACATTTATCATCTGCAACTGTTTTTGAGGGTTTTTTTATAAACTTTTTTTAAGTTCAAAAATTAATTAAAACTTGCTGCAATTTGAATGAAAGTTGTAATTTATTTATTTTAGCACTGAATCAATTAAAAATACTGCAAATGTTGTACAAAATTATCTATTATATTAGAAGACCCATTATAATAGATATTCGGTATCTATCATGAATACTTTAAGGCTGGCCTCATTGGTGAAAAAAAATTACCCGAGAGAATCTTTGAGACATTACAGCCGTTTTTTTAACTCCAGGAATATTATGCTTCCAGCAGTTAGGTTCGATTAAATTTCTAATGTCATTAACTCTGTTTAACATTAAAACACTAATTTTCATTCCATTTAATTCAATACCAAGCATTGGTGGAGTTTGACACAAAAGTGATAAGTATATTTTCAATACCAAGAACAATAGTCACCTTCTGTGAAAGTCTATGACCTATGAGGCATGCTAAAAATTCCAAACTTATAGACGAAACTTTACTTCAATCTTGTACCAAGGAGCGTTCAACTTGGCCTGTACTTTTGTATCTCAGATATATGCATGTTGCATAAACACTTTAATTGCAAGGCCATCTAAGGTATAAGCATCACAGGGTTTGTGTAACCAATTGAGTCAAATATACTGCCAGATACAGAAAGGACTTATCTTTTAGTCAAAGATTTTCACAATCTAAGACCTTGACAATACAAGGCAAAGCATCATCACCTAATTTTTCAAATCAAGCTAAGTAGGTTAATTCATCTTTTCTACACCAGAGTGCACTAGAACCCTTATGTCAATCTCGCAGATTAAATTGTTTGCTAGACAAGTGAACAAGATACTTAAAACATATTTTTCCATTTATTTCATATTATCAAAGCTAACAATGTAGTTGTTCACACTGAAAAACATTTTCTCCTACAATTATCTTCATTTAAGACGGCTTAAGCATTAAACCGATTGGGGTTGGTAACTTTGTATTCTCGACAACTCTATTTTCAACTCATTTTCTCGGTTAGCCTTTAGTAATTCAAACTCATTCATTTTCTCTCACCAAGGCTATTTCTTTTTCTTCCCTCGCCAACATTCCTTTTTTTTCCCTTTAGTAACCACCTTAGACAAAAACTCTTAAACGAGCTCCGGATAATCTTTTGTTGTTCGGCTTTCCGAAATCATTTTAATGTCACCAATATTCATGTCTGGTAATACAATTCCTACTAATGCTGATAAATAGATAAATATTTTATTTCCTAATGGATAAATATATTTTATATATCAATAATTGAATATTTGAGTGACATCTGTTGATATTTACTAAAGTGGGATGCTATTTTACCACACCAAGTAATGGGGTTGTTTCACGTAGTGGATGGCAACAGCTCCAACGGTTTGTTTTCATTTGTTGCCTGGAATTACTTTTGTTTTTGGTATTCGAAAATGAGTTTTCTAAGAATATTTTACTTATTAAATTTTTTAAATGCCAACTTCTTGCTGTGCTGTTGGTTGCTCAAAACATTTGTTAAAGAAAGCTGGCATAAAAATAAAAATTTCTTTTCATCTATATAGGTTATTTTGAGAGTGAAACCGAAGCAAACAATGTAATCGCAGGACACAGAAAAATGAAAACAGGAGAGTTACATCTTCTGAAACATTCCCATAGCAGTGATTAATGGAACCTATTAATAATTGTTAGTTCTCAGGCTTCACATCATCCCTTAAAGCAAAAATGTTTAAATAGATATCTGTTGGCTGCAAAGGGATTGAAATATATATTCAGCCTTTGCAATTTGCATTATTGCCAGAAAAAAGTTGACATGCGTTAAATTACGAGGAGCCTGACCAGATTAGATTGAAAAATTTAATCATTAAATAAGAAATCAGAAAATTCATAATTATAATTTAGTTTTCCTGAAATGAATATAGCCTAAATAAGACAAATAACTGTGAAATGCACTACATCTGGTAATGCCTGAATTATAGAGAAGTTAAAATTTGTGGGAATTGATGAATAACCAGCTTATAACTTTAACTGATTCTACAAACTTTAGTGGTGATTATTATTTTAACACAAACATGTAGTTAATTTAACACAATACTAGATAATTAGCATTAATAAGAGGCAAACCTGGGTTGCAATTTTTAAATACAATACAAGAAATTCCTTTTGTGTTATTAATATTACTACTAAATATTCTCAAAAATTAGAAATAAATCAAATGGTAGAAATTTGTAATAATGATGGTCAACTTCCTAATGAAATCTTTAATAGGCTATAAAGTGCAAAGTTACCTTGCACACTCTGTATATAAGTCTCTACTGGCTGATGGCAAATTTGAACAACAACGCTCAATCAGATCTTCATTTACGACATCAACAAATTCAGTTGACTGAAAAAAGAAAAATGTACTTAAACTTTTAGTCATAAACTTTTTAATGCTTTCAAATCATCAATAATTCCTAAACATTTTCAAAGAAATAGACACTTTAAGAATATTGTTTAGGATTGACGACTTTCAATTCAATATGCAGTGGCGCACAAATTATTTTTTAATAATTAAAAATTCAATAATATGCAAGAAAATAAATTCTGGGAAAAATTGCAATTTACTGCTTATAACCAGATATAAAAGAGTGATTTTCAAGATTTAAAAAAAAAATTATTCTTAAAGATGCTGTATTGTCTGTAAGACCAAAATAAAATGAAAATTATAAAACAAAAATTATTTTAAATTGCATCGAGTGAATTAAAAACTTGGAATACATAACTGCTGAAGCAAAATATATTTGTAACTTTGTCTAATAGTTAAAATTTTTAGTTTGAAAAAAGTTTTTTTCAAATGCAAGTGGTTTTGTTAAGATATTTTGTGGTAAAGTAAGTAGAGATAAATTATATACCTATAGGGTTAAAAAGTCTCAAACGCAACAAATTGTATGCATTTCTTCTTTAATCAAACTATTTTAGTTAAAATACTCACTTCTTTGTTAAGATATTTTGTAAATACCTCCTGAGCAACATCAGCTCTGTCTTCATCTAACTGCACCTCATATGCATCCTAAAAGACATTTGCAAAAGTTTACTGTTTGATTTTAGGCTTACATCAGAGCCTTTAATTTAGCTTTCAACAACTTTGTTTTACAATCTAGCATGATAACAGATTTCTATTCAAATAAAGACTTACAAAATATATTTATAAATATTTAAAAATTCTTCAACAGAAAATTTTGAATTGAAGCGTTAAAAAAGATCCGAACTTTATAACCGCATATTTAAGACTTGGTTAATTTATGAGTCATGAATAAAATAACAGATGGCAGCACCAGCTGTAAGTAAAATCCCGAATGTTAGCTTTTTGGAATTGGGTTTTTAAGAATACGATCTTTTAAAAAGTAAATCGTATTTTAGTTATTAAAGTTGTATTAATCTTATAATATTTCAATTTAAACATCCATTTAATTTTTAAAAAATAAAGTAAAATTCAATAATATCTAAAACATTGACGATTTTTTTTATAATGGTAAAATAAAAAAACCCAATTAGGCTGAAGTATACATTGACGCCCGGCAATTTTGTCGCCAATCTGGCAAACCCGCCAAATTCAGTTTTATGACAACCCATGGCGACGAATGCGAAATTCGCCAATTTTAGCAACTTTTCCCATTGTTTTTTCGCCAAAAAACCTGAAATCTGAAGTTCGGCAACCTTGTAGGTTGTTTTATTTTTTTCGACTCCGACTCGCAACGGCACGTGAATCTGAATCTTTATTTTTTAATCTATTTAAATCTTAATTATTTTTATTTAAAAGTAAAGTTTTTTGTGCAGATAGATTTTTAATTCGATGTTTAACTATTTAAAATGATTATTTTTCATTATTTTTTTTTCGGCACTTGCTGTATTATGATCCACGTTTTTTATCATGGTGGTAGGATTTGCTTATTTTTCCTGGTATGTAATGAATGTTTTATTAAAAAAAAAACGTTTTTTAGTGCTTTTTTAATCTTTTTTTCAATACTGTCTGAAAAATCTTTTTAGCTATAGAAAATATTTTCCTACTAGATCAGTTAAGTGTAAACGTGCACATGTTTTCCTTATTTAATTCTTACTTAAATCGCATTAATATTATTTAAAATAATAATCATACAATGTTTTAGAACGTGTTATGATTTTACATTGTTGATCGTGAAACAGACTGTTAAATTCAGATTATTTTTGTTAAAGATCGTTTCAATCGTTAATGCCCTAGTATTAGTTGATAATATTTTTCATTTTCCCCGGGTCTTTTTCGCTGTATATTTTCGGGCTCAGCAATATATTTGGTAAGTATTTGTTGTCATTTCAGGATGGCAACGGACTTGGCTGACGCCAAGTTTATTGTCATTTTGACTTGGCGACAATTTTTGACTAGTCGCCAAACCCGGGCGCTAATGTGTACTTCAACCAATTATATTTCTTTTTTAAATGTTGGTAAACAAATACCAGTTATATAATTCCAAGTAAACAGACTATTAATTTAAATTGCTTACCACTATATCTAAGAAATTACAACATTTGTTATAATGATCTTTCGTTTCGCAAAACTGCCTGAACAGTTTATGTCCGATAGGCTGTTGTTCTACGACATAAGAGTACCTGCAATCTGTAAGAAAATGATTTCGGGTATGGAAAAAAAATTATCAATTAACTAAAAAAATACATTTTATTTATACGTTATACATAAAATATACTTTTAAGTTGCATGTAAACATTTACTAAACAAACTAAAAGAAATACATAAAAGTACCTATTTTTTGCTTTAAGTCTATACAATGAGTAATATGGGGGAACTGTAGTATCTTTTTCCATTTTTTACTTTTTCCTTTGTTGCTATCAGCGCCACCTAAAAATAAAAAAAAAATCTTAAGAAAATAATTCATTAAACAACGAACAAATTTTAATTTATAAATATTAGAAATAAACCAAAAATATTCAGAGAAATTGAAAATACACTATTAATTTTTCAGTCACACCGCATACACATGCTTAAGTACAAAAACATAGAATATAAAAATTGTTTCTTTGAATCCGATTTTCTACCATTAATCAAATTAAAATGAAAAATATCATAATTCAGTTTGAAACAAAATGAGCAATAAAATAACAAGAGTAATTGTATTTGATAGAAAATAACGTGGGGCTAGAGCTACACGAGGGCTATTGGCAAACGAATATTAAAATAATCTTAACCGAAAACCAAAACTATCCCTATCATACCGTACGTTATTTTAAGTATTTTCCTAAATGCAGCACACGCTTTTTGAGCATCCAGCTAAACATTTCGGAATTTTTTTTTTAAAGTAATTATTCTATTTATAACAATTTGTCAAACGTATTTTAAAGTCATAAGAAAACTATTGCATTTATTTAGACTTTATTTTAAAAAAAACCAAGTAGCTCTTTTATTGAAAATTGAAGCCTTTTTTCGCTTCAAACTCGTGGAATATCAAATATTTCAAGACAGTATACATTAAAAAATAAGCATTTGAAGAAAAATACTACCTAGATAGTGTTTTACATTTTCAACTTTACAATAAGAATAAATCAATACTTAAAACATAAGAATATCACCACAAACATGTTTGAATCCCTTAGTAATCTTCCCCTCCCCTACAAAAATAGTAAAATACAATAAACAGAACAAAACAGCATGTTTATTTGTAAAAGAGAACTCTGACACTGAATGGAATTCCATTAACTTTATGTAAACAATCTTATATCGGAAAATATCGGTCAAAACCACCCAATCCTTTCATTTTATAAACAAGTGTGTAACCCTATATTTAATATCAAAACATCGATCTTACTATTATTTTTTTGCTTATGTCAAATATGCCTTTGTAATGATTTTTTTAACCTCAAAATCAATACAATTTTGTTATTTATATCAACATATAGATAGTTGAATTAACGTAGCGCTAGAACTAAACATAAGCAAATAGTATGGAATTGTTAAACCTTTGTCAACACCCACAAAAACTACTTAGCAACATCATACGAGGCTTCAACACATTTAACCACTGCGGAATTAATGTATACTCTAGCCTCCTCTTCCTCTATCCTCAGACCTGACATTCATTTAAATTTTGGGTTTTGTTTGTTTTTATATAGTTTTTAGTTCTTTCAAATTTTTATGTAACAAAAACTTACCATATCACTCATTTTTCCACAGGTAACCACTTAACGGTATAAAAACTGACATATTTAAGTATCCATTGCCATAAATATAACCACAAATTAAACAACACATAATTGTTCCTCTAACACAAAAAAAGTCAAAGTGTAATTTTCAACTAACTTCCCTTGTTTTGAAGTCTGAATTCAGAATGTATTTTGAACCCAAAGTTTAACTGCAAAATTAAAATTATGATTTTTAATTCCTCGCAATTTTTTTTAAAGTATATATTTAAAAAAGTTATAAAATTAAGAATAAATTAGAATTAGATTTTGCTAGTACCTCATGGTTAAAGTATTTTAATTTTGATTTTTTTACTATCTATTTAAAGGATATCAGATTACAAAAGCAAGCATAATTAGTTTCAACTAAAACAATACAATACCCATTAAAATACAGAAAGACACTATGAACGAGTTAAAAATATGCAACCCAATATAACAAGTGAATAGTAAATACATTTACGTAACCAAAAAATAATTTCACGAACCAGTTCAATAAGTAATTCCATAATTTCATTAACAAAACATTATGTCACCAACAAGTGCTTGAGGAAATTTTCGGAAAAAGCATATCCGTCCTTGACCTCTTCTGAATTACCTCCAAAGGCCATCATTTATAAATGAATCCAGAGCAAAAAGACTTTCGCATTAAACATCGTTAACATTTATTCAGGAAATGCCGGTGACGAATTTAGGGCGAGTAGATACTTGGGAGCGCTCATCAGCTAATGCAGGCCCACAGTTGGAAATGAAATATTGGATCGCTTATAGTCGGGTTTAGTTTGAATTATCGTCGCACTAGAGCTACACGAGGGCTATTGGCGACGGGCGTCGTATTTTAGAACCACAGTCAAGTGACGAGCCGTATAGTCGGGAGTTGCTTTTCAAATAAGCTTTTTTAAGGCTACATGCGAGGTTGGATTGAAGTATTTGTGCATGATTTAAGATTATTTGTTCTTTATCATACAATATAAATTAATTGGTTGTTTTCACTTTCTGTGAATACTAGATGTAAAGGGAAGTTGAGTTAACGTTGCACTAGAGCTACACGAGAGCTATTGGCGACGGGCATCATAATTTAGAACCACAGTCAAGTGACCAGCCGACAACTGAGTAGACATCTCATGCAACTTTTAAGGACGACATCGTACGCGAATTTGGCATCTACAGACTTGAGCATATTTAACGAGCATAACCTGCACACGGGGTATTATTGGTCGGACTTTTTGGCTAAACACACCGTTTGTAGGCCGACAGGTATTTTATAAAAGAAAGATGTGTATAAAAGTGAGGATCCTATTGTATTAGATTGTTAGGAATTAAGTTCACGTACCAGATATATTAAAAGTAGTAACATGTTTTTTTATTAAAATAATCTGTTATGCTTTGATGTGTTTCTGTGAAAATATGGGAAGGATTCAAAAGTAATTGCATAGTACATGGAGTTACTGAAAGCATGACGTGTCATAAAGGAATTCCAAAAACAAAAGAGCCACATTCAAGTAATCACGTGTTTCAAAGTTAAATTTTCAATAGTTTGCGATCATAAAAAGCAAGAAACTAGATTACATTTAAAGCTATATATACGACAAGCCATACTCAAATACATTTTTCTGTTGTTTTAATTACTTTTCGATTTTTTTTATAAGATTCTTTGAATTTTGACAGTCCCTTTGTTAGCCTTAGTACACATCTATATAACGGCTATAAAAAAATAAAGAAATACGTAATAAACTGTCCCGATTTCGAGTTTAAGATAAAGATTTATTATAATAGCAAAATGCATTCTTCACAGTCAATCTTCCTACAACTGTTTTATTACTAGTATATTTGAAGCTACAGAAAAAATAAACTAAGCTTATCTAATGGCGAGTTAATCGATTGCGTGTCGTCCGAGAAAAAAAAGCCGAAGAAATAACACAGAATCCCAGAATCGGGCAACAGAGTAAACGAAAACAGATGTCTTCTGTACACGATATGTTGCATACCAACCGGACACGGACATACAACACTAAAAAAAAAAGGTTTTATTAGCAACTAAAACGAGGCTAAAAATTCTAAGAAGTGCAAAAACTCCTACAAAAGTGAACAAGATAAAATCAAATATGCACTAGATAAATGCATAATAAGAGGAAAAACATATCCAAACTGTACATTGGAAACCACAACCCATTAATATCACATCTGTACAAAGGAGCAAACAAATACAATACCCAATACCATAATACATTCTAAATGCAAAATTGTTCTAAAAATGTAAACGACAACATTGTTTTTTTTAAATCAACAGGCAGTGGCAAAAGTCCCCCTACCCCATATATTTTTTTAAATAACAAAAAGCATATCAAACGAACCGCTGCGCAATCATCAATAACAAACAAAAACTCATAATTTTTTTTTTTGTCCTTTATTATATTTTTTTGTAACTGATTTTCTGCGATTCGAAAATCCAAGAAAAACTAAAACTGTTATTTTATCTTTAAAAAATTCTTTGTGAACTCTCAACAGCAAGTTATGAGAAATAATAAAGTTTTTAAAAAATTGAATTGCACAAGTATAACCTTTAAAATATTAAAGTTATTTGTTTATCATACCTTTTCAGCCTACAAGCAAAGCGCTAACTTTTGATAGCATGGTTAGTGTTCTGCCAAAATCAATTAGGTGAAATTATAGTCAACCGAAATATCTACTCACAAAAGTTTTAGAGTAATTAACTTTCCCAACGACAAGCTCCAACATATCATTAATAATTGTCATCCGAGACTTCATTATCAAAACAAGTTTCGCATAACACATTAAATGCTCTAACTATTAGAGGCATGTCAACTAAGTTTGAATTAAACTTTAGACACTTGGGAGCAAAAATGATTTTACAACCAAAATTACATTTTCAAGCGTGACTGCCTAGATTTTAAGGAAGCACTAACTATTAAAAAAGATAGTCTGACAGTGATAGGCTATTTTATTTAGTGTGCGAGTGGTAAGGTATCTTCAACGATTTTCAATGCTATTTAAAGTTAATAATTTGGAACCGACCTATAACTTAATGTTTTGAAATAGGAATGCTCGAATTTTTGAGTAAGACCATTTTCTTCAAAAGTTAAACAGCCATATTTAAACCATTAACGACCCATTTGTGAATGCCATTAACACCTTTTCTTACAGAATGAAAATGTTAAATAAGTTTTTAAAATACATTTTTTGTGTGAATTAATTTGTCATTGTTTAGTACACTGGATTTCATTTGTATTATATTATTTTTATTGAGATAAACTAAAGCAGGAATCTTGTTTTCGCATGGCAAGAAAACTTGCCAATCGTCTTTAATGAGTAAGGTAAATAAATTATTAACATTTCAACTCGCACTAAAATTAAGAAAAGAATCAGCTGAGTTTTTTTTATTTTGAGTATCCATGAGGGCTTGTGAAAGGGCCCTTCGGCTAACCCTTAAGGGCCGCCCGTAAGATAAGGGCACTTTCTCGTACAGAGCGGCCTTCATTAGAACTCTTAAGAACTTTTAGGGATTTCGTCCGAGAGTATTGATTTAAAATTTGACCCAGAAAAGCTCTTTCCGGCGACAATAGAATTTCCTTCCGTCACGCGTTAAGAATGAAGCGGAAATTCAAGAATCGTACTTGGGCAGCGGAAAGGGTGACGTTTTTTTTTTTTGCTAAAACATATAAGAAAACACTTTGTACTATGCATTAGAGAAAAGAAATGATATAGTAAGCATAATTAAAGAGCTTAGTGGAAGAACGTGCTAAGTGATATTTTCGAAAAAATTTAGATTTGTGTCAATGTTCATGGTATTCCCCCTACTTTAAAGTTAAAGTTTATGAAAAAGGGTTAAGTATATTTTTACCTTTTGTAAGTGCCGTTTTTAACGTATCTAAGTGCAAACGAAAAACTTTAAAGCTCATTTTCTCGTTTTCACCCTTTTGTCACTTAGCACGTTCTCCCACTAAGCTCTTCAATTACATAATTTAACAAGAAATATTTTTATGAATTTGACTTCGAAATTTACATTTAGTGCATTAGATTTAAATTAACTTTACACGTTATTTTGAAACACATCAATTCAAATCAATCAACGTAAAGAAACAAGAAAAAAAAACTTAGGCAAACTGCTCCCAACGCAAATGCAAGATAAATGAAAAAGAAAATTGAACATCAAGTACAGAAGAGGGGGATCCACGTCCCTTAAACCCTCAAATGCCATCAAAATCCGATTGAATGCATTAAATATTGCTGAAAACTTGAGTACTCTCAACATCGCTTAAACATAACTTTCCCTAAGTTGTAAAAATTGGATCAAGTTGCTATTGAAATTTTTAAAATTGGTACTAATTTTAACAGGAAGACGTCTTCTTGTGAAAATGTTTATAATTTTATTTTTTCTTAACTTTAAGTTAACAGATTATTACCAACATAGGTAAAAGATTAGCAATTTTAATATTAACTTAAATTTATTGAATTTATGAAATATAATAAGCCTAAATAAAAGCCTTTAAGATCGTACAGCAATTCCACAATAAAAAACGGCAGTTTAATTTTCACCATTAAGAACATAAAGTTTAAAAAAAAACTGCATCTCTAAAATCAATCAAAAAAACTTAATACACCTGAAATTTAAGGGTGCCTCAGGTAATGTTAATTTTATATGACAGCAATCCGCAAAGAATTTTTTACTAGCGAAAATTCAAAGGGATCACAGCTTTTAGGTTAAAAGGTAAAATACATGAATCACTAAAACTGATGCCTACTACAAAAAATATGAAAGATATGAATAAATTAATTTATATTAGGCGAGAGAATTAATTCTGTTACCAAAATAATAGATTCAATAAATAATTTATGATATCTTCAAATAAAATGAATACATAACGTACAAAAATAGTAAGGTTGGTCTTCTATGATAATCTACAATGTAGTATATTTGTACAAAAAAGTGATATTTACTGTCAGCGCAAAATAATACTACTTATTGGAATATTAAAATTAATATTGTCTAAGTATAAATCCCCGATTTAAAAAATGCTTATCACATTCAAAAAGTTTATCAATATCGTTGTAATGAATTTTGTTTAGGCAATCGTGTTGGGTACGTTTTAATGAAAAACACTGTTATGCAATCATTTACTTAGGAATAAAGACTTTCCATCATGGTTTTCAATTATTTATTCAAAATAAGCTAAATTTCTCTCTGATTATTTAAAAAGTTCCCCTCTTGTATTTCTTACAAAAACAAATAAAAGATAAATCTTAAGATTCTTATATACATATTTCAACTAGCTATTAAGTTTTAGTTTAGTTGGAGTTATCGTCGCACTAGAGCTACACGAGGGCTATTGGCGACGGGCATCATATTTTAGAACCACAGTCAAGTGACGAGCCGACACCCGAGTAGGCACCCAACGCAACCGTTAAGGGCGACATCGTAAGCAAACGTTAGGACTTTGAAGGATATTTAACGTGCACTACTCCCTCTATACGGGGTATTATTGGTCGGACATTTTTGGCTGCACGGGCCGTTTATAGGTCGGCAGTTATTTTGAGGATGCCCCGACCCGAACCTGGGACCATCCGCAGGCGAGCGCCTAACCGACTGGGCTCTCAAGCCACTATAAAGTTTTATTTTACTTTTCGTAACTTATTTTCAATCTTGGGAGAACGGCAAGCTTGTTTGAAAATAAATTCCTCTTTCCATCGTAGAGCCGTTTAAGTAAAATACCCAGAAAATACACGAAAAACACCAAACATTTATGTTCAAATGACCGCATAAACTTAGGAATGAACCTCAAATAGTAGTGAACATCCTTGGCGATTTCAAAAACAATTCTACTCACGAAACACGAGATGGGTAGTGACGTTTTCATGACGTCATTAAAAGCATTATAAGAGTACGCCATGAAACCGAAATTGTAAATATATATTATATATAAGCCATAGTGAAGGATAAAAAGCTATTTGGGAAAAACGTCACTGATTGTTATTATAGCAAGTTTTAAAAGTTTTGTCGCAATGAAAGCAGTATAAAAGTCTGCCGTAAAATACAAATTGTAAAGTATTGAGAAAGATAAAAGTTTATTTTAGGAAAAAACGTCACTTTGGTTCTTAATATAAGAAAGTTGTCAAATTTTTGTTTGTAAAAACAAGCTTTATCTGTATAATGGAAAATATAAGTAAAAGTAAATATAAGAACGGTGAAAAACACTTTTGAAATTGACTAACAAGAAAAGTATATCTAAGAAGTATTTTATGAATGCTTACAATTAAGTGTTATATCGGAAAACCTGTACTAATTTCAAATCATACAAGACTAATTGAAGTAAATCTCGGATTCGATGACAAAAATAAAGATTTAGTAGCTATATCTTTACGTAATACGTTTAGTTTACGTACTAAACGTATTACGTAAAAATATAGCTAGTTCCTTACTTTGCGTTACAAGTCTCACGTTTAGAAACTATGGAAAATGTATGTCAAGAACTTGTTACCAAACCTCAAATTCTAATTACCTTATTGAAAAGCTAATTAGTTAATGTTTTTTTATCACAGTTGACTAATCTCTAACTACATTGAAAACATTGTAACTGAGACTATCTGATTTCTTAAAATTTCAGAATGCCTCAAGTCCCAAAGAGAAACAAATCTTTTCCACAATTTGATGGAAAAAAGTATGACATTCAAATTTAGTATTAGTACGACGTATTCAAAGAAAGTTAGTAAGCAATCTTCGCAAATGTAACAATTTATAAATGTGCGGTGGCACATGATAAATATTGAAATATTATAGTATAAAAAAATAGCACACAAGTCTGGTACTTCCCATGCTAAAATTAAGTAAAAACTATCTAAATAAAATTTTCAACTTAACTTTGTTACGATATTAAATTATTCCACTTCTCTAACCACCAAATAAAAACAAGCCTTCACAAGGAGACGTACAGGGTCAAACGTAAACAGTACCCCTTTCACACTGCCAGAGAAAGTGTCATGTTAGAAATATTGCCAACTACCGCGAAAGATATCGTGAGATGTCACGCATTCCGTAGTATACGGATCATACATTATTCCGTGATTTATCGTACAGAATAGTGTTGATATTTCCTGTTTACAAGAAAAGGCTCTTAACCATGACGCCACCCAAAATGAGAAAATCTTTAATGCCCAGGATCGTCACCCTCAATAAATGGGAATTGAGGTTATGGATCAAAAAAGATTTTATTCTTGTATTCTTTTAAGTGAACAGTTAAGCTCTCTGTTGAGATACTTTTTCCGAAAAATAATCGAAGACTCATTACTGTATTTTAATTTTTTTCTTGCTACATAAAAAAAGCAGAGTTTCAATCCCAAAACTGTTCACACTTTAACAAAATCCAAAAATCCCTTTTCGCGGCTTTTTTTAAGAAATGTTGAAAAATCAGTTATATCAATCAGTAATCATTGTCATAATTTCGATTTAGAGTGAGTAAAAAAAGTAATGAAAAACAAAAGCTAATTTATAAATCTTTCCTCAATGAAAAATAATCTCAAAAATAAAAGTATAAAATTAAACATAGTGGGAACAGTAGAAAGTCATAAGATTTAAAAAAAAAATAATAAAGTGCTGCAATTTATAAGAACAGATAGCAAAAACATTTAAACAAAATGATGATTTTGTAAATATATTTTTTTAATGTAGGGAAAAAAAGTTATTCAAAGACAAATAACACACATAAATTTATTTTAATATTCTTACTAAAAATTTATAAATGCAAATAGAATTGAAGTTAATAAAATGATCTCTAACTAGCCCTCAACCAAATATTTATTTTAAGGTAACTTTTTTTAACAAACAAATCAGAAGCAGTGGTCCAAGTGCTGCTATTATAGCCTTTTTAAAAAAAATAACATTGTAAAACCAAAATTAGGATTTATGATATTTTTATCTGTTAGTATACACAAAAACAGACAAAAGAAAACACAAACGGATGGAGATTATGTGCGTCATTCGTCAGATTATCAACCGACAATCAGACATCTCAAGAAAGCCGACAATTGTGACAGGATCATCTTTTTTTCTAGATGCATTTTCATGGTTGAAAGAACCGAAATTCTGAGTTAAATGAAAAAAAAAACTTATTTTTATTAAAATCGTTAAAAATAGTTTAATTTATGAAATTGTCAATAGAGTTGTTGACTAAAACTTTCTACAGATTTTGAATGAATAAAAAGATAGTAATAAATGCAAATATCTTTACCCTAACAAGAGGTCAATTACAATGTAACAGAAATAAAACTTCCCAAGATACACAAAAACTCTGAAAATTGTCTGTGTAAATGCGTTTTTTTTAAAGGTACAGGTAAGTTTCCAAATACCCAAATTAAAAAATTCTACCTAGCAAAAAAAAAAAACGTAGGTCCATAATATAAATTTAGGGCGAAAATATTTTTAAAAAAAACAATGCAACGGACTAACACGTTTGGAATAAAACTTTAAATACTTTTCATAGAGGATGTATAGATAAAAACTATTTAGTACAAACGATAGCTTGAACAAAAACAACTGTTAACAAAAAACATTGTACTATTTGATTTTTCAGATTTTTTTTAAAACCCTTATCGATCGCATCATAATAACCCTATGGAGAAAATAGTGCAATTAAGCGTAGGTGAATACACGATGGGTTCTACCACTGAAATTGAACAAATGGCTGGTCCCATTTATCCCTCAAATGCCACAAAACAAGTTATTTCCAAATCATTACTTATTGCATCATCAATTTATATTAGGTATAATATAACTCCTCTAAAAATAAATGGTCGAGTTCTAAAAATTTTTTTTATCAAAACTTGCATTTTCACAAAGAGCACCCTCAACAAAAACACTTAAACAATACAAATTTCCATCTGAACAAATAAATCTGACCAACATCAAATAAACGCAAGAGCAGTCATCAAGAGTCTCCTAATCTAAGCAGCATTGCCATTCCAGAGTTCCGTAAATATCACCTACAAAGTTACCTTGGCAATATCCCGTCGCAGGCTGATTGGATATTTTCCACAACAACTGTCTGCACATTACGGCGGAATTATGTGACGCGGTAAATATTCCGGCAGTCATCAAGTCCCAGGACTGCATGGGTGGGCAACATGTCTGGCCGAACATTGCATTGCCGATAAATCAATCGCCTCTCCATATTTCAAGGGACAGTATAAAGTAGAGTGACAGGAGCGAACTCATCGATTTGTACGCCCAAATGCACCATTCCTGGAATCGCTGGTCGGGATTTTCCAAGAATTCCGGTTGAGAAAAAAGGTCACATCAAAAACAGTTTCTTTCTACAAAAAGGAATTTTTATTCCCAAGGTGGGTTTGAACTAACTATGCACTAAAAGAGAGCATACGAGGAAATAGAGACTGTTTGGGACTATCTCGATGAATGAAAGAGCCTTAAAATTTTGAATCTCAGTCAGATAGAGGATAAAGCACGAGTTGACACGCAAACGCGTCAGGACATGAGCACATCAGTCACGCACATCAGTCAGTGTCACGAGCAAATTTACCATACATTTTTAAGATATTTTTTTTAATTAGTTCGAATTATTTTACTGTGTTCTCGATGAGGCGTCAGTGAAATTTTAAACAAAAAAAATTGTCATTGAATAATCTGCGAGTAGTAATAGAAGTTTATTTTTTATTTTCTACGCAAAGCGTTAAAGACCCACAGCCAAAATACCCTCTTAACTCCAAATGCGTAATATAAGCTAGAATAAATCACAATTTTCTCTTCAAAGAATCTGCTTCATTTGGATAGCAAAGATAACAAACAATGACATCAAATAAAGATTTTTGGCAATACTCTAATTAACCCATGATGTTTTTGAAAAGAAATTTTAAATTTATGACGATTCCCTTGATAGGATATCAAAGAGATATAACATGCCTCTTCAACAATTGAAGTCATATCAAATATTTTTATTTATTTTCTTTGAATCAGTGTTTTTATGTATTAAATGTGCACTTTGAAACATCTCGCTGAATAAAAAAAAAATAATTTTATTTGAGTGAACCAGGGCAATAACGAACCAAGTCCATTTCTTGCAGTTGAATCACTTTTTACATCGAGCATAAATTGCGAATTGCTTATCGCTGTGTTAAGATAATAACAAACAAGTCGTTTATACCATTTGTAAGAAGTAAACAAAAAGAACATAATCTAAAGTTTACTTGATCAAATAAGTTTGAACGGTGGCTGTGAATTTGGTGGAATAAAAAATGGAATGGAATTACACACATTACATTTTCACGATTCACCTACTGACCAGCAGAAACCAGCAATTTTTTTTCAATTAATTATAAGACAAAACCATTACGATGCTACATTTGTTTAGCCCTTTTCCTTGAGGCTATGCTAGTTTCACTTTTCTAACAAAACAAATTGTCGAAAAGAACAGGTTGGAAAGCTTTTCATAAAACAAACCAAATTCCTTCTAAAATAAGCGAATATAATATCCTTACTTAACCACACTTTAAGCAAGAGATTCTAAGTACAAAAAGACATTGTATTAAACCATTTAACATAAGTTCCCGCTTAATTCATGAATATTAATTCAATTAAGTATTGTGAAACGACAAATTTGATATTTTTACTAATTAGTGTTTCCGCAGGGAGGGATACTAACGTCAATGGTTAAAGTACAACAGACGTCAATGGCCTTTTGGTTAAAGTACAACAGAGAAGACAGAATTATGAATGCATTTTTAGAATAATCCCTTTTCTAGCATATTTTAAATATTTTATAGGTAGCGTTGTTCCCGTACTTATAGTTAACGCTATATTGTAAATTTGTAACATATGTTAAATACAAGTTTTAACAATAATAATTAGCATAAAACGAAAAATTAAACAAGACATTTAAAATAAAGTTTAGGTTGTTTGCGTGCTCATTATTAGTTACATAAGAACTTTGATTTTATTAAAACCTAATAAAATCAAAAAATATCTATTAATAGCCAATTAGCCATATTTTAAAACGAGCAAATAATTTTAGATTTCAATGAAATTAATATTATTACCCTTTAGCTCAGTCAAAAAATATTCTTCAAAAACCTTTAAAAATTAAATTAATAATCTTCAAAATACATATTTAATAACATATGTCACGCCTAAAATAAGACTGGTTTGAAAAAAATATGGAGCCTAACATCCTTTCTGCACTAATTTTACAACCCTGCCATATTAAAAATAATCTATTTTAAACAGGATTTTCATAATTTTTACGATCCCATTGTTCACCTTTTCAAATAAATCGAACAAATCGATTAACAGTCAAGGAAGTAGAGGGAAAACTTTAAATTTAATGTATTTAACACCAGTGCAAATATAGTATAAATAAATATAGTCAAATAGCCTGAAAATAACCAGGAATATGGTCGGACAACACATTCGTCAATTTTAACATGCAACATTTAGAATACCAAATATGTTCATTTTATTAACAGCTGTAACGTTGTCCGTAGAGCCATTATATGTAAAATGCAAAGTCGTAAATGCGAAGTCGTAAACTGAATGAAATTGTAAAATCAGTTCCGAAGCCCGCTTTATTTATAAAATAAAACTACCCCCCGACACGCTTCAATTTATTTCCCTGAGACAAATGTCATTTTCCATAACTACAAAAAGCTTTCGAATAAAAATTAACTTGAAAGATTTTGGACTAAAGAAACCAAGTTGCTTTAACGTTTTTTTTATATCATCACTTTTAATTGGAAGTTGCTTAAATGTGTTTTTAATGCCAACTGAAATGTTTTTTTTTTCCTTTGGTTGATTCTTTAAGAAACTAAAGACAATAGAACAGAGCTTAAAAATTTGAAAACGCTATAAGTTAGATTAGAAAAGCACAAGTAGCAGCCTATGCAGGTAGCCGCATCAAAAACAACTCCTTTGGTAAAATCTGCGTTTACAATAGCCTTACGTTTCTTCCAAGTGAGCAATAGCTTATGTCAATCTTTTTAAAACATCATTTGTAAAACGAAGTTGTTTGAGTTGTTCAGCTAACGTCATTCGATTCTAAAATTAAAACTCGTCATTCTTTTAGAACAAGGTTTTGAAAAGCCGAAGGATTTGCGCGAAACTTGTTGAAAGGCGCGAAAGTTTACACGATAGGAGGATAATGATTTTGGCACTAGTTTTGAAATGTTATCTTTTGTTTGGCTATGAATCAACTTTCAATTTGCTACGAATAAGTACTTTTTTTACAATTGGCTTGCAGAAAGAAAATTTAATAATGATACATAAACATTTTATTGATGTTCTAAATTTATGCAATTGTACCAAAATATGAATCATTTTTCAAATATATGACCGATCTTACTGTAAATTGTTTTCCCGTATGCGTGAATTATATTTAGAATTATACCCGAAAAACTTTCAATATGCAAAATTACGACTTTTCAAGATAGTGAGCGGTAAATTTTATCAAAGATTTTAAATACACTTAGTCAATACTAAAATCTTATTAGTGCAATTTAAGAGGCATAAATATAGAAAATTGTACGATACAAATTATTAGTTAATCATAAACATATTTCTTAAAAAGGAATATGATGAGTCACAGAATATAATTTGAGATATTAATATAAACAGTTATTATACATAATTTAGGACATTAATGTATAAACCATCTGTAAGGTTCTCTGTCAAACGCCATTACGTTCTAAAAATAAAATATATGTTCTCAAAAGAGAGTCATTTTAGAATGTCCCGATTTCAATTTCCTGAGAAGCAACTTAAAAATGAAAACCGTATGTTTAGATTTTTATATATAATAACTCAAACACGCTGTATTGCGTTTTGAGTAGTTCCAAATAGAATTCTTCATTAAAATTAAAAGTCATAAAATGCATTCTAGAATACAAATTTTGTATTCAGATACTTACATAGAAGATTTTATTAACACCTTACAAGAGTCCATAGCATCGTCAATATTTTGAAAAACAACTTTTATTCACTATCCAAGCATAGAAATTCGACAGCCAAGGTAACATCGCATCGTAAAATAGAAAAGTGACGTTTTTGTAATGTTAAGTCAATGGAAAAGACATCACATTTCCACGTATAGTGCGATATAAAAGTTCTTCGGATATGCATCTTAGTCT
This sequence comes from Oedothorax gibbosus, assembly GCA_019343175.1. Lineage (NCBI taxonomy): Eukaryota > Metazoa > Arthropoda > Arachnida > Araneae > Linyphiidae > Oedothorax > Oedothorax gibbosus. The sequence goes on from JAFNEN010000097.1 coordinate 842,143, forward strand.
TACGAAAAGTATTATAAGCTTGTTATGCATATGAAATAAAGATTGATCTTATTTGGTTATATTCCCTCCAAAGACTTTAGTGTGAAGTCAATGCAAATGAAGTCTATATGCAAAAACTCACATTTTCAAGTATCACTAAAATATAGGGTTCAGTTCATTCATTGGCAACATTTAATATAATGGTAAATTAAATTAAAATAGAAGAAATTGCCAATGAAGGACCCTATATAGTTATACATTGGAGAATGTGAGGTTTGCAACTAGACCCTTCAAATTATCTAGAAGGTTTTAGTTAACTATTTCCTAACAATTCCTGCTAACTATATAACGTACAAAGAAAAACAAGTGCGGCAATAACTTACATAAAAAAACAAAGGAATTTCGATAAAACTAATGGGCAGAGTTCTCATAACTTTGAAAACGTTTCCATTCAAATTATAACTTACAAAACATTTCAAACTAGAATTGAATGCAACAAAAATTATTCAAAAATAGGATATTAATTAAATTTTAGAGAAATCGGTATGAAAGAATTAAGCTTTGGGTTTGAAGAATAGATTTTTAGAGTAGATATAGAATAGATTTTGAGAGTAGATATAGATTTTAAGAGTAAAATAATATATCTTAAATAGATTTTGAAAGTAGAATTATACATTCCACTATAAGTGTAAAAGTGACGTATCTGATAAAGTTAACTTTGCAAGTGAAAAATAACCTAAAAATGATCAAAATTTAAAGATCTATCGATTAATGCTAGTCTTATATCGATCTGTACAAAAGATAGACTACAATAATTAGATTCGTAACTTTAAAACAATTAAAATGCCATGGGGAAAAGCAAAATTCTTGAATTTTCCTAGAAACTCACATTTTTACTGATACGTCACTTTTGCTCGACTGTGTAATATACTTATGAAGCACGCAATATTCATTTTACCTACAACAAGTACCATATTTTACATGGATTATATTGCAATTTACGTCAAATACACTTTCTACTTCTCCCTCTCACTTAAAGTTTTTTTTTAAACTCTCGACATTGATTGATTTGGTTTTAAAAGTTTTTAGAAAAGATTATTTTCTTTTGCAAAGAACTGTTTGAAAAAAAAATATTACCGCTCCTCGAGAAAACAAATAAAAAAGCAAATGTTTGAAGTACATGAACATGCAATAAAATCTTCAGATAATCTAATTTTAATGGTCATCACTCATAGAACTTAGCAGTGAATCGTGAGTAGTTAGAGAAATAAAACATAATAATTTCCTATTACCAGATGCTTGTACATCCTTTATCTAACCATATGTTGACAAAAAAGTTTAATAGAGTTTTCATCGATCGTTAACAAGTAAACAAAACTTTCTATAGCTCGACATATGGAGGAACTTAAATTTAATAAAGGATCGATCAATTACTTTAAACAGACGAGTGTTTTTAGTTCAGAGTAAGTTGTTGGCTTTTCTTTTTAATTAGCATTGACTTCACTTACAGCCTAAGAATAGCCTTTTATTTAAAAAAAAACAAAGAGCGTCAACAATCTTAAGTTTTATAAATTAGGTAGGCATACATTAAAATTTATTCGATGATAAAAACTTTACTCTGGGGCATAGAAGTTCATTATAAAAAAAAAAACCTTTGTTAAGCTTTACATGTGGTGGGCCATTTTAATAATTATTCCTCAGGGTCCTACAGTGTTTAACCAATTCACATTAGAGCAAAATCCTACACATGTATTCTTCATATAAAGGTTTTTTTTTTTTTAAATATATTTAAAAGTATGTTTTGCAAGGAATTTTAAACAAATTATAATTTGCAGAGGGGTACTTCAATTTAATGGCATTTTCGGTTTAAATCAATACAAACACTATTTGTTTGTCTGTGCTATGAACGCACATACAAGCTCTGTCAATTTGTGTAATTAATAGACAATCAGAAATAATGCAAAATGTCTTATAAATTTACCGTTGCAAAAGGTTTTTTTGCAATACTTACGAAATCGTGCTTGACTCTCTCGCTGCAACAATTTTTATACAAATAAACGACTGATACTTGTCACCTACTTAGATATCAATATTTTTGAGAATCTTAACCATTCTCGTTTGTAATAGAAAAGTTAATAGTATTTTTAAGAAACACTGAAAAATTAAGTTTTGAAGTCAATTCTACAAAGGTCCTCGAAGGTGGAACTCAGGAGTGAAGAATTTAATAATCCTAAAAAGTAGTTATTTAAGTAGTTGGCTGGCTATGAACCATCGATTAATGAGTGAAAAATTACAAGGAGACATTCGCCTCACAGAATTATGTGGCAATACAAAAAATTAAATAACAAAACAGGCTTTTCAATAAAAGGGCAACGGCCATTTTCTCTGGTTCTAAAAATTAAATACTAAAAACAAAATAAATCCAATTACTTTGGAATCCCCAGAAATCTTTCAGAATCAAAGACTAAACGAAAATACCAAAAGCGTTGAACTATTTTCGTACAAAGACTGCGTTGTTCGTCTTGTGTCTGAAACGTATGGTTCAAAGCCACAAACACGTCATATTTTTTTCAGTGCGAAAAAGAAAGTTAAGAACCTCGGAAACATCTGGTGCAGGCAAGAAGCAAACTCTCGCCTAATTGGACACTAAACCCACAAAAACAGAAGGACGAGAAGATAAAATTCTAATGTAGATGTGGTTAACTTTCAGTTAAAAATTAAGTTTTTAAAAATAGATACCGTTATATATGATTTTATTAAAGAAGGATGTGTATCCACTAACGTGCTGTAATGGAATACAAATACCATTATCCTACAAAAATAATTTACTTTACTTGCATACGAGCTTTAACTGCAAGCCACATTGAGAAAGGGTAAAAATAAGATTTACGACTTTGAAGAAATATTCAACTATAAAAATACATCAGCACATTTTAACTAGCCTAAACACAACGTTGGTCCGTCGCCGTAATAACATTTTCAAAGTAAAATTAGCTTTGAAAATAAAAGGATTCTGCCTCACATCAACACTCGTGTGTAACGAAGCAACAAATTCGGTCAAAAAGATATGCGATAAAGAATGTATTCAGTACAGGTAATAAAAAAAATGTGAATTTATAAAAAAAAAACATTTAATATTAAGCAAATAATTTTTCTAATTGGTAGTTTTCATTTGTAACAGAGACTTCGCGTCTAAATAATTTGCAAGACTAAATATTAATTGAACATCATGATTAAGTGGGATATACCAAAATTATTTATTAAAAAAAGCAATTAGCCTAAGGTGACACAGTTCTCAAAAATATGCAACTATAAGAAATGAACTTATATATATATATTTTTTTATAGAAACTCCATACCATAAACACCCAAGTTATAGCCACAATCATCAACATTATTTAATTGATTACGTAACTATTTTCAAAATTGGACATTTTTACACTCCAAACATTCATGTAAACAAAAGAGCTAGCTGTTAAAAGAGCTATTGTTTATATAGAAGTTCCCTTTCCAGAAAACTAATAAGCATATAAAAAAATTTTAGCAATCAGAACTATCCAAAAAACGAACACAAAACGGAATACTAACAATGAATACTTCTAAACTACATCAAAATTTTAAAATTGACATATACCGAATCAATGTCAAAGCCACATAATGTTGAAGTCTAAGAAAGAAGCAAAAACCGAATAATTTGTCGTACAAGGTGAAAGTGGCCAGGAGGAAAGGGTTAAAAATGACCCATCAAGTGCCATGGCTTTCACGCGACGATACACGCCTACGGTTGAACAATTCAACAGCATGCATTCCTTATCAGTACTAATGACTGAGCAAACACAAGACTAATTTTAGACGTTGAGCATTACGACTTTTTGCGTTCGATAAGTTAAAGTTATACAGCGTTACAGAAGTATCAGGAAAGGGGAATTTCCGATTCCGCCCTATTTGATTCGCTTTCATAAACATACCGGATAATGTGGAGCAATCAAACTTGGTAAATAAGAAATTTACAAGGTTATTGATGAAAGTCAAATCTTTAGAATAAAATTTAATTTGTATGCTGCACACTTCATAAATTATACCTATACATTTGCATTATTTATAAAAATATTTATATTGGTCGACGAGCGAACAAATGCTCATTTCCAATGTTATACGATAGCTTTTTCACGAATTTAGTTGTTATATGGGCAATTCTACCATAATTTTTAATTTTATGACCCTCGGGCATAACTTTAAAAAAAAATAATATTTCTTTTCAATTTTTTCTTATTATACTAATAGACTGGTCCTTATATAATTGCAAAACGGAATTTTAAAGCAAAGAAACTCTAAAAAAATTTTAGGACACAAAACAATGCAGAAAATTCCTTACCTTCATATGTCCGGAATGTTAAATTTTTAGTTTAGAGCTCAAACACTAACACATTTTTGAGCTAAAAATTACATTCATTTGGATTTTAAATTGAACTAATACTATATCTTAACAAATTTCTTCCATAAAATTTTGGCTTTTAATATTTATAATGTATATTTCTCTTCTTCTAACTTTGTCCCTGGGTTTTGGTACATTCACTGACCTCATTACTAAAGTGGCGAAGAGAGGCACTGGATGGAGCTACAGTGATTCTTCAATCATGAAAACTGTATTGCAGAAAACTCACATTTCAGTTAGTAGCCGTATTTTTTTTTGCTATACTTCATCAATAAGCCCAAAAGTTAAAAACCCCAGTAAAATGAGCTGCGTGGCTTTATTACTTTCCTTACAATCCCCCATGGTTAAGGTTAATTTTTGCTTAATAATTGGAAAAAAAATTCTATAAATATGTTTAAGTGGAGTATAAGGAGTAAAAAAATCCATTTTTATTAAACTGGAGTTAGTTTCAACACTAAAAAGACCGGAAAACATCGTGAATTTCCTCACCGTCCGTTCTTTACCTTCCGTTCCTAACCGTCACAATGATCTAGGGATGGAAAACCGAAACCTGTTTTAAGACTAACCGGTTTGTTCGTAACTTCGGTTTCATTTAAAATGATGGATTTTCATAAGGCCAGTTTAAACCGGTTTCTTTGAAACAGTTTTTCTTTTTTTAAACTGCCATCCCTAAATTTTTTGTAAAAAAAATTCAAATGAGCCTTGCTGAACTTTTTATTGTAATTCTCTAGAACCCTTATTAAACCTTTTTACAAATATTTAAAGTGATTTTGAAAAAATAAATTTCACATTTTTTTTTACCCGAAATTAAAAATTATGGTAGAACTGCCCATATATACAGAGCTTAGATCTTAAACAGTAAAAAATACTTATTTTGCTAGTTAGCAATTTTAAATTATATTTTAAAATAGTTTTACGATATTTATTTTATTATGTTAATTATTTTCTAAGCCATCAGTGGGAATTGAATTTAAAAACTAGTGCTACTTCTAATACATCTGATTTAATTATTTTAAGAATAAAATTAGCTATACGAAGCATGAAAAACATTAGAATACCAGCAATGCAAATTCTTATAGTTACACGATAACCTCCAAAGTAATCAGCCTTTGATTAAACGATCAAAGCAAGAACGAGAGTTGTAAATGCCACTGAAAGTACATAAACGAAAAATTTGACCGCATTCCGGTGCATACTTAACAATTACATTAACCAACAGTGTCAGCCAATTTCCGTAAGCGCCGGGAAATTTTAGCCTTCAGATGCATTATTTACCATACAGTCTAAATTCCATTAAATGCACCAAGGCATTTCCTATCTACCAAAAGGGTTTTCCCTCGATACGCTTCCAGCAGCCAATTTACTCCAACGAATAAAACTAACGAAGAGTTCGTTTAACTTTTTTTTTGATAAAGTTGGGAAGTGGTGGTATCACATCTCAACAAGTTAATCGAATTGTTTTGAATAAAAATTTATACTAAAGGAACATGAGAAAATTTATAAATATACTAACTAACGCTATCGTTATAAATACCCATTAATTCAACTAATTCGCAGTTTACTAATTTTGGTAACTAAAGGTATATTTTGCTATTGGAGGGAGCGGATAAAAATAAAACTTTTGAAAGGCTAATTAATTTCATAAATAAGACATCATTTTCTTTTATAATATAAAAATTCATAAAATGTTTTTAAAATATTGATAATTTATCAATAATACTGGTTTTAAGCATTAGTTTTCTTTTCATAACGCGATGTTTTAATTTGTATACATTAACACACGTACGCAGATCATGGAAAATTATATGCACCCACTGATAAATAAATCATCCCAAATAACACTTCCATACTTATTTCCATTTTTGAAAACCCAGAGCATCCCCCAAGTGCAGAACTATGACGTAAAACCTTATGTCACCATTAGTTTTGACCAGTTATCCTTCACACAAAACGAGGTGCGTGGTTCATTCAAGACCCAAGGCTTTCCACGCGAGACCGTGTGTTGTAATTTGAAAACCCTGTCACTGAACCTACAACCCGGAAAACCCATCCAGCAGCGGTCTTATCGGTAAAGATCACGGACAAAAACCATCATGCAACTTGGATCCATTAATAAAAGACAGTGGAATACGGGATTTTATGGAGATTAAAACATGGCGTCATTTGGTTAGCCTCTTCTACTCGAAGGTTACAATTTGAATAGACCAAAGGATTCATTAGGCAATAACCGGGGCTGAGATCTAAACGGCCGTTAAGTTAATGTAACGATATTAAAAGCATACAGCAGCTAATGTAAGTAAAATGTGTACTACTGCTTCATTTCCTCCCTGAATTTTGACGATTCTATAATGCAACAATAATTACTTTTCGCCAGATTTATTCAAAAATATCGAATTACCTGCTTTACTCTACAAATATCATGACGCGCAATTATATTAAATTGAATATGCAAGTACTAATATTTCTAAATTATGTTAATAGAGGCTTATTGAAATACCACTCAATGAATTTAAACCTTTAAAAGGCGCGGTTTCAGTTACAACTTGAAAAATACATCGAATTACGCAAAATAAAGACAATTAAAAAATAGAGCGGAAAATTAAAAGTAGTAAACAAAATAATCCCGGAAAAATGGGGAATCCACCCCCAAAATACGATGGGTCCACAAAATCACAATCCTACAACTAGTTCTAGTATGCAAGACATTTTAATTTAAAATATTTTTTTAATTACCTAGCAATACAATGAGAAAAAAAGAAAAAAATCGACACAATTAAGCAAAACAATTAGAAAAGATTAACACTAGTTAATTTAGAGTATTTTTGCTCATATAACAAAAGTACGTATTGTAGTAGGATAATTAATAATGTAATAAATGATTGTAGTATTCATTCTTCTCAGTTACAATCTATTAAGAACAGTGGCATTTTTCCTCCATTCCCAATGTCAACATGACAACGAGTAAACAGTTTCATTTGCAGTTATTTCGCAGATGAGCCAAAAGTATGTCCAGAAGTCGCTTAATTAACTATACAAGACATAGTAGCAGCGGTAGGGGAATGCTTACTTTACTCAAAGTACGTCATAAAATGAAAATATAATGTCCCAAGTGGTCTCATTTCCTTAATTAAATGTCTTGGGCAAAGATACGGAAATAAGACATTGGGGGATGTATTCTTTCAGCTCAATTCTGAACTAGTTATATGCTACGTCATTCTGAATTTCCAGAAACATATGTTATACATGAACTAAAGGGTATTATACACCAAATAAAACTGATTTTAATTGTTTATATCTCTTCGATCTAAACAATAACCGAAGTGTAACTTTGTATGAACTATTAGCTCTTCCAGACATCCGTATCTAAGTTAGGCATTATAAAAAAAAATACACCATATTCAATTGGCGCAGAAAACATGCGTAGTTCTCATATGAAAATCAATCGGCATACCTTATAAAAACGCGTACTAAAAGTTAATCCTACGTAAAATAGCATTTTGCCAGAGAATTGAGGCGGAACCTCGTTCAAAAAACTGATTATTTAATACCCTAACAAAAAAAATTATAATCTTCACGGAAATACTTTATTTTACTTCCATAAGAATTCAATCACCTCAAGTTTTAACGGAAAAAATAACTGAAGTTGTTTAAAATTTTAAGACTCCAAAAAAATACAATGAAAATTAATAGCATTAAAATAAATGTCAAACGTTAAAAAAAGGTAAATACAATAAAAATTCCTATTAGGATAATATACATAAAAGTAGTTGTTTAGATGTTAATAAACTGCCCGAAAAGAATACATCAATGACAATGAAATTCGCAATTTTAAATTCATCTAAAATAACAATGTTAAAACTTAAGAGTTTCCCCGTTAAACAAGTAAATTTCTCAGCTACATCAAAAAATTTAGACTAATGTGTCCAAAATGATATTCATAAAGAAATGTGGACGTGTGCGTCATCAATCTACAGGAAAATCGAGTTTCCCCAGAGTCATAAAAGTACATTCCCGCCTCCCCCCCCCCCCCCTTCAGAATTCAACTTTTATTGCTCAACACAAATGGAATTACAATATACGACTCGTTTGTTAAACTAAAAATAAAATTCATACTTTATTAAAGTTATGTACTTAATGTTATTACTTATAACATTCCGTAAGTAAAAGGTAAATATTCTGCATTTTTATATTAAAGTATTTTCTTTTTGATTTAAAAAAAAATGCTCTAGAAGTTTAAACACGGGAGGGAATATATTGAAATAAATAATTTTGAGTATTTCAGCAAAAAAAATAAAAATACTTGGTTGATTTTCTGTTATATTTTTTTTATTTGAAGATAGCACCATAAAAATTCATTATTTTTTTCAATTTCCCAAAAAGTTATTTTTACAAGGCATTTTTTTTGCATTGTAGACCTTGATGATTCATATGCTTCGATAAATATAATTACTGAAGTTCAAGCGATAACCTTATTCGTGAGGAAATCCATTACAACATTTTTTTAAACCTACGAGTTAATTATTAGTATCGTAGTGTCTTCCGTTTCCCTTTAAATCATGTGCTACTTTTATCACGCGTGTAGTATTTGATTAGATACTAAAGAGTTCCTAAAGGCTTCTGTAAAATACGCGGAGACTTCCACGATAAGTCAAAATTTTCCAGATGGTGAAACAATAAATAGTGGCATATAATTTGAAGAAATAAAGTCAACAATTGGAATATTTAGCATCAGAAGTCATTGATTAAAGAGAAATCTAATAAGACACAACTTGGACAAAATGTGTGCAAAACCTCTCAGAAATGTTGCAAGCTTAATCAGGGTGACAAAGTCACTTTGACTCTATTTAATTCCTTTTAAGTTATACTGTAGAAGTTGATATGCAATTTTGTTGCATATTTGCATTTTGATGCAAGTTTTTCGGGAGCTATAATTTTAATTTAAGTAGTTTCTTAAACCCTGCGAAAATAAAACCAACTACCAGGAGACGTTAGTAACACCTATTCTGCGATTAGTTACACCAGTTAATAATTTTCTTTTCGGAAAGCATCTACTACTCAATTCCTTTCACGTCCCTAAATGCTGTTCTGGAGCTTTCGGGAATCAAAGATTTTGAGAAGCATAGTTAGAATGCAGCACTGGAATAATTAGAACAGCAATCATACGCATCGCGCCAGAGTCCAATGATTTTTAAAAGCCGGTACATGGATCATTAGCATGATTCAAACTAAACATAAGAAATTACACTGAGAGGCGAGAATAAAGCTAAAACTTAGTTTTAAAGAAAATTAGAATGTCGAATTTTACAAGAAACCTTAATCATTATGACAATAACGAATAAACACTTTTTAAAAGTAATCATAAAGTTCCCAAAAGCTTCAAGCCGAAATTTAGCGTGAAAAGTATGGGTTACCAAACACTTTAAAAGTTGCATTGCACATAAAGTATTCAGTCGAAAAAAATACTCTAAAAAGAAATTTGATTTATGTTAACAAATGCCGAAGGTAACTTCGTCGTTTCTTTGATGCACTCCATAAAGGATGAGAGTAAATCCAATGCGATTCCAGCGCCACACTGTAGAACGCGGTCGATACCATGAAAGAAAAAAAAAGCAAAATAATCAATACAAAACGGTCAATAGGAAGGAGGCGCTACATAAACGAGATAAAAATCAGATGATAGGCTTAAAGACAGAAATAAATTCCCCGATAACCCCTTTACAACTAGCTTTGACATTTGAGTTAGCTGATATGATGAATTAAAAAGAAAAAGTCGCCGCCGTAAGGCGAAACATCGCCAGAAAGAGTTACAAGATACTTAAATTTCATTTGAGAAGTCTTCTTTAAAGAGCACAATAAAATCACTAACTGGTTTCATTAATTGTACTGGGTCTTTGACCTCAATACATGCTTGAATAAGTCGCCTTCTAGATAGTATTAAATTTTTGGGAGTATCCTATTCTCATTTCATTCAACAATCTAGCAACGTTCTTTGACATTCCATTAATTAAAGATTACTTGGGACGGGCTGAATATTAACATATGGCATAGTTTTAGACTAGTAAACTGAAACATTTTTCAATTAATGGAGATATTACAGAATGTAAATTGTAGGAAATTTGAAAAACTAAAAAATATATAATTTTTTATTAGAAAGAAAATCCTTATGTATCAAACGCATGCAAGGTTGCAAATTCAAATCACTTAAAAAAATAATTATTACTTATTGTTATTAACCAAATTTATAATACTTATATTTACTTCCTGAGAATACTTAACATAGAATGATCTAAAAAAAATTTGCAAAATCGATTGATAACTTTTTTTTTTTAAAAATTTCCAATGTTAATTTGACCCACATCAAACCAGCAATTCAAGAAAGAAAAGGCTTCATTTACTACCCAGCCAGGCTGAAACAACCGCTGAAAAGCTTTAACATTACATAAGAGTTACATCTTACAGAGCAATAAATGTATTCTAAAGAAAAGTGCTCCGTTTTACTTTTCTTTTATCATTCCCGCAGCCGAACTACAAATGCGGTAAATACCCAGTGACAGACTGTGGGACACTAGCCTCAGAGTCAATGGGCCGCGAATTTGAAAATCAGTCGTGCGTACCCACCAGAAACATCTTTATAAAATAAAATTGCACAGCATTTAAACGAAAGAGTTTATAGCTGAATAAAAAAAGGGTCTAGGAGCTACTTTATAATCCGATGTTACCATAGAACTGATTTTACGATTAATAGGTATTGTTAGACCCTCCACCACGGTTTAAAAAAATAAAATCTTCACTTTAATATCTTTAGAAAACCGATGTGCGTTTTTTCCTGCAGAAAATTTCTGTTTTCTAAAACTACTGCAGTCGACTGTAAAATTACATCAACTTGCAGAAGACAATTGAAGAGCTTAGTGGAAGAACGTGCTAAGTGACAAAAAAGTGAAAATGAGCTTTAAAATTTTTCGCTAGCAATTAGATACTTAAAAAAAAAGCACTTACAAAAGCTAAAAAATATACCTAACTTTTAAAATTTGTGAAAGGGGGAATCTTGTTATTTTTAAAGGAGGGAATTACATGTTCAATGACACAAAAATCTAAAAAAAAAAATCAAAATTGTCACTTAGCAAGTTCTTCCACTAAACTTTTCAGTTTTTCAGTAAACATTAAACCAATAAACACTTATAAAGACTGATCTTCACTGTAAAAAAATTCTGTAAAAATGCAGCATATTTGCCGTAAATTCACATCGCATTCTGCTGTGTTTGATTGCCGCTGGTGCTGTAAACACAATTAAACTGAACTTTAATGTATTCTTAGCATGCACATGCTCAGACGCCATGACCTTGGTCAGTGCTCCTTTCTCCCGTGGAAATCTTTTTAATTTGGATTGTGGCTGAGGCCCATGTGCTTGAAAATTACAACACGTGTAAGCGTTACGTTTACCAACACGGGTGCTGTATTCTGGCTAATTGTTTTACATTAATATTTAAACAATTTTTCTGTTTTGATTACGAAAAAAACTTAAAAAGGATCCCAAAAACAACCCAATTCAAGAGGTTTTATCATCGTCTCATTCGAATAGTATCTGAAGAAATCGTACAAATGAAATAAAGACTACTAGAGGAAATCTTCATAAAATAGGACAAAGGTATATATTCAGCAATTTAAAATGTAAAATATAAACAAAAAATTGACAATTTATTTTAAATTACATCAATGAAAATAAACTTGTGTGACAACTTTAAAGTGATTGAAGTAGTCCCATTCCTATCGCGAACGTACCTTAAACTTATTTCATACCTACGATTATAAGAGGCTTACAGACAGTAGTACGTGTTTCTTGAAAAAATCAACTCGATTAAGGGTATGAAATGAGCATCTAAGGGATGTTTAATCAAGCTTTAAGGTATATTTGATTTGCACTTTCACTAAAGTATGCGACTAATTGCTCTCAATTAGGATAATTCTCCTTATCAGCCAATTAATAAACTTATTTCTCGTATTCAAGAGAGTCCTTCAATACAGTTTAATAAATAGCAGAAAGCACGTTTCGCGTATGATTGGCCTGCCTTTAGTGTCGGAAGTAATTTAAAGATTAAACTTTTCTTCAACCAAGAGATTATTAAAATAAACTTACTACCATTTACACAATAAATTAAAAAGGTGTTAGCTTATTGAAGAGCAATATGGTAAGTTCTATAAAGTGGTAAGCGCACACAACACGTATTTATTGAATTCAAGCGTTAACATTTTTATTTTTAACAATTTCTCCAGAAAAGGAAAATTGGACATTATATCAACTACCTGCCTTTTTATTCACGACACAATTGGGGTTTGAAGATATTGCTCACAAGGAAATATAATATATTAAAGCAAATGAGACCACGAAAGATGGGAAAATATCTATTTGCAAACTATTTCGCCTAAGAAAGAGATTTTAAACGCATAATCATATTCTTGATGCTATTATACCACAAGTGGCCTTCAAATAAATTCTTTTATTTAGGTTAGTATTCACCAAGTGAATTGAAATCGGGAAAGTTACTCAATTACAACTGCATACCATGCACATTACGAGTTTATTATACATTTCATTATAAAACCAGTTATGTCTCAAATAGGAAATATTAATTAAAATAAACTAATACCAAAAAAAACTGACTTTATCCTTTTCTTTTTAATACTCATAACTGGTTGTTTAATGATGTAATTCTAATTTTTTTTGAAACTACAGAAAAATCTGCCGAGTTTATTTTAAATTTTTTATTTATTTAAATTCAAACGGTAGAAACATTTTGCAATAATAAAAAGCTTTAAGAATACTGCCCTGGGTAGGTGAATGGCAGTATCTACAAAAAACAAAACTAAAATTTGTTTTGAAATGCAATGTTAACACTTTCGATAAGTTGAAAAACTATTGATTTGGACCATTTGTTTTAAAATAAGCATCTAGATCCAGATACTATCGTTTTTAAACCAATTCAATTCAAGGGCTGACATAAAATGCACGACAAAATGAGAGTTGAAACTTAAAAAGTCTAATGTGTATTTCATTGAAAGACACATCCAGTACCTATCTTTTAAACTTCGCCATTTTTTAAAAAAAAAAGTTTGGTATAGCCTCAAAATTTATTAAATTAACGTATATTAACTTCGTTTTTAAAATCGATGCAACTATAGAGTTAAAAACTACTGAGTACAAGAAACGCTGTCGGAATTGGAACCCGCACTGAACAAAAATGAGTAAAGATACAGAAATATCTTGGCAAGTAAGCATTTATGTGTGCAGGTTAAAGCCATCCTAAAAAAAACCTTATACATTTACGTATGTTTCCGTATAAAAGAAACTTAAGTTAAAAACTTCAATGAACAAAAAAATTCTAGGCAAAAGAATATCTCTAAAGTTACTACAACGAAAAAATATTAAACAAAAACCCAAATGGCAATTTCCTCTTTTCTTTCGAAAGAAACCAAAACTATCCACCAGAAAATTGAATCTCTTTTAGTCAGATCTTGCTGTGTCCTCCATAAATGCCACAAGAAAGCAGCCAGCGAAAAGGACAAAAAAGGGGAATTTTTCTAATTCGGAAGATGAGTAAACGATGCTAAGCCTAGCGCATAACATTAATAAAGAAGCTAATTACTTGAAGCGATTTAATTTGGGCTCGATTTTGTCAATTACTGCTTTGCACGCATTCCAGAAAATTGAATTTCTTTTCGTGAGGGGGCGTACTTTAATGGGAGGGAACACAATTGAGGGGAAAAAAAACATTTTATTCTATAAACTTAATCTTCAATTAAGCATCTCCAGTCAAATTAAAGACTGGAATATCTTAAGTAGTTAGTTTGATTGTCGCTTCATTGTTTTAAAAAAGGTGAAACAAATTAAGACAGACAGTAACATCGAGAAAATTACTAGTTGGCATTTGGGGGTGTCTTTCTAAGACAATTTCGAACCTGAATTGTTTTATTTTACTTCCACGTTATTTTAGGAAATAATTGCTGCAAAGGAGTGATTACTTTAAAAATTACGAAGCGCCAAGTCGGACACTATCATGGACTATTGTCGATAAATTTAGTTTTAAATAAATCTTTAAGAAATGTTATTATCAGTTCTAATACTTTTGTTGACTATTACAAAACTTTATTTACATTTTTCAATAGAAAATAACAATTTTTAAGTTATTTTTTTTTTTAAACAAAGATAAACTAACATAAATGATATGGAATGGAAAACATGTTACAATTTCTTTTAACATCTTCCTTTAAGCAAAACGTAACAAAACTACCAATGGGAAATTCAAGATGGCAGTTACACAGAACCAAAATGGAAATGAAATCGTCCCAAGAACAAACCAAATAAACGCTAGTTGGGTGGGTATGCATTTAAAGGCATAATGACCAATACAATGCAGAAAATCAGGTTTTTATGGGCGTACACTAAAAATATTTGTACTTAAGCAGTTGTTAGTGCTAAAGAATAAAAAATTGTAAGGGAGAAAGCAAAGATAGTATATTTAGACACTACTGTAAACACACATTCAGGAACAAAAACATCCTGCACTTAAACTTTTAACACATTCCACTAAGCACTGCATAGAAAAGATTTAAATATTAACACTTAACAGCAGTTTGCAAAATAATGAGCATCATAATTTTCTTGACGGTTCTATTTAAATTTAAATTTCATCACTTAAGGGGGAATGGGCGGGCTGGAGCGGGGGTCTCCAAAGCAAAGTGCATCAGTGTTAATCCAATGGCGAAAAAAATATTTTCTCTGCCACATTTCTCCGACTGTATTGAATATTTTTTCAAGTGGATTTTTTTATATGATGCTTGTAGCTGACTTACAGGTCCCGACAATCCCACTTTTTGAAATTGGTTCGAATATTTTTTATAATTTTTAATAAATAATTTTACACAAAATATTCGAAGCAATTTCAAAAAGTGAGATTATAGAGACCTGTAAGTTATCTACATTTATTATTTAAAAAAAAGTTTGTAAAAATATTCAATACAGCCGGAGAAATGTGGCAGAGAAAATAGTTTTTTCGCCATTGGATTAACACTGATGCACTTTGCTTTGGAGACCCCCGGTCCAGCACGCCCATTCCCCCTTAAGCATTACCCAGTGAAAGAGGAGACTTGATTGATTACTTTCTACAACTTTAATGATTTAGAAGCAGGGTAATTACGCAGAAGATATTTTGCTTTTAGCATGTTTAAAAACTTTATTTAAAACTTCTTTTAAAACATGCTATTTTTCATTAATTATCTTTTTGAACACTCAGTTCTCAGAGCTTACACACTACGTTTATAAATATATACAAGTGGAAGCTTTTATAATCTGTCTGCCCCCCACTTTCATAGATCCAACTACAAATGCTACAGACAAGTGTGATACGACAAAATGTTCAACGCATGGAAACTAGAAGCCATTGAAAGTCTCAGAAGAAAAAAAAAATCGAATTCAAAGTACTTCAAGTATTTAAAAAACCTGCAAAATTTAATAACCATTTAAAAATCATAAAGCCATTTTCCATTTTAAAGAACCATTGTCACTAAACCATCAGACGAGAAACTGCAAAATAAATAAAAAAGGAAATTTATTTTAGGCGATTTAAATAAGTTTAGAATGAGATAGTATTTATCAAAATAGGATAGTTTACATTGTTTGTTCAGAAAGGAGTTTTTTTTGTTTTAAAAACCAACGTTAATTTTCGTTTGCATTTAAACATTCATTAATAAACGAAATGAATTAAAACTATTATTTTTGCGTTACTTTTTTAAATGGTATTTAAAAATGGTTTTCTAAAAATTTCGACTTTTCCAGGTGCGTAGACACCATTTTTATTATATTCACCTTCCTTTTCTCTTACTTAATTAAATATCTAACTTATATGACTTTAGTTTCAAGTATCTTAATAAGTTGAAAATGACTAAGATATTCTTTATTTCTATTTCACAAGCAATTAGTATTTTGTTTTAATATTATGTAAAAAAAATTAACTAAAGAAATCTTATTTACTTTTATATTATTTTAACAAATTATCAATAAAAAATAGACTTGTTCTAAAAAAAAATTTATATAACATTAAAATAATTTTTTGCTCTCCAACTTTGTACAAACCAAACTACAAACCGGTTTAGATGTTGATGAGGATGCCAAATTTAATACTATATAATTTTAAAGCACTGATAATTAAATGTCTTTGTAAACAAAAAATATTAATATTTGGTCATTATTAGTTTGTTTTTCGCAAGCTATCTAATTTGGATTATTTTTTTTATTTACTTTAATTGAAATTGTACATGGGGGGGGGGGGATAATCGATTTTTTTTTACTTTTAAAAGCCAATAAAAGCTATAACAAAATTTAGCACATGTTGAGCTCTATTCAATTTTTTAATGACGTATTCCTTTCGCTTTTATTATTGTACGTACATCGTACTCTTAAAAGCAAGCAATAATCGCTACCTTTCAACCAAATTTAATAACATTCACCCACCCCATTCCGAGTTCTAGTTAGAGACAATTACAAACAACCATACAAAAAGAGACGATCTCTTTTCGTATTTTGCTTCTTAAAATTGTTTAGTCTTGAAAGGATTAAGAATATTAATTTACATAGCGAGTCTTTCGTAAACAAAAGACTCACACAAAAAAATAAATAACCAAAATGAATATATTTTATGAAGCCTCTAAAAATAACAATTCATTTTAGAACAACCATTTATAAAAGCAGAATAAGCCGATTATAAAGTTGATGAAACACTACTCCGATGCACAGCCATAAAGTACAAAAATAAAAACATCAAAACTAAGCCAGTATACAAGATACTTTTCACTATTAAAAATAAAACCAATTAACCCCAAAGAGCATAAGCCCATGTTGCAAAACTCACGTCGCCACTCTCATCTCAAATTCCCTTAGGTGGCTCGTCGACCCTTCGTAGGTTTTTTTGCAAATAAACTAGTGTTCAAGACTTAACGTGGTTAGTTTTAAACAAATTTTTACAGACTGTTTCTGAATTAGAGAAATACAAGGGTTTTTTTTTTAATTTTCTTCTTTAAAAACATCTTTTTAGAATATTTTAAAAGCAGTCTCATGAAATATCTAAGAGCCGAGTACAAAATGTGCGATTTAATAAAGCAACGCATTTGTTATGGATGGTGTGTTTATGTGTGTTTGTATCTTCGGACTTTGAAGTTAATTTTAAAAAGAAACTATTTTCGATTTTTCTTCACTACAAAGCATCACTTCCCCAGACAGGTAACCTGCGTTTTAGAAGTCTTCGCTCAAATAAAAAAAAATCTAAGAATTTCGGAATTTAAACCAAAGAAATAATAACATATTAATATAAAAGAGGAAAACTTAAAAAATTACAAATTATCGAAAAATCAGCTACACAGTACAACAAAAATATATTTCTTCCTATTTATAAAATTTGAATTGCGCTATATTTTTCACGAAACAATATTAAATTACTCGATATCCTAAGAATAAAAAAAAGCTTTCAACTATTTCTAAAAAGAGCAATTGAGAGCCTGAAGAATATGTGTATATCCCATTAACTTAACATAAGAAAATCCCCACCTCTAAAGAACAGAAATATCGTTAAATTGAGACAGATCAATGTTTGTAGACAAGGCCTCATAAAAAAAAAGACGAGCTTGTAAACAGAAACGTCTCCAAATATCTTCATTCTGTATAGGGGCTCCCATTAGGACTTTATTAAACAAAACCAGTTCCGTATTTGGCGTAAGGGAGCTCCAGGAGAGAATGACAAATTTATTCATTTCCATAAAGCACTTACACTTATTACAGCTAAATGTAGAGATTCCGTTTCACAAAACTCATTTTGAAAGTGTTATCGATGGACATCAGTGTTGGAAAAATTTTAATTGCAGGAACAATTAAAAAGATTAACAATTAATTGGTAAATGTAACCACAACAACTAACAATTCATCAATTGTAATTGTGGAAAATTACAATTAACAATTATTTAATTTTTAACTGTAGTAGTAACAATTATTTTTCAATCGTTTTGTTAATTTCAATTAAAAATAACAATTAACCACTTTTTTATTCGTCTTAAGTCTAAGACTTGCAGCTTAATTTTCTTAAATCTTTACTCATTTCGTTTTAATACATAAAGTTAATTGTTAGTTTTAATTGTTTCATAAAACAACTAAGAAAATTAATTGCAATAATTGTAATTGCAATAATTTTAATTGTGAGTTACAATTGACATACGTTAATCAAACTAATTTAATTGCAAGTAGGGATGCACCGAATATTCGGTTACTATTCGGTATTCGGCCACTTTAGCCGAATATTCGATTTGGCCGAATAGCTTCACTATTCGGCCGAATAGTTAAGTTTAAAAATTTCCAAATTTCTTCAAGTTATCATCTTATAAAACGTCGAAAAATTCCCAAACAGGACTTGTTTTTTTTATAATAGACTCGAATTCTTAAGTTTTAGTTATTTATAATGTTAAATTAAGCTTTACTCAAGTTATATTAAATAAACATGTCTCTTTAAGTTAACAGTTACAATGAGTGGGCTTTTAAAAAAAACAATAATTACTATATATATCACAATTGTAATTTTTTAACTAAAAGATTTTAAAAAAATAATTTTAATTGTATAATAATATTGTAAGCCATTCTTTTATTTTTTTTCTGATTTTCATTTTACACCGGATCCACCTACTTCTGTTTTTGTTTTCATACTTTCGTTTTCGTGCTGTGATTTTACCAATTTACACTTAAAAGGCTTATTTTAATAACAAACGAGTACTACTTTATTCCGTGTTGCTTCAATTAAAAATTTAATAGCTATATTGTATTAAAATTATTGTGTGATTGTGTACTTATATGTTTATGTTTAATTGAAATTGATGAATAATAAATACAACTTACTTAGATCCGACAAAAATAAAAATTGGTTTAGGTAGGCTGAATATTCGGCATTCGGCCGAATATTCGGCTTAGACTTTGGACGCATATTCGGTATTCTGCCAAATTTGGTATTTGGTGCATCCCTAATTGCAAGGTGCAATTAAAAGTTCGATTGAGATTAATTTAATTGTAATTACTTTGTTAGTCAATTAACAAGATAATTGAGAAATTAATTGATTAATGCCTAACACTGATGGACATATATTCCTCAATTGACGCTTTTCTCCGAGGAAAATGGGATCGCCAACATTTACTAGACAAGCTCTGCTTATACATTATTCAACGCTTTAATAGGCGACATCTTTAGCAATTAATATCGATTTACGGGAGAAAAAAATTAGTGTGAATGTTTGTGACGTTTTGACCTCGATTATCTAATCAAAAACGTATTTTGAAAGGAATACCAAAAGAATAGTCGTGTTAGTATATGGTGCTTATTGATAAAATGAGATCAGAGTTCTTAACCATATGGTAGTTAAAGATTTAGTATTATGAATTAATAGCATGAGCTTTTTGACAAAAAGCAAAACCCAACTTAATCGTGAAAAATGAACTCCAATATTTCTATTATTTCCCCTGCAATTCTATAGATAACAATTTCAAAATGCCAGTTTACCCGGCAAAATTTAATACTTTTTTAAGGATTATCTTTGAATTTTAACTTATGTATACAAAACATGCACTAATTTCATTCGTTTTGGTATTAGTAAAAATATTTAGCTAAACAAATTCACGAATGAAACTAAAAAGGGAAAAAATTCCAAACATCCACAAGAGCAAATGCTACGAAATATGCACCTTCACCATCAACAGCTAATAAAGTCATCTACAAAAATATCTTTCCTTAATGTTCAAAAATTTAAAGAGATAATTAGACTTCCTACTTTCATAATCACAAAATATGATATATTTGGAAATGTTTTGCAACGAAAAAGCTTTTACACAGAGCATATCAAAGGATTAAGCAAAAGCTTTCAGGCAACTGCTAATCCTAATGGGTTCTTCCGAATTCTAATGGAAAGATTACCCAAGTCTTAACGAATATTTCTACTAAAATAGGTAATTCAAAAGACCAATTGACCAATAAGTACGTGGGAGACAAATGGTAAACAGAATCTTTAATGTAATTAAGTAAATGAAATACATTCCAATCAAGAAAGTGAGACCTGAAATAGCGCAATAAGCCTTTAGGCAGAGTATTTGTTAAAAGCTTCCGGGTACTTATTTCTAAGATCTGATCACTGAGCTTTTACACAACCAATATATACCGCCACGCACTTTGAATAATGATTAATTAATAAAGTAGACAATTCAACTGGTACTCAACGCAAAGTGGGTCCTTAAACATCTGGACCTAAGACAACGAACAAATTCAACTTACACCAGGCTTATACACGGACTATTATTGGTTGGTTAAATACTCTACACGATTGGCAATTATGAGGACTAAACCGACGATGTCAAAGACTGGTTCGAAATCTCAACTCATCGCCCTACTCAAGCTACAAATATTAATTATTTATTCAAACATTTTTCAAACAATTACATATTTAAAGTATGTTTTGTAAGAAATTTTTTTTAAAAAAATTAATGTTTAACATTTGCTGAGGGACACGTCAATTTCGTGGAATTTGAGGTATTAGCGGTAAAAATACAAATTTTTTTGTGTGTGCTATATAAGTAAACAGACAATCTGTCAATTTTTTGTAATTAATAGTCCATTTTAACATTTGTTTTAATACAAAATGTCCAATAATATTATCGCTAAAAAAGTTACTTGCAAGACCTTCGAAATATGCTTGGCCTTCTTGTTACGTCATTTTTTAGACAGTAAATTAGTTGCCTAATACGTATCAGTACTTTTTGAAAATTTTAATTTGAACATTCTAGTTCATAATAGAAAAGTTTTTATTAAGGAAATATTTTTTTAATGAAGTCATGAAGTGAATTCTATAAAGGTTCAAGTATGTGTACCACTGGAGTGAAGAGATTATAGTATACTGTGCGATCAAAATATTATTTGATTGGGGTTTAAAAGACGTAAAAAAAATATTAAATTACCTAGCCGGTTTAAGGTAAACATATTCCAGGAGTTTCCCCAAGAAGCGTTTAAACGCATTCTAGGAGGAATCAATAAAAAAACGGCCTTTTTTGTTTGTTTTTAAAACAAAAACTATGTCCTGTGTTCAAGAAAAACGTGTTTTAATGGTGTTCTCACGAACTATATAGTTTTAATTAAAGAATAAATATCAAATAAATGAATTCAAAAACAAAGAAAAAATCGAATAGTAATGCCAAATATTAGTAAATAATTAACTACTGTATATTCAAAGGCAATGAAGAGAACAGTAAAATATTCTTTTTGAACAGGTAGGAATTTTTATTATTAAAAGATTTTTTTTTTGAAAACTAAAAATAGAATTAGAAAAAAAAAATTCTACTCCAGTTTATATTTACATATAAATTATGAAAAGAAAATTGTTATTGAAATTGAAATATAAAAAGTAATTGTCATATTTAAATAAAAATTATTTAAAACAAGTTAGTTTAATTAGATTTATTAAAAGACAAAGGAAAATTAATAAACCATTAAAATGATAAAACAATTAACCTGCTATAAATAAAGTATTTTGAATACGTTTTAAACAAAAAAAAAATGTCTTAAAGGTAGCAGTCTTTAACATTTGTTAAAATAAATAATCCTTTTGATAAAATATCAATATTCAACAAAGTAATCAATCCAACAAAGTAAGAAACTCAAATGAAAACGATCTTCACCGTATGAAAGGAGTAGATGCTAAAAAGACGTTGAACCTGTTACGTGTTATGCAAATCTACGTAATCAATGACAGCATCGCGATGACACGGTTTTGAATTCAACTTGTATGCAAACAGCAGAATAGGAAACTAGACTTTAATAAAATATAAAGTACCACAAATCAATCAAATCTTATCTCCTTACTTTTGTGCACACAAAAGAAATAAGAAGTCTATGAAAAATTAGAATCAAGACTTGGCCAAATAACCCATCAATCACCTAATAAACTAATGAATGAAAGGAACGCACGCCTAAGAAATGCCGTATGCTAAGATAAGACGATATAATACTATCGTGTGTGTGTAAAAAAAG
Organism: Oedothorax gibbosus; assembly: GCA_019343175.1. NCBI lineage: Eukaryota > Metazoa > Arthropoda > Arachnida > Araneae > Linyphiidae > Oedothorax > Oedothorax gibbosus. The sequence goes on from JAFNEN010000097.1 coordinate 864,652, forward strand.
CATATTACAAAGTTCTTTATAGATATAATTTTGATTAGATTTTATTATCAAAATTGTTATGCAATTATAATCACATGAATGGGAATGAATTTCGGAGAATCTTCAAATAGAAAGATAAAAAAAAAAAATTTAGTTTGGTACGACTGAGGCACAATAGTATATGGAGATTGATATTGTATTTTGTTCTAATAAAGTAAAAAGTAATATGGAAATATTCAGCAATCAAGATATATGCATAAAAACAATGCATCAATATAACTTTAAAGACATTTCAATTTTCAAACAGTACAACTCTATATCTAAGCAAATTAAAATTAAATTACTTTCAAAAGACGTGTTAAAAAAAAAGCTATATTTCCCTAGTTTTGAATTTAAGATATACACATTAAAGCTTATGTTCAATTAAGCATACTAGCCATAAAAAATGGTTCAAGAGTCTAAACACGAAACACAATGAAATTCAATTAACCAAACATACTCTTCCCTAACGTCCATGTTATCAAATTAAATGTTTGGTATAATGCACTATAGTGGCTTACTACACGTTAATTATAAAACGAATGGACAGTTACGGCATTCATAGCTTACTCTAACTTTATTAAATTTATTTGATTTTTTTTTAGAAAAAGAGCAAAAATCGATACTGCCTCAAAAGAAAAGCAAATAATTGTTTTGTAGGATGTCATTTCCATACCTAAATAGCAAACAAGCAATGCACTGACAATGTAAGAAAGGCATTTGATCTAATACGAATAACATAACCCGCGTTTGACGAACGGCATAATTATTCATAACCAATGGCGCAATTGACAAGCCCATACAGATAGTAATGCGGGGTATAGAAGCAAAGAAAAGGGAGCAGCAAAATAAAAACCTTACTTTAAACAGGTCGCATAAAACTACTTTATTTTTATCCATGAGTTTATTTTACAGCTTTACATAAAATGTAAAAGGAGGAGGACATTTTTGCCATGGTATTAACCGACCCCGGTAAACTAAACAGTTAAACAGAGTAAGTGGCGAGCAAACATAACAGAGAAAGTGGTACAACAAAAAATGTAAACACTTAAATAATATACAATTAATAAAAGTACGCTTTTATTATGACACTCCATTAATGTAAAATAATTACAAGTTTAATCAATTTTGCAAAATTAAAGTTTGGTGGAGTCCTTTTTGCTATCAAAATATGCTAAATGGCATTTTGTTTCTAAACTTGATGTTCAAAATGTCTTTCGTTAACTTCCCATGCAATCGAAAATGTAGGTACAGATGATTAATTTTTAAAAATTTTCAAACTCTTTGTATTCATTTTATGTTGATAATAACTTGGATATTATTTTAAAGCATGGATTGTAATAACAATAACATGGATTCATTTTTTTAATCACTACAATTGTAAAACATTTTATTTTGTTACATTTTTTTTACTTGTAAACAAATTAAGATCATGGCAGTAACAACTAACCCGTTCTCCTTGCCTTTCTCTCCTTGGTATTTACTGAGTTTAAGAACACACAAGTTTTTTTTTCCCCTTTAATAGTTTAAACATAACCATATTTAAGTTTACAGTTGAAATAATGTGGTGTATTTAATTATTTAAAGAAATGCAAGTGAGTTTTAATGCTACATATGAATAATTTAAATTTACTACTCAATTTGAAATTCATTTCCTAATGGGTTTACTAATTACAAAATAATAAATTAGACATTGTTTATTAAATATGTAATGAGGAAAATAAGCTACAACTATTTTGAAAAATAAAATAAGTTTTGATTTCAGATGGGGTTTTGGTAATGATACTATTCAATATCCCGGATTGGGGGAGATTGACCCATCCTTTCATCCCTTGAGTGGGTCGAGAAAATGGGTACCAAGCATGCTTGGGAACTAAACACTGGGGATTCCGAGTGAGGCTGACCACCTTACCGGGACATATGCCTAGCACCCTAGAGCCTTAGGTAACGAAAGCTGAAATGAGCACGGCAGGCCTTGGCCCAGTAAAGGGCTGTTGCGCCGAGGAGTTAAGTTTTTTATACTATTCAATAGTTCTTTACCAATAAGAAATATGGATGATAATGGCAGAACATACCATAAGAAAAAACTTCACCCCTATGCATAAAATAAAGAATACATACATATGATTTTTATATCCAATGTGTCTTGTTACTTATTTATTCAAACCTGTACTGATTAGTTCCTAGTTTAGACCCAAATTTTAAAGATAGTTTGGATTGATATTGGTTAGTACCGTTAGTAGACTGAAGTGTTAGCCTTAATATATTAAGTAGTAAAATTGCCAGAAAAACTAAAACATTGAAATTATACTTGTGTTACATGAATTGATAACCATTCATTACTCAAATTATTAATGTCCAAGAATTTATATTTTGAAAACTTCCAAATAATTATTCAGTATGATAAATGGAACAATTAAAACCAGTTTGTACCAAGTTAAGCTTTTCATGACTAAGAGGCTTCATTATCGTGCCCCGAAGCCACTTCATATTACTTATATTAGATCATAGAAAATTGGGTTTCAGTGGGACCTTTAGGTGTTTAAAGCAAACTAACTATAAATAGAACCATTCCATAGTAATTGGGATATGACAACTTAAAATATTTCAAATAGTATCACAACATTTTATTGATAGTTACATTAAAATATTCTAATTTTTTTGTTAAATATAATATATATTTCCCCGCTCTTATTCATACGTATTTCAAGGACTTAGCAGTTGCGAAAGAGGCATTGTAAATGATCTTTGATTTTTGTCTAATCATCCTTATTTTATTTCATTAGAATAAAAAACTTATCTCGCGGTCTGTTCTTATCGATACCTATAAGTGCCTGTTTGCAAATGGAAAAATGTCAAATCGTGCCAACATGAGTGATAAATACCATTCACAACAACCACTCTAGGAACTTGTAACGAGAATCTGGCAGTTAGACAAAACTAGTGAACTGTTTAGAGTTAACAGAACACTGTGTAATGGGTATAAATATGCTAGTCAAAGCCTACTACAGGGTGGCGCAAATAAAAGTGGCCCCTGCATGGAGCTACAAATGCAGGAAGATGCTTGGTGAGAAAAACTATTGAACCGCCTGAATGCCTCCAAGTATGAAGTCGAGTTCATACGTTAGTCAAGCATTCAATAGCTCTGCTTGACAAACCTGTTTTTCCATTGGTTGGTTTGGTTAACAGACTAGAGCTACACATGGACTATTGGCGAGTTCAGATCTTAGTATGTGCTAGTTAATCAGATCAGTGCACAGGTGAAGATTGCATAGCTACCGACAAATAATTCACCAAGTGTTTATTTGCGCTTAATATTGAAGTGATCAATAGCTTCACTTAGCAAACCTGTTTTTGCATAGGTTTTTGACTTGTCTACATTTCTATCTTATTCTTACCTTCATGGTGGAGCCACTTTTATTTGTGCTACCCTGTATTATAAGAGGCAAAGAAACCTTAGTTCTGAAGGAATAAAAAAGAAGCACAAAAGATATTTACAAATAATATTCTCTCTATCAATGATACAATGTATCATATCTATCTTAAATAAGTGTTTCAAAAGGTACCCCTACTCTTATTACCCAGAAGAGAAAGTATTTCCAAAAGATAAAACCAAAGCAATTTTCTCATGAAACTTTTCATAGAAAAAAAGCTGGCGAACCATTTTTGTACTTAATTCACCTGTAAAAATATCAATGAATTTATGCATCATAGAAAAGTGTAACATCAAAAAAATGTCACATTTTCTCCTCCAGTATACATTTTATAACAATTGAAGACCTAAGTGGAAGAACGTGCTAAGTGACATTTTTGAAAAAATTAATATTTGATAATTTTTTCCTTTTAAGATAACAAGTGTAACTGTTTTCATAAAATTTAAGTTAAGTATACATGTTATACCCTTTTGTAAGTGCCATTTTTAATGTATCTAAGTGCAAACAAAAAACTTTAAAGCTAATTTTCTTGTTTTCACCTTTGTATCACTTAGCACGTTCTTCCACTAAGCTCATGAAATGACTACGCCCACTACATTGATTAACCAATCGAGACCTTATTTTCATTTCGTGAAAATGTTGCTACTCAAGACATGAAATATACCCATAGAAGACGGTGCATTTATCGAGTTTAACACAAGCAAGCTAAAAAAAATTAAGTCATACTCCAAGAGGTAGTTCTGTCAATGCTAAATTTAACACGATTATAATGGTTCTAAATTACCTCGATAAAACCTCGCCAAACATGATGGATTTTGTAATTTCTTTAGCAGTCTACTTTAGAAACTTCAAATATTTTACTAGCTCCAAATCAATATTAAAAAAATCGCGACCTGCACTGCCTCATTCTAGAAGGACTCTTCACTAACTTTCCAATGTATTGCTTCTCATATTGGTCTAGTTGGAATTGAGACAGCTGACATACTGACTAGGGCTGCTGCTATCTGTGATCTAACATGACATTTTTAAATGTCGTCAAAAGAAGGCACTTAAAACTATCTCCAGTTTGTGTCTCACTACTGGTATGTGTCCAATAAGCCTGTAACCCATATTGGCTGTTCTAAATCTCACCATGTTTTTTCTCCTTATCAAGTCTTTGAACTGGACATACAAGAGGAATTTAATTTATTAATGGTGAATGGGGTTTCCTCAAAGTTCACCATCTGCTTAATATATCAAACCTTGACTGAACATCCCCATGTATAACACCCATATCAAAAAGGAACAGCTGTCTGCCAACTCGTTACAAGTTCTAGACTTCATTAAAGTTTAATTATTTAGTATTGCATAATTGCTGATGTTTTATTGTGTCCATAGATAAGTGTATATTTACTGGGGATGATAAAAAAAATTTAAAATATGTCAATTTTGTCATACATACTGGCCATAGCTCCTGGTAATTTTTAAAGCTTAGACTTGAAATAAAGTTAAAATTCACAGTGAAGTTTTATACTAATACCTATTGTAAGCCATAATGGCAGAGCTTCAACACAGCCAAATAACACACCTAATAAATTTGAGCTGCTGTCAAATAACAAGGGCAAAAAAAACAGCTGTACCGAACTAGCACAAAAGAGGCAAGCTGATTGCCTCTGGACACTTGACTACAAAAAAAGTTTAATATGCACAACTTTTACAAACAGAAAACTATTGGTAGGTTAATCTGTTTGTATGGTAGTAGGGGCGAGGACTGAACATGTGAAGGCAACGGTTCATGATAATTTCACAGTGCTTCATGTATATGAACATTCGGTGGATTTCGAGAAGGCGATAACTTTTTTGCCAACCTTTTATTATCAACACTTATATCAGCACAATCAATAGCAAAAGTAAATGGTCGGCACTACTGTATATACATCAGGGTTGTTAAAAACCCGGGTTTTCCATGAAAAAACCAACTCTTTAGGGGCTCTTTCAGGATTTTAGAGGTTTTTCATAATGAAAAAACCGATTTCCATATAATTGTTACGTAAATGTACATTAAAATTTATAAATGTATTGTCTAGAATCAAGTATTGTTTGTTTGTGTATGTGCAAAATTATACAACCTGGAATATTGCAACTATAGAAATTTAAATTAAAATTTTAAAAATGTATTAATTAAATTTAATTGTTTTACAATTAGTATACATTTAAATTTGTAAATTAAATTTTTAAATTGAAGGTACAAAAATGTAAAAGTATAATAATAAAATATTAACAAAAATTGGTTATGAATGAATTTTTTTTTGTGTAAAAAGATAACTTTTTTAAATTTTAAGTAGAGGCAATTTTAAGTTTGATTGCCAAACTTGGGTTATTTTTTAAGGTTTTTTTTTCAATTGGTTTTTTTCCACCCGGGGTTTTTTTTCGGGTCGGGTAAAATCATAACAACCCTGATATACATACTCCTCCTTGCCGACCCGGTAGCACAACGGTTAGGGAGCTAGCCTTTGGAGCTTAAGGGTTCGGGTTCAAATCCCGGTAAGGCATGGATGTTTGTGTTCGTCAATAAAAGCCGACCTGGTAGCACAAACGGTTAGGGAGCTAACCTTTGGATCTTAAGGGTGCGGGTTCGAATCCCGATAAAAGGCATGGGTGTTTGCGTCCGGCAATAAATGTTATTTGTCTATGTGTTTGTGTCGTCTCTTTCTTTGTGTGTCTCTTGCGCCTGTGTCATCTCTGGGGTTGAGTACAATAGACTTGAGGTCACAGTGCTTGGCGAACTTGCCCCCCACCAAGAAAGTCATAAGTCATACTCTTCCTAAAGTGAAATAACTTGTTTTTACCCCAAAAAAGGCATTCAAAAATCAGCAAACTAGACCAATCCATATTTGATTAACTATTATCCACACACAAGCATTTACAAAATAGTTGCAGAGCTATCGCAAAATAAGGAAAGCAAACTACTTGGCTACTTTAGCTGTTCAAACAATTGTTCTCATGGTCAGTAATGGCTTCGACAAAATTCTTTTACTTATCTCAGAAGCGAATGTGAAAGAGTTAAAAATTGTCAAAAATATTTGGAAATTAGAAACTGCATAATTGCATATAACTTGTTCCACTGGTTGATTGCTTTTAAAGAAATTGATTTATTATTAATTACACATTTTGTTTCGCAAAAATAAAAATACTAATGAAGTATTATGAATCACAATCGTTAAAAATACTAACGATTAAGTATTATGGTGCATTCTTTACGTGTTCATGGCTAACATCCGAGAGAGATAATATCCACAATTTAATAGATAATTTAAGTGTCGTGTTAAAAATCTGTCCAATCTTGTGATGGATATTTAAGATTAAGTGACAATGTACCTCTGTTCATTAGATTCAAAATATTACTGAACTAAAAGTGCCAACACCTTCGATCACTTGTTATGTCAAAACCGATTAAATATCACTTTTGAGCAAAACGTTACTAAATTTGAAATATACGATAGATATATATACGAGTGCAATAGGATCCAAATAAGATCAATGCGATGAAGCAGCGTCGGCAAGCACATATCGCATAGCATATACTACAATTTATATGTGTTATCAATGAACAGTCGCTCAACAAAAAACAGATCAGCAATATTACTTTTCAAGTTAAACTTGAACCAGTTTCAAAATTAAAATTACTAGAAAATTTATCGCAAAAATAAAAACTGTTGTCTCTTTAAAAAGTTTATCTTGTATAGTAGTATTTCGATAATTTAAAAACACTTAACATACTCTTACTTCTTGAGCACTTTGAATAGTTTAAAAAGAATTTGACAGAAAGGCCAATCAAAACAGATAAGCAAATCAGAATAATCTCAATTAATGAACATACAAAATAGCACATCAAAATGACAGATCAAAACATTGTGTAAATCAAAGCAACACTATTTTTTAAACACTTAATATTGAAAAAGTTTTCGCAATCAACAGGTTTTAAGTTAAAATAAAAATATAATAAAACATGCATAATAATTAACGATACATTCAGGCTGCATACTAGAAAGCAGTAACATTCTTTTTAAAAAAATTGGGTTGCCGAATATAGGTAGGAAATAGGAAACTGTATTCAGGCTTCAAAACACAAATAAAGACCAAAACAAAGTTTGTACCAATTAAATAAAAACACTGAACATGCAATGATAGGCACAATATAAACAAAATATCGTAATCCTATTCAAAACTATGGATTTACATTCTACAAGTGCAGATGTTTAACTTTTATCGGACGGTCACGGGCCATATTTCAAAATCGTTGCGGAAATTACGCACAAACTTTGTTTCCGAGCAAAACACAACATTAACCAAAACAAAATACACATTTTCCCAAGCAAAATATCCGAAAACGTGGCCCATAAACGAAAGTTCAATCACCGTTTCGCACAAATTAGCGACATCCGCTCGATACCGACTAACATTTCTAAAACTAAGTATGAAAAAAAAGTGAGTAATAAATACCTTCTCTCGCCTTCAAATACACCGTATTAGCAACAATATTCTCTAATTCCATTAGTTCCAGCGTGGTAAATCCAAACGAATTGGGTTCGAGGCGAACCCACACGCACCAAACAAGCAAACGGTATGAAGAAGGGAAGGCAGCTCGTGTGAGGAGCGGCGAGCGAGTGAGCTGAGTGAGGAGCTGTGTGCGTGTGCGTGGAGTTCGGATTCGAAAATGGCGATTCGCAAAGGATCACAGCCCAGCATTGGATTGGAGGCGGGCGCGCATTGGCCGAGATGCCTAGCATCCCCGGAGTAAAAAGTCAGAGATGCGCCAGAGATTTTACCCTGCAGTTTCTTTTGCTCTAAGTCAGTTTTTTCGGTTTATTTTTTTTTTATATTTTTTTATCCATATATATTTTTTTAAAAATCAAAAGATTTTTTTTTCGTGTACTTGAAAATTAATTGGTGTGAAAAAAAATTGAGTTTGAATTTTTTTTACTTTATTTTTGTTATTTATTTTAATTTTATTTTATTTTATTTTACTTTATTTTATTTTTTGTATTTTATTTACTTTAATTTTATTGTACTTTATTTCATTTTTATTTTATTGTAATTTATTTAATTTTAATTTCTTTCTTTTTTTCATTTTCTTACTTTCTTTCAATAGTCTATATTAATTTTTATTTTATTTTATTTATTTTATTTTATTTTATTTTATTTTAATTTAATTTAATTTAATTTAATTTAATTTAATTTAATTTAATTTAATTTAATTTATTAATTTAATTTAATTTAATTTAATTTAATTAATTTAATTTAATTTAATTTAATTTAATTTAATTAATTTAATTTTAATTTAATTTAATTTAATTTAATTTAATTTAATTTAATTTAATTTAATTTAATTTAATTAATTTAATTTAATTTAATTATTTAATTTAATTTAATTTAATTTAATTTAATTTAATTTAATTTAATCATTTTATTTTATTCAAGTCAAAATTAATTCAAATAGTAGTCGGTTGTCTGTGAAACGTAAGAAAATGAAAATAAATTAGAAAAAAAATCTTGAAATAATATATTAGCCGAACCAAATAGTTACTTACATAATTCGAGGATTCTTTCCCCAGTCGACAAATTTGTAGTTTTTTTTTTTTTTTTTTTTTTGTCACACACACACTTTTGGAGAAAAAAACAAATAGGTTTGTAACAGAATCTGTCACTTAACCCGCTTCCACACAACAGTTGTGTTTAACAGGTAAAAAGACGACAAACACAGCATTAATTCTATATTAAACATTTACATGCTAATTTTGGCTAGTTTCTTTTATTTTATTTCGAAAATTCAATAATTATTAATTATCGTTTGCAAAAATTAATTTATATTTCAAAGAATAAATATGTAATATTCCTCGCTTTTAAATAGAATGAAAATATTTCATATCAACATAAAAAAATCTCGTAGTGAAATATATTTGACGTCATTTCAAACTGATTGATGTCGCAAAAATAAATTTATTTTAATTTATTGTCTAAAAGAATTAAAGTTTCTCGAGCGATTGATGTGAATGGCAATGGTGATTTAATTCTAATAAAAATGGCTTCTTATGCTTTTTAAATGAGCATTAAATTTTGCAATTTTTTTAAATAATTGAAGTACTTGAATTCTTCTCTGAAATTTTCGATGTATTCTAATATCGATGCGCTGAATTTTTTGACTTATCACACTTGTCCGTAGCATTTGTAGTTTCGGCTATGAAAGTGGATGACGGACAGACAGTCAGACGGACGGACGGACAGACAGACGGACTGAACGATTATAATACCTTCCACTTTTTACGCTATAAACGTAGTGTGGAAACTAAAATTATAGCCTAAAGCCACAAAAGTTTTTTTTCTTCAATTTTTAGTGTTACATTATCATTTTCGAAATAAGTTTTTTTTATTAAAATCTGACTGAAAAGGGTATGGGTTAAGGGTATAGTATGCGTAAATTAAAAGTAATACTAATTTTTTAATAAATAGTATCTTATCACGAGCAAATATAGTGCGGTTAAATAGACGAGCCTAAAGCTTCCTTTACTCAAGTTGTTGAATGATTGATTCGTTTGAATTAACGTTATACTTTCATCGCATCTCGACTATTAGGTATGTGGGCAGTTCTACAATAATATTTAATTTCAGGTATGAGAAACTTGGGAAATTTATATTTTCAAATCCACCTTAAATGTGTGTAAAAATGGTTATAAGGGTTCTAGAATTACAAAAAAAAAAGTTCAGCAAGGCTCATTTGTAAAAAAAAAACCTAAAAAATAATGAGGGATAGCGTTTTTTTTTTAACGATATCAAAGAAACCGGTTTAAACTGGCCTTACGAAAATAACTGATTTTCAATGAAACCGATGTCACAAAAAAAAAAGTTTCGGTTTTCCATCTCTACATTATGAGGACAGTAAGGAAGGGACTGTAAGGAAATTCAGTATGTTTTCCGGTCTTGTTTGCGTTGGAACTAATTCCAGTTTAACGGAAATTGATTTTTTTACTCGTTTTAATCACTTAAAAAATATTTATAGAAAAAAATCGCCGTCGGGCCTTTGGACTCCACAGATTTAACGAGCACGTATATCGCAGTGAACTCGGGCACCCCAGTTGTTTTTTGAGGGATTTTTCTTCCTGCACGAATACGTCTATAGATGGCTACGACAGGAACAGAACCAAGAACCTTCTCGGTGGAAGGCTCGTCGATTATCGAGTTATCGACCTCGGGTCACTGGAGTGCCATTCCATTATAGGTATGTTAGTACAGCTGGGGGAAAAAAAACGATCCACCCTTCGTTTTTCGGCTGCTATTGCTCAAGGAATTTTGTGAAAGGTGTCATTTTTCAGGAAATAGCGTAAGGAATTCAGAACTGGCAACCAAAATTGTATAAGGGGTCGTCTACATATTAAAATGAGTACCAACTTTGAAAATTCCAATGGCAATACCCAATTTTTTATATAAAAATGTTTATCGTCTTCAAAATACCCAGATCCAAAAAATTTTTATTAATTTGCATTATTTATTGAGATATAAGCATTCGAAGTTGAAGGCCCATAATGTTTAAAAAGTTTCACAAACTTTTATTCATACCTCGACAAATAAAATGAATTAAACCAACATTTTTTTTTTTTCATTATATACTTATTAATCTTCCAAAAACAAATCACACAAGTTTTTTCATCAATTTTTAATTATTATTATTTTTTTATTTAAATTTAAATAAGAAAAAATAAAACATGAATAGCAACCCCAAATTTTTGTTACATAAATCGATAAAGTAGATCAAGTAGAACCAAAATCCCGAATTTTTTTAATTCAACAACAATTATTTGCCGAGTTATTGTAAAAATACTGAAAAAAACGAATTTTAGGGACCGTGTAAAAAATTACTTAGCAAATTGGATCCTAATTTACATTATCGTTTGGTGGTTGAAAAGCGTTTTTGGTAAATGTTTATTCAAATTATTGATGTCTGTCAAATGTCTAAAAATCTTTTCTTGTTTCAAGTGCATACAATGTATTTTGTTTGTATAATTAACATTAAATTATATCGATTACTATGTTTTTGAATGTATGTTATTTCCAATATTATTTATAATTATTTTATTATCAAATTTCCAATAATATGTTATTTCCTCGATTTTTTTTAATTATTAGAGATTACTTATTTATTTAGTTATTTAGTCAGTTAGTCAGTCCGTTAGTTATTTAGTCAGTTAGTCAGTCCGTTAGTTAGTCAGTCAGTCGGTTAGTTAGTCGGTCCGTTAGTTAGTCAGTCAGTAAGTTAGTCAGTCAGTAAGTTAGTCAGTCAGTAAGTTAGTCAGTCAGTAAGTTAGTCAGTCAGTAAGTTAGTCAGTCAGTCAGTCAGTTAGTCAGTCAGTTAGTCAGTCAGTTAGTCAGTCAGTTAGTCAGTCAGTTAGTCAGTCAGTTAGTCAGTCAGTCCGTTAGTTAGCCAGTCAGTCAATTAGTTAGTCAGTTAGTCCATTATTTAGTCCGTTAGTTAGCCAGTCAGTCAATTAGTTAGTCAGTGAGTCAGTCAGTTCACTGACTAACTAATTGACAGTCAGTTAGACTAAGTTAGTCAGTCTGGACTAACTAACGGAGTGATTAATTGACTGACTGACTGACTAACTGACTTACTAACTAACGGGCTGACTGACTAACTAACTGACTGACTAACTGACTGATTAACTGACTAACTGACTGACTAACTAACTGACTAAATAACTGATTAAATAACTGACTAAATAACTAAATAATCTCTAATATTTAAAAAAAAATCGAGAAATGGACAAAAATCTATTTTCGGGATTTAGACCCATTCGGGATTTCGGCTTGTCGGGATTTCGGCTGTCGGGATATGTCCCAGACCCAGTGTGCCGAATTTTAAACCAACCTTTTGTAGCAATATGAATGAAACAAAAATTTGCATAAAATGTAAAACATAAATGTAATAATCATGTTTGTCTATCTGATTGTAACTAATCGCATTTGAAAATCTGTTCGTTATAAATAATCGTATATGAGACTTAATTTAAAATTAAAACTTTTTCTCGTCTACCCTTTATTTTATTTCTGAATTTTAAAATCCAAAATTTAAAAAAAAAAAAAGTAAAAACATAAAAAAAAATCACAATATTAGTGAAGAAGGTTTAATTCTAGCATCCTTTGGCGAGATTATGGTAACCCTTTTGCTAGCTTGTCCGTTTCGAGAAAACACCCTAAATATTACCTTTATCAATTTGGAGATTTCCCCCCAAACGAATTGAAAATTAATGCTTTAATATCTCAGCAAATAATGCAAAATGAATAATTCTTTTTTATACCTGGGGTATTTTGAAGTTGCTGAACATTTTTTTGTAAAAAAAATTGGGTGTTGCTATTGGAATTTTCAAAGTTGGTACTCATTTTAATATGTAGACGACCCCTTATACAATTTTGGTTGCCAGTTCTTAATTCCTTACTCTATTTCCTGAAAAATAACATCTTGCACAAAATTCCTTGACCAATAGCAGCCGAAATATGAAGGGTGGATCGTTTTTTTTCCCCCAGCTGTACATGTATTTTCCAGTTTGTGGGCTAGATCATAGATCAGAAACCCGCTTATCAAGTAAACAGACACAGAAAGAATTTTAACTGACACAGAAAGAGAAATTACACCCAGGGCGAAGGTGGAAATCGAACCCGCGCGCGTTACAATGCGTAGAAGCGTAATGGGGGCTGCGATCAAACCCACAAACTTCTTTGGAACGTCTTTTTCACTTTGTGGCACTGGTACCACCTACTTTAAGTGTTAAAATATGATCTACATGGCACGAACTAGATGAAAATGTACTTGTGGTTAAGATGGTACATGTCATAGGAGTAGCATTCTGAAATCGAATAATAACCGACGAGCGTCAGTGCGAAGCGCCCTTACTCCTTCATCGAAAGCTTCCCTAAAAGGGGTTTACTCTGACTGGAAATAATGCTGGACAAAGTCCTCACTTTTTTGAATGTGGTCAATGAGTGCTTCAAGGGCTCTGCATAGCAGGTTCTAAAATTTTCTGAAAAAGAAACAAACAAGTAGTAAGCATATAAAATAAGATACATTTTGTTAAATAGACAGAACAAGGAGGAGTAAAATTGTCGAACGTTAACTTTTTATACCTCAAGGCATCACCCGCAGCGAAAGTGTTAAGTCACTCTTTATTTCCGATGCTCAGGTGTTCCCTATATTACTGACAAAAAGTGGGATTATCAAGTTTTAGTAATTCTTCGGTCATGCAGTCTCAAGATACAGCTGCAGTACAATGTTCATCGATCCAATATAACTGTGTTTATTTTCATCTTGATATAGCATCCTTCAATTGTATTTCTACTGTCGCCTAATCTTGGCGACAGAACTAATGAAACTTACCCGGCCTATCCTATAAGACTTTGTATCGAGCGAGGTTCCACATTAACAACGTTAAGTACCTGAAACTTAACCAATTATGCTAAACTAAACTTCTAAATGACATATGATTACTTAATAAATGATAACTGATGACTTAATGACTATACTAACATTTATAATGATAAGGTATTATTGTTTAAAATACAATTAGGGTTGTTTTCACGAACCTTTAATTTATGAACTCTAAGGATGTACTCTCGGGGGAGCCTGTAACCCCTAGAGAGCGCGTCCCCAGGCGGCGGATAGGGGAACGCCTCCAATGGTTTCCATTGGGTGGTAGGAGTGAAATAAAATAGCTCCCGCGGACCAACAGGTAGAAGTCCAACCTCCCGAGGCTCTGGCAACCCCACCTTCAATGAATTGTGCAATATCGATCCCTAGTCTTAATGCTACCGCGTCCGGGGCAGCCGACGCGACGAGACCTGCAGTCCGGGGCCACGTCGAGAAATCAGCTACGATGACAGTGAATTTTCTGCAACTCAACATAAACGGCATTCAGAGGAAAGTGGCCGAACTCTCTGACATCCTTAATACCAATAATATTCATATCGCATGCCTGCAAGAAACAAAACTGAACCCAAAACTGTGTCTCAAAATCAAAGGGTACACCACCATCAGAAAAGATAGGAACACAGGCAGTGGTGGAGGACTTGCTTGCCTAATCAAGACACCAGAAATTAAGTACATCGAAGTTGCTTCTGCCCCTCCAACTGACAGCAGTACAGAAGCTCAAGCAATAAATATTCTTCTCCCAAAACACACGATTACCGTGGTAAATGCTTACCACCCAGATACCTCACCAATTAATACTGACCTGCTGCAAGACCTTGCCTCCTCGAGGGCTGAGACGAAAATTATTCTGGGAGACCTCAACGCTAAAAGCCCCTCTTGGGGCAGCAGACTGCTTGATTCTAAGGGAATCCAAATAGAAGACCTCGTTGACGATCTAAATCTTACTATTCTTAACACAGGAGAAAATACTTACGTTTCCAGAACAAATGGCACAGCATCTGCAATTGATATCACTGCTATTAACCACCCATCAACAGATAAAACACACTGGAAAGTACTCGATTCTGCTATCAGTGATCACTATCCATTTGTTACAAACTTCTCAATGAACCAAGAACCCTCCCAGCAAACAAAACGCTCTTGGAATTTCCGCAAAGCAAACTGGTTCGATTTTACCCAGGAACTTGAAGGCCTTTGCTCTGCTCTGAGTCTATCGATCACGGTGACCTAGACGAACTCCTCTCCCTCTTCACTAACCGGATTCAAAAAGCAGCAGGACATCATATTCACAGAGGAAAGAGAAGAAATGACTGGATTCCTTTCTGGAGGGACAATAACGTCGAAGAACTTATCCAAGAGAGGGACCAACTTTGCAAAGAGCTCCAGAACAACAACAGCGAGCAGCTAAGATGCAAGCTCATCGAAGCTAGTCATAGAGTAGAAGAAGCCATTTCTGATAGCAAACAAGAAAAATGGAGTGAACTCTGCAGCAGTCTTGACCCAAGAAAAGGAGCGTCCCAGTATTGGAACTTGATCAAGGTCCTAAATAACTCCAACATCACAACACAGGACAGCCCGCAATCAAATGTCATCACCACAAATGGGTCAACTGCTAGAACAAACAAAGAAACAGCAAATCTGCTTGCAAAGCACTATGAAGACTCGAGTAAACTAGAATTCTCCGCAGAAGACAAGAATATCTACAAATAATAATAATCAATCATTAAGAGCAACAGGAAGAACACTGAAAATGGCATTTTCACATCTGACTTTACTGTTGAGGAACTTAATTCTGCTATTCAATGCCTCGATCCAAAAAAATCACCTGGACCTGACCTCATCTTTGGCCAAATGATAATTCACCTTGGGGAAAATGCTAAAAGACTCTTGCTAAACATCTTCAACATCTCTTGGCGCTCAGGCAAGCTTCCCAAGATCTGGAAGAACTCTGTCATTATTATTCCCATCCTCAAGCCAGGAAAAGACGCTACCAACCGCAAAAATTACCGACCCATCTCATTAACCTGCATCCTCTGCAAACTCATGGAGCGCATTATACACACAAGGTTGATGCAGTGGATCAAACAGAACAATGTCTTGCATTTCTACCAAACCGCATACAGAGCAAAGCACAGTACCGTCGACCAGCTGTTTTACCTCTGCCAATCTGTGATTGATGGGTTTCAAGAAAAGCCGCAAAAGAAAACAACTATGGTCCTCCTAGATCTCTCTGCAGCATTCGACAGAGTATGGAGACAAAAACTGATCAACATAATCCATGCAACAGGCATATCATCAAACGCTCTGATCTGGATAAATGATTTCCTCAGGAAAAGAAGCTTCAAAGTCAAAGTAAATGGCACCTTTTCACACACTCACCATACGAAGGCAGGAGTTTCCCAAGGCTCCGTGCTTAGCCCACTGCTTTTCCTCCTGTACATGAATACGATCGACCACCACTTAAGCAATGAAGTCAAAGTGGCCTGTTATGCCGATGACATCGCAGTATGGCATACACATAAAGACTTGGAGACTTCACAAACAGCCCTAAATGAATGCATGCAGGGCATTGAAACGTGGTCAAAAGAGCTTAAGCTCACTATTAATCCAGATAAAACAAACCTTTGTATTTTCTCAACTGACAGGAAAAATCGACGCTCCTTCCATCCTTCCATCAAGCTCTTTGGCTCGGAAATCAAACAAACTTCTAATCCACGATACCTTGGACTCACTCTTGACGCAGAGCTTAGATTCTCGCAACACCTCAATCATGTCTCAAATAAAGCACTAAAAAAGCTTAACATCCTTAAGAGACTTTGCGGTGGATCTTGGGGATCAAATCCAAAGACCCTTCTTAATACATATACCTCCATAGTCAGGCCCATTCTTGAATACGCAGCACCCATCTGGGCACCAGCTATGCCCACTGCAAGAGAAAAGAAACTCCTTTAGAAAACAGAAGAAAATTATCCACAATTAAATTCACAAATAACATACGGAGCCTACCTGAAAACCACATTTCCAATATAACTTTCAAAGCATGGAGCGAAAAATCCAGGCTTAAAAGATCCTCAACCCTACAGCATGATCTGGAAATCAGGAAAGATATCAACCTCCAGCATAAGTCACTTGAAATTCCGAAAGAACCTATTCATACTTTGCACCTTCACCCGCAGACAATCGTAAACCTAAACCTCCTACGACCCTGCACCAAAAAAGAACCGGTCTCGATAATTAAAGAAAAAGGCGACCATACCATCAATGAACTCACCACCAAAGCCCAAAATTTAGTATTAGCCTACACAGATGGCTCCTCCGATTCAAATCTTGATGGAGGAGGTGCAGGAGTTTTCTTAACGGGTCCAGGCGATGAAAATGAGTGTCACAAAATTCCTGTAGGGAAAATTGCCTCCAACTATACATGCGAACTCGTTGCCATCAAGAGCGCGTTGGAGATTTTCCTGTCCAAAAGCATCCACAGATCCAGCGGCATTACCATCCTTTCTGATTCAAGATCTGCCCTGCAGGCCATTCAGAAGGGCAAGTGCCAAATCAGCCATGAAATAATCCTATCCATCAACAAAGTCATCGCAGCCAAGAAAACCTGCACGTTACAGTGGATACCAGCTCATGTTAACATCCTTGGAAATGAAAAAGCCGATGAGCTTGCCAAAGAATCAAGAGCTTTCTCCCAATCATCTAACCACATAACTCTCGTTGACGCCAATGCAGTTGCCAGCCGTAGACTTATCAAAAATAATTTTAAATATTCCATCCCTGCTCTAAATTGTAACCGTACAATATCTTCAATAATAGCCAGTGTCCCCGACGCATATCTTTGGCTGCCCAGCAATTCAAGCCAGGCTCTTCAGGATTGACTTTGAAGACCCAGAAGTTTTAATTATCTCCGAAGATGCAGAAGAAATAGCGAAAGCTTTCTACGACAGCTTCGGATCCATCTAGTTTTTGCACACATCATAGACACGACAACAACAACAACAACAAGGATGTACTTTACAAATCCCAGAAGATTTTTCAACTAATTGAACAAGAAGCCAGAAGAAAATTATTTAAGAAAATTTCATCCGAGAATTAAAGAAGCTCCATTTTATAATAAGGTAGAATGTGATGGAGATTGATATATGAACTGACAGTTTTGAAAGAAAAAAAAATTATTAATTATTATGGGTAGAAATTTTTTATGCGACATTCAGGATTTCCATAGCAAATTATGAACTAAAATGAATAACTTTAAAATAATAGTTTTTTCCTGTATTTTTTATCATCGGCAAAAGTAAATATTGCTGTATTTTTTAATAAAAAATTATACATCAAAAATTATTAAAAGGGAAATGTATTTTTTAAGTAATAATAGATTCCTGTAACTCTGAAAATATAGTTTTAAAGTAAAACTAAAGTTATTCTAGATTTTATAAAACATTTATGAACAAGTTTTAACTATACTTATTTATGCATCTCTTTAATAAATCTATAACAATAAAAATAAAATGATGTATGTGTGTGTGCCTTATAGATTTAAACTACACATTTTAAAGAGCTTAGTGGAAGAACGTGCTAAGTGACAAAAACGAGAAAATGCGCTTAAAAGTCTTTAGTTTTCAATCAGATTTGTTGAAAACAGTACTTGCAAACCGTAAAAAATATACTTAAATTAAAGTTTATGAAAAAGGGGAAACTTGTTATCGTTAAAGAAGTTGGCAATATGTTCATTGACACTAAAATCCCATTTTTTTTTCCAAAAATGTCACTTAACGTTCTTCCACTAAGCTCTTCTTTGTTCGACTCGTAACTCGGCACATAAATATGTATTTCATACTTAAGTTACGATTTTTGAACTTTCCGGGTTAAACATTCTCGAATTGTCTGAAAAACTACATATTTTTCACTCAAATCCTATACATTTTTTCCTCTTCCGTTTTGCCATCAGCTCTGAAGGAAATTAAACTAATTAATAATTAAATTAAATTAATTGGTGTGTCTGTGGCTATCTCTATTTTCTCACAAAGAAGTTACCAAGATCGTCAAACCAATACCAAAAAAGCACAATGAGCCAAATGTGCTATGAGCATAATGTATTTTTCTCATGTGTAGACCTCGTCACATGACCAGGGTTCTAAATTACGAGGCGTAATTGGCTGTGTTAAAGCTCCACGAAGGCTAGAAATAGACAGCCGGGAAAACGTACAACTTAACCACTAAAAGGGCATCGGGGGACAACATCGCCCCGGGCTCCGTAGCCCAGTCGTCAGAACATCAACCTCTCGTTCCCGTGTTCACAGACGTGCTCTTAAATGTGTGGAGTCCAAAGTCCTGACAGCGTTAGCGTACGATGTCGCTCGAAGTCCAGTTGGGTGCCAGCTCATGTGTCGACCTCGTCACTCGACCGCGGCTCTAAATTAAGAGTTGTAATTGTATATGTTAAAGCTCCTGAAGGGAAGCTAGAAATAGACAGCCGGAAACGCTTAAATATCAAATATCGCCCAAATCCCTCCCCGAGAAAGGGGGGGCGGGATAGCCTGGTCGGTAAGGTCTTGGACTGGCATCCCTAAGGTTGCGAGTTCGAGTCCCGCTGCCTCCCGAAGACCCCCGTGTACGCTAATGGTGACTGGTGCAAGTTAAATCCGTCGTGGTCACAAAGTCCCTCAAGTTCCCATACCACATCAATACCTCTGGGGGTGACAAGCCAATTCTTGGGATCCTCTAGTTGGCCCCTGTCTCTAAAAATTAGATGGATCCACTGTGTGTGTTGTGTATGTCTTACTTGACGAAGGTTTATAAGCGAGTCTCTGACCAAGCACACAAAACTGAATACATATGTCTACCAATCAACCAATTAATCCCCGAGAAAGGCAACCAATGCTTCAAATTCCACTAAAAGAGGGGCTCGGATGGCCGAGTGGTTTGCATCGCAGACCATTACGCTAGCAGTCTGCGTGCTGTAACGGGTGCGGGTTCGATTCCCGCCTTTGCCCTGGGTGTACTTCCTTTCTCTGTGTCGGTAAAAATTCTTTCTGTGTCTGTCTTACTTGACGAAGGCTTATAAGCGTGTCTCTGATCAAGCACACAATCCGGAATATATATGTACCTACCCTACCCATCCACTAAAAGAGTTGGCGAACTAGACCCTCCCCAAGTCCTCATGTCAGTTCGACATCGATAAGCAACGCAGTAGAATGAGCCGAGGTTTAGCCGGTCTATCTTAGAATCTAGATTGCTGCCAGGGATAAAATAATCCATTTTTACCACATAAATAAGATTTTGATATAAATAACATTAATATAGAATTATGGTTAAGTGGTATTAGTGTAGGAAATGACGATGACAGTAAGTTCATATCGAGGACGATTTTTGTTTTATTATAGCGTGCATTATATATAACGTATTTTAGAATTATAAATATTAATAAAGGGATAAATATACTTTATAATAGACGAGAACAATAACATAAGCAAATTTCACTACAGCAGATTAAATGGTACTGATACTTGGATAGATTTGATATTTTTTTAGTCCATGCGAAGAACGGGTATTTGCTGATGGTACTTAATAATCTTCGTTTTTCCTATCTATTTTTTCCATCTATTCCAGAGGTTTTGGCAATATTTAGAAATTTTAAACTATTGTACCCCAGACGAAATCTTTTAACAAATACTTTATTATAAATAATTTGAATGGCCTCTAAAGATATATCTCGGAATTTCGAATTCTTGGATGAACGCAAAATTTTCCCAAACAACATATAGTTTAAAAAACTTATTTATCTTCTATGTATAGAAATGAAATATTTAACTTGAAGTAGAACTTGTGTACAATGAATTTTTTTCTGGAAAAAGTTTGAGTTTTATGAAATGTTTGGAAGAAAACTTTTTAAAGCTACGCAGCTATGCATTTCGTTGTTTAGCTTACTTTTATTTTTTTAATTCGAAAGAATTAAAAAAAAAATAAAAAGTAGGTATTGACATGCGGTCGATGTCCGTCTGTTTGTCTGTCCGTCTGTCCGTCTGTCCGTACCCCCTTCCAAAATCGGTTCTATACATCTGATCTTAAAAATTCTTTTTTTGTTAGAAAGCTATGAACTCAGACCCAACTTTCATACTTTTTGTCCGCCTGTCTGTACGTCCGGACGAACATAAATCTACTATCTGTCGTCGAATTTCTTATTGAATTAGCATTGGAATTCAATTTTGAGTCAATTAAATCACTGTTGCCAAAATCAACAATGGCATGAGAAACTTTATTTATTTAAAAATATTTGAAGCAAAATAATTTTTTTATGAATCAGTTTGGAATAACGTCATAAAATGTAGCACAATGGGATTCTTTGATTGTTCATTAATTGTTTACCATGAAAGCGGCAAGGCATATTTTTTGCATACAATTATTATGCCAAGTTTTAATTTACATTTCGTATTTTTTAATGCAGTTTGGAGTAGTTTCATTACATTTGTTATTAATAAATATTTAATTATTCTTCGAACTACAAATAAATCGAGCAGACGATAAATAATATTAAGTTAATTTGCGAAAAAATATTAAGGAAAATAGTTGATTTTGGCTTTTAGAAGTTCATGTTATAGCTGGATGCTGCGTATAGCGATTTTTTTTCTATGTGTATAAATCTAGTGAAGAAACGGTTGTTGATGATTTTTACTGTTAAGAACCTAGTTGTTTCCCGATTAGAATTTCAGTAAGTATTTAAGTAACAGGAAAGTAGGCTATTTTAGTTCTTTAAGAACTTCTTGTTTATATATATCTTCTGTTCAGACATTGTTCAAACCGAAAACTCGGACCTTTGCAAAATATGTGATGCAGACTCCTCCAATATTGAATTTGAGAGTATTTACGTTATTAGAAAAACTATTTTCAAGGCAAGAATTTTATTATGGACAATTTGAATAGAAATAACGACAAAATATTCCAACATATGCAGGTCACTACAAAGAGTTTATAAAATTCAAAGAGTTTCTAAATATAACAATTATTAAACAACGATCATTCCAGATTCAATAATTCCGGCGAATTTTGATTTTTTTTCTCCCATTGAAATACATAAGATTTAAATATATTTTAACATAGCTAAACATTTCTATTAATTTTGCTGCAAGGCAATCTTCCTACAAACATTAAATATTTTTTAAAAATTTGAACTTAAATTTAATTTTTCATAGTAACAGTTTATATTTTATTTAAATATCAATAGTAAATTACAAAAACTCTAAAAGAAAAGAAAATCTACCAGATAGGTTGACTATTCTTGATATAAAGACATATTTAGAAATATAATTAAAGCTTCGAAATTTTGAGTCTGATTATCCTTACACTGTTACAAACTCCATGCTAGGTTTCACTAAAAAAATGGTACATAGTAGCTGCAACGGCTATATGGCGAAATGATTCACCATATATTTGGATTTCGGTTAAACCATTTTTCAGATTTCGGAAACTAAAACCTAAAAAATGGTTCATCCTGATTCCAAAAATATGGTTAAAAATTTCACTGCACAGCCTTGGTTGCTACTAGGAACCATTTTTTTTTGTGAAACTAAGTACGAAATTTTTAACAGTGTATGATGTTTCTTTGGAAGATATCTAAAGGTTTCCTCCATCACTTTTTATATATATAAAAAATATATTCCTTACTTTCATATTAAATTCACAGTTGAGGTGAAATTTTTCCTATCATCTACTTATCTATTTCTAAAACTTCAAGATCCTCATCTCATAACTTGATGGGACGGTGTAAATAGTTAACCACCGTAAAATGGGTTGACTGTGGCCTAAGCTTCAGGGGCTAAAGTAACCACATTTGACGGTACTAACTCAAGCTATCGATAATATTACTCATATAATATTTAAGTAAATTTTTCAATATTTTTGCGTATCACATTGTTCCTATCTCTAGGGCCAATCAATTCTATTTCAATCGTAGAATGCAGATACTAGGCTTGCTAGAATATCAAAAATTCAAACCCCATATGGGTGTCTTTTCTTAGAAAATAAGAGAAAATCTATTGATTATTGAGAAAATTGGTTTTAAAAACGTAACATTCATTTAACGGAGATTTTTTTTTAATATTTCACTTAGGCTACTTAATGCTTTTTTATACGATTAGCGAAATAAATTTGCGGTCAATATTAAAATAAAATTTAGTATTCATTTTGTCTTCTACTTCAAAAACAGAATAATAAATAACTAAGTATGCGATATGTTTAATTCACTCATTAATGAAATAATTTCGCAGAAACTTGTCTCTTGCGTCAATGCATCTGTCCAAATATAGCATCTCAATCTCCTTGAAAAATATGCTTAATTTTCCTAATGCAAAATCAGATGTAAACCAAATTCATCTTTCAATTTCATACACCTCTTTCGCAACATATGATTATTTTGAAATTATCCCCTCTCTAGGACATTAAAAATAGAAATAGATTAATAATTTGAAATGGACGCACGTTTGATCTAAGGAATTCCTTCCGAACTAATTCCATCAACTGATTCTATTTATGTGAGTCATAAAAGGTATTGTAATCTTACTGAATTGATGGAGAAAAGATGATAATGGCGAACAAACATTTGATTAAATGCAGAAATAAAAGCTTCCTGAAATCGAGAGTGCCATGTTATACAAGAATGCAAGTCAATAGTTCTTCTCAGACATTTGAAAGGAAATTCAAGAGAGTAATGTAGACTCCATCCAATACAAAACCTATAATATATTATTATAGAGATCTGCCTTAAAAGGAAAATTGTTGGCACTTTGATGCTAGTCAGTGCCGTACTTTTCCGTAAGTCATTGCACTATAAATAACTTAAGCCCCTACTTTGAGAACTGTTAGAACTTTTCTAGCATTAGAGAAAAAAATTAACATTATTTTAACGCTATTTTTCTTTTGCATCTAAGATTCGTTAAATTAATATTTTTGTGACGTATATTTAAAAAAGATTAATTTTAATGAATTTTTTATCTTTAACAAAACTGCACAATGTAGCGCTCAATATAAGCTAAAATTATCTATGTGTTTTTAAACCCTAGAAGAAAAAGCACAAAACCTTTGTTAAGTAGTTTTTTTTATTTAGTAGTATTTTGAATTATTAAATTATACGTAACACCATTCTGAAATTTTATTGATAAAATGACCACTTATTTTTACATTAAACTGACTTCAATATGACATCACGATTTTTCAGATGGGAAAACTGTTCTAACCATTTTACATCAGAAAGTGAATAAATAACATCCTATATATTTTCTCAGAAAAATTCTTAAATTTACAATTTTACTTTTGCTTGTACATAACTTCATTTTTACCTAGAACTGCTTCCACACACAAAATCGAAACCTTAAAAACAAAATTGCCAAACACAGCATTTGATTCTAATGTAAACTTTGTAACCTTACTTGCCTATTTTTATTTAATTTTTTTCACAAATCCATTTAATTTTCTTTATCTTTTGCTAAATTAATTTGCAGTTTGAAGAATAAAAATTTAGTACAATTACTTACTCTAAAAATAGAAGCGGAACTTATCATAACATCGTTCTTTATATATTTTTTCGAACAAAGATTTACAATTTTTGAACAACCAATCAGAAATTTGTATTTTGCCGTCGTTCTACAACTATACATTAATAAGCGCTGAAATGTAAATAAAAAAATGACCAGATTTTTTCTGCAAAAAAAATTAGAATTATCTCTGCTGCATTATCTGTAAATGCACATATAATGAATCTCAAATTAACTATATTTTGATCTACATTATGGCGTCATTCCAAACTGATTTATATCGCAAAAATAAATATCCGATTAAGTTTATTTCATTTAAATAAAGTTTCTCGTGCATTTGACTAGGCCTCAACAGTGGAATACTACTGAATAAATAGAAATTTCTTGTTTTTCAAATGGAGGTATAATTTTACGTTTTTTAAATATACTTCGAATTAAAAAAAATAATGAAATTTGACGGACAGACAAACTGACGAACTAAATGATTATAATACTTCCATTTTTACGTTTCAAACGTAGTGTAGAAGCTAAAAGTAATAATATAAGTCCACAGTTTTTAAAAGAATTTAATTCAAAACTTAATAAAAGATAAGGTAACATTTATTTCTAAAAAGAATTTGCAATTTAAAATCAAATAAGGTTGAAGAGTTGGTATTTCGAAGTTAATTGTCAAAACATGCATGATATTTATAATTTTTTTGCTAGCCCTTACATTGAAAAGCGATTTCGTAAAAAATATGAGTATAATATGTGAAGTAAAACCCCTTCCATATTTTCTTTGTATTTTTTTACTTAAGTTTTTTATTTGAACAAGATTTTAATATATTTAATAAACTGTAGGGCAATTTCATACGCGACGAAATGCCATTTCGAATTCTAGAATTCAAGTAAAATAATTACCACGAAGCTATTTTCAAAGAAAATATGGTTTTCCAGTTTATATATTACTGTTAATGATTAAAAGATAATAAAAAAGTTGAAGTTTTTTAATATTTCAACGGAATGACATTTTTGCAACCACGACTGCATCCTGGTACTTAAAAATGGAAACTTCTGTGAATTAACAATACATTGAGTTTTTAAACTAATGCATATCTTAAAAATGATATATAAGCTATGTAAAATTATAATTTAGAGCAACCTACATGTAACATGGCTTAAGTTATTAACTGTCATTTGACGTGACGGAATGACTAAAAGTTTCGTAAACATATATTAAATTAAGTGTGTAAAGAAATAAATTAACTATTTTTTATTATCTAGAATACTCATAAGATTTTAAATATTACATTATATACATTTATTCACATGTGAAAGATTTTTCAAACACGTATCGAGAACGATTTCCAACTGGTTAAAATGCTGGCTGAATTTGCAGAGCCAACAAATCTTATTTGTCCACTAGGCATCGATCTTCTTTTTCGGGAAATGTCAATACATGTTCTTTATCGTCTTGCTTTTTTAAACCGCAATTTGAAAACTTGGAATATATTTTTAAAATTAATTTGTAAAAATTACAAAAAATTACAATGTTTTTTTTTTCATTTTATTGAAGTTGACATTTTTATGGAATTGCCCTGTACCTATAAACTGTATTTTTAATTTATATATTGTAAAAAATTTCAAAAAATTGATATCGTATTCTAATTCATAATTTTATTTAACTTTGAGAATTAAGTTCTAACATCACAAATAAAATTCATTTATAAATTGTCGAATAAAAATATCCATTTGTGAAAGTTAAAGATTTTAATCCCAATCAAGTTTTTATTTCTGTTTTGAAGACCCTTTTTACCCTTACACTATTAAAAAAACTTCTCCTACTTTATAAAGTAAAAAGACACTATGCGTGAGAAGTTAAAAAAAAAACCTTTTTTACAGTATTATTGCAGTTTTTCCCAGCTACTTATCTTATCGAATGCCCGTATGTGAAGAGCTAATCGTCTAGAAATTGATTGAATAGAACTTTATTGAAGTTTAATATCTTGGAAGTTTATCGATACGATTCCTTCATGCCTATTTTTTAATCAAGTAGAAGAGTTTGTCAGAGTGTAAAGAAAATATAGTTGAATGTCTAATATATATAAAACTTGTGTGGTAGAGCGAATTTCAATTAGTACATATATTCAAAAGCAGTGTTGGGCATTCAAGCGTTAGGAAAAGTTTTTATGCATATTTAATGATACTAGAAGTGTAGAGATAAGTTTGTACCTTAGGCACAGGGTAACTCTGTATATAGAATTTTCCAAAGATGCTGTGTTGCCTTTGCAAAATAACTATCGAACTAGTTTTAGTATTTTACAATTAAATTTCCATCCCATATCTGTTACGAAAGCTTTGTATTTTTTAAAATAGGTATTGTTTCTTATTTTCATATGTATTGTTCCAAGTAATTTAGTTATAAAATTTGAATATTATTCATTCATATATCTTCATAAATGTAGTTGTGATTAATTATATCAGACATTTCAACGGATTTTTCATGTGCTTAGGAAAGCACGATTCTTTTTTTTTTACAGATTAGTTAGATTTTTAGGGTATTTCCCTGATAGAGGAATGTTACTAGACTTCTAAACTTTCATTATAAGCGCTAAACGAACATCAGTTTTGAAAATACTTTGAGGGGTTGGGGAGCCCAGTCGGTCAGGCGCTTGCCTTGCGTGCGAAAGGTCTCAAGTACGGGTCCTGGCATTTCCAAAATAACAACCGATCCATAAACGGTCTGTGCAGCGTAAAATTCGTACTAATAATACTTCGTAGAGTGGAGTGTACGTTAAATACGCTTAAAAGTCCCGTCCTGCGTACGATGTCACCCTTAAAAGTTGCGTTGGGTGCCTACTCGGGTGTTGGCTCGTCACTTGACTGTGGTTCTAAATTACGACACCCGTCATGAAATAGCCATCGTGCAGCTCTAGTGTGACGATAATTCAACAATAAAAAATGCTTAAAATAATACAGGAACAAAGATAACATTTTTTAAAATTTAAATCGCCAAACTCAAAACTTTATCTGGTGTACAACCTTGCACAGTAAATTGAACAACAATTAATTTAAAAAAAAAACCTACAGAATTAGTAGAAGAATTTTCTTCCGTTACTATGACAAAATTGTTGTTTTTAAATGACTTTGCCACCTTGCAAAATATGTGCATAATTAAATTATTAATGCTAAAAATATATCTTATGATCAATAATTTATTTTTAATATTTTAGTACACTGTTAAAAGAAATTTCACACGGTTTAATCTTACTAATGGTTTCTATAAGCTGCAATGGCTGTGTGGTGAAATGATTTACTATATTTTCTGCATTCGGTTGAACAATTTTTCGGCTTTCGGGAACGAAAACAGGATATATAGTTTAGTAGAAAACCGAAAAGATTAGAAAACGTTCCAACACACAGCCGTTGCAGCTACTAGGAACCATATTTTTGATTCAAAGATCCAAATTTTAGGCAGTGTAGTTAACATCAAATAAATTTTAATAGTTAGTAAAATATATTGAAAATGATGTTCATTTTAATAAAAATAGCTTTACTATAGCAAATTAATAGTTTATTAATTGTTTCTGGTTCATTTAACGTTTAGACTTTGTACAGCAGATATAATTTACACAGCAGAGAGATAATTAGCAAAAAAGCAATAATAATATTGGAGATTTTATAACAATTAGTTGCTCTTTCTAATCAATTACAACAACAATATATTATCAGATAATCGTAAAACATTAATTATCTTATTCAGTCTGGTTTGCACTAATGATGGCATAGAAAACTGAGTCAAAGATACAAAATAATTAACTGCCCATTTTATTTCGCTTGTTATCTGAAAGATACAGGGGGTAACTGTTTAATTTTTTTGAGTTTTAAAAGAAGAAAATCTACTTCTGTTATTGTATGATAATAAACATTAAATGCAAATAGGGCAATAAAATGTTTCTTTTAAGTCTAGTAAAGTAAAATGGTGTTACAGGAGGGTTGGCATGGTTTAAACCGAATGGTTTAAACCATGGTTTAAACCAAATGGTTTTTTTTTCAGAATTTTTTAAAAACATTTTTGAATTTAAAATTAAAAAAAGTTAATTAGTTTTAATTGTAACTTTCACTTTGACAAAAAAACTAAAATGGATAAACGCTACAACAAAAAACTTTTTAAAAAACGGATAAACGCTGCAAAATGCCAATAACACCGGCACATCTTCTGGCGTATTTACTCGATCCGAAGATCAAAGAAGATGATTTTGAACTGTCGGCTGAAGAAAAGAAAGAAGCATTAGAATATGCAAAACACAGGTCCCTAATAACTCTTTAGTTACTCTTGCTATGAAATATTGTGCCAAGAGCTCCCCCTTTCAGAAATATTTTTTTCAGAGCGATTATGTAAAAGAGGTGTCTGCAATAGAAAGGTGGAGAGGCCAAGCAGTAGATATAAAAAAGTTTAACAGTAACGTTTTTAGTGAAGTTGAACTCATTCTGACTGCTAAAGCAACAACAGCTAACGTTGAGCGCATTTTTTCCTCTTTTGGTCTAGTGCAGTCTAAATTGCGTAATAAGTTTGGGATCGAAAAAGCTGCAAAGCTTTTATGACTATGTAGAAATTGATATAATTGAGGTATATTTTGCTCCAAATTTGTTTTATATTAATAAAATATCAAATTAAAAAAATATGGGGATCCTATTAGTAAAGTAAACCTTAAAATAAGGTTTGAAATTTATATAAACATCATTACAGTCCTGAAAATGCACAAACTAGTTAAATACCAGAACAGTTTTTTTTTAAAAAAAACCTGGTTTAACAAAAAATGGGTTTTTTGGTTTTTTTTTAAAAAACCTGGTTTTTTCCAAACCTGTGTTACAGCCAGTATGAATATAATGGTGTTATAAATAAGGGATCAGTTAAATGGATATTTTAACAACTAGGAAATACAAATACTTAACTTTCCAGACACCAATTTTACCATTAATTTATTTTTATTGTGATGCATTTTAAATTATCTTTTTCTTGGAATGTATTTTATACCAGTTTACCGTTTCGTCAAGCATCGATATAATTTAACTATCAAACTTTAAATATTTGTATTGGTATTTTTTAAAATTAAACATACACTTTTTCATTCTATGCAAAAAGTATATTTTATGTTGAATTGGCAAATTGAAAAACGTATATTTTAACAACAACTGAAACAAATATGTTCCCAAAATAGTTTATACATTTCAGTGATCGACCCAACGAGTCAAAAGCGAAAGTTGTTGATAATTTACTAGCCAAAAATAAAAAGAATTCTAGACAAATAAATTTCCACAAAGAAAAAATAGAAGGATAATAAATTTTGATCGAAACTTGTTTGAAAAGCTGGGGGGGGGGGGGGGGGAGACTTAAAAAAATAAACTTCCCGCCATATCTTTTCGCCGGTGTGTTTAATATCGTAAAATGAATGAAATATTGTGTTCAAAGTTTTTTGCAAGAAAACTATTTTATTCAAATAATGCACCTTTATAAGAAATTATTTATAGCCCAACAAACGCAGGGCCCTTCAAGTTTTAAAAACTTACTAAAGAAAGGCTTTTAGGCTCAGCTAGTCTTTCCCGGCTTCCTAAAAAGCTAGAAAATAAGATTCAAGCTTAAAACAATTTCAACTTTTTCTTCAAAAAGGGTTTGCTTAAGAAGATTTGTTAGCTGCCGCTTCACCTCATATTAAACGGAGAGGAAAAGTCAAACGTTTTTTTCTAGATTAATCTTTTAAATCTGTTTTCGAAAAGGTTTACTATTAAATAAGTGTAGTAGTGTTTGTAAATTATGTTGTTTTTCAATTAGCTGTATTTTATTTATTGGTGTAGAGTATTTATGATGACAAAAGTTAAACAGTTGCTATATAAAGAGCACTGTAAAAAAATCGTAACGATACTCTTATGTATCGCAAACGTTCCTCACTTTTTCATCGCTTTTTTGTAGCATTTTTCTTCAGCGTTTTCTCCAGAAACATAAGTATATAAGTTCAAGTGTGTTTTGAAATAAGATCGAAGTAAAATAACTGATAGAATTTATTTTATGGAATTTTTAATATTAAAATTTCATCTTTTTTTGAAAAATTTCTATAAACATAGCTTTGATACTATGTAATTCCTAAAATATTAGAAGTATTGCTTAAATCTCATTTCAAAACATGTAAGAAGGTCTAATGAATGACTCTGCCTAATATTTAAGGAAAAAATTCATTATTTTTTTACTTATGACGTTTTGCGTAGCTCTTAATGTTAAGGCAAATTTCTTCACAAAATTTGCATATTTTTTAAAAAATAAAATTTTAATTTCAGTTTTTTAGTCACATATTCCATTTAACATTATTATTCATCATTACCACTAAAAAAATTAGTTAGTTTTAAAGTATTAAAAAATTAGACCCCTCAAGGTAGGGAGCTACCTTAACGAATGGATCCAAAGTTTAATGGATCGAATCCGGGAGATACCAATCAGCAGCACATAGTTGAGAAGGAAGTTAAAAGTGACGTCGTCCCGTGCAAATTTTTCGAATCTAAATGAAAATTTTTGACATTTCCAGGAAAGTTACTGGCTATATGTGGGATTGTTCCTACATTTTTAGTGGAAGTTACGGATATATTGAATGAGAACATAATTGGTAGAAATTGAGCAGATTAGCTGCCTCAAAATTTCCAGTAACGTTCTTGATTTTTTAACATTGATTCTTAAAGAATTGAAACGTTATTTTTATTTCTAACTAGGTGAGATTAGTTTATTTATTAATTTATTTGAGAGTGATGCTATTTGCTTTTGCTAAATGAAGACTTATTAGACTGAGATCTGCTGCTTTATGTAGATTTTGATGTCTGAAGAAGGATTCGAACCTGCAGACTTCGGTATCGAAAACCAGCATTTTTAGCACTCAGCCAATGAATATTTTCTCTTGTTGATTAAAATACGTTCAAATCCAAAAGACCAATAACTAAAAATGTTGATTGTTTTTCAATTATAATAGTATTTTGCTTCTCGTAAACCGATTGGAGAACTAACATAATTAGTTTTTAACTTATATTGAAGTCTGAGCGGTAAA
The DNA here is from genome assembly GCA_019343175.1 of Oedothorax gibbosus. NCBI lineage: Eukaryota > Metazoa > Arthropoda > Arachnida > Araneae > Linyphiidae > Oedothorax > Oedothorax gibbosus. The sequence goes on from JAFNEN010000097.1 coordinate 896,150, forward strand.
TTGAAGTTTTAATTATTAAAAAATATTTTTTGGCATTTTTGAAAATAAAACATGATATTCTTTGCCTACTTCCGCGCACCAATTTTTATGACATTTAAGCTGTCAAGTCTTTCTCAGAAGAGTTTTTGAAGTTAAACATTAACAATTGACCTCAAATTTCACTACACATATGCAGGAGACACTTGCTAAAGTGTTCTTTTGACAATGAATTATTTTTCTGAGCTGAGCGTGTACCACAAACTTGAAGCTTTTCTTCTTTTCTTTCCATAAAATTTTTTTCTTTAATTAAAGCATTGCAAATATTTTCAAAAGCATTATTGAATTTATCATAAATTAAATATTATCTTTTCTTTATAAAATTAAACTTACACTTCTAGTTTAGTCATCTAATTTCTTATTGTCATTTCTTAAAAATGATAGTTTTAAAATGGTTTTATTATTAATTATGACGCACCATCATCCTGGGAAATTGTTTGAAAAATATAGTTTTAAATATTTATGTCAGGAATATATTTTAGTTTAAGGCTAAATAAACACTATTAATAGGTTTTCTTTCATTCGTTGATTTTCAATTTTGTATTACTGTTGTTTTTGTTAAGAAATGGAGAAAACTTTATGGTATGGCATATAAATATTTTTTTTAATAACTATATAAAAAATTGCAGATACAGTTTAGAATAGTTAGTTATAGTTGCTTTTTGTTAAAACCGTCTAAAATTAGTTTTTTTAATGGATTGAAAATTATTCTAAATTCTTTTTTTTATGTTTATAATTATGATTATCTAAAGCAGGTATTGACGAAATATATTTTTCTAAAGTTTTTAAGAAAAAAACTTAACCGAATATAGCGTTTCAAACATTTGATTTTTCCTTTCTACAAGTCTGACTGTAGCCCAAGTATTTATTTGAAAATTAATAACATTTTAGTTACTAGGATATTATTTTTGAACTTATATGTTATTTATCCCCCGTATTAAAAATGTTTCTTAATTTGCTTATTTATTCAAATTCAAATTCAATACTAAATCTTTATAAATAAAATTAAAAAAACATTATGCTTTTACGGATTAGCCCGAAGTGAATTCGTTTTACAAAAAATTAAATATAATTCTTAGAATTGAAAATAAATCAATCTCAGTTGCAATTGCATTAAACTTTTCTCGGTAAATCCAATTATATCCTCTTCGTACTGATTTATTTTCTGAGAATTATATGTGAGAAGTTATTGATCTCTACGAAGGTTTTAAAAATAGTTTTCGGAGAATCACTATTTTTGAACCACTTTTTCTCTGGAGAATAGTCGGGAGCAAATAGACGACAAATGAAGAGCTTAGTGAAAGAACAAGTTAAGCGACATTTTTGAAAAATTGAGATTTTTGTGTCAATAAACATGCTGTTCCCTCCTTTAACGATGACAAGTCATCCCTTTTTCATAAATTTTAAGTAAAGTATATTTTTTACCTTTTGTAAGTGCAGGTTTTAACGTATCTAAGAGCAAACGAATATGTTTAAAGCTTATTTTCTCGTTTTCACCTTTTTGTCACTTAGCACGTTTTCCTTCACTAATATCTTCAAATCTCTAAATGTATTTTGTCTTTACTGATTTTTTACTTATTAAACCTGACACTATAACAAACCTTGTATACAAAGTAAATAATAGATTAAAGTTTATGTTCCAGAAACTTGTGAAATATAGGGGATTTCGTTTCAAAACTAATACAAGACCATAACGTTCGTTTATATCACTTTTTGGATATAACGTTCGTTATATCACGTTCGTTTATTTCACTATTTACTAATACCAGAAACCATATGAATCAATATTATTAAATGCATCTAGCTTATATATTGAGGTATAAGTATGATTTATCAATACCGATGATTATTACTGATATCAATATAGATTATCATGGACAGCATCACAATTGAGGTAATTTTATCTCCAAAATTACAATTATTACTTATAAAAGAAAAATTAATCATTTTAACCTAATTAAAAACGGTATAACTATGTTAGAATAACCTTTTATGTGAGAATAAAAGAATCAGGTGTTTTTTACACTACACAACTCCTAGCAAATAAAAAATTTTAAATATTCCACTTTTTTATCAGAATGGAAAGCTTATCAATTTTTTTTATAATTATTTCTCTTTCAATTTTCCTCTTTTAGAAAAATAATATTTTAAAAATTTTATTAGCACATAATTTCGCATGATAACATTTCTATTCAATCTGATATTATTAAGACTTTGCTATATCGAATGAAAATCACACATTATTATGTAGTAGCTTTGACACAAATGAAAAATTATTATAAAAAATACAGCTCGTAAAGCTAATGTTACCAGACATTAAAAGAAGCAAATATATTTTATAGATATATTTTTTAGAAATACTATAAACTTCTTATAACGCTTTCGCTTCGTTCAAAGGTTTCTATCAATGATAAATTTAAATAATTTGTTGAGATACATTGCTTCTTAATTTCAAATTTTGCTTGCGATTATTTTTTATTTTTTTAATATTTAAGGTACTCATGTATATAAAATTCCTTCGTTTTCGTTATAGTTTTTTATTTCTTTAAAATATTACCTAACTTTCAATCCCCAATTTATGAAGGACCGAATCTATGAACTAATAATATAGTTAAAAAATTAAACCAAGATATTTTACATGTTATTATTAGTTTCAACCATGAAAAAAGCACTTTGTCAAATAAATTTTAAAAACGTAAAGAATTATAAATAGCAGTACTTCTTTTAATTTCTATCTCCTGCTTGTAAAAACTTAAATAGATTTTGATGTGATTTTTTTCATGTTTTAAACTAAGATATAAATTTAAAGAAGATGGTACTTTTTACACACTTCCTTTGGGAGTTAAAAAGGAAATGAATTTTATGCAGCTTTTTGGTTTCTCTAGGGTATTTAAAAATATCTTTCATTTTCCATTCCTTATAAATTAGCATTTTTGAGTAATTTCAAGGGAATATTCTCCAGTTTCCTACAGAATATGAAATATTCTTTCAAATATGAAATCAATTCAAAAATCAAGATTTCAAATAGCATGAATACTCTATTTTCTTTGTTATTAAAGTTATTATTTTCGACATACATTTCAAATAATGCATACATTGAAATAATACTTCAAATAATTGAAACTTTTCAAAGATTTCACATTTGGGTAGGGTAGGTACAGCTGGGGAAAAAAAAAACGATCCACCCTTCATATTTCGGCTGCTATTGGTCAAGGAATTTTGTGCAAGGTGTCATTTTTCAGGAAATAGCGTGAGGAATTAAGAACTGGCAACTAAAATTGTATAAGGGGTCGTCTACATATTAAAATGAACAGCAACTTTGAAAATTCCAATAGCAACACCCAATTTTTTTTACATAAAAATGTTCAGCAACTTCAAAATACCCCAGGTATAAAAAAGAATTATTCATTTTGCATTATTTGCTGAGATATTAAAGCATTAATTTTCAATTCGTTTGGGGGGAAATCTCCAAATTGATAAAGGTAATATTTAGGGTGTTTTTTCGAAACGACAAGCTAGCAAAAGGGTTACCATAATCTCGCCAAAAGATGCTAGAATTAAACCTACTTCACTAATATTGTGATTTTTTTTTATGTTTTTACCTTTTTTTTAAATTTTGGATTTTAAAATTCAGAAATAAAATAAAGGGTAGACGAGAAAAAGTTTTAATTTTAAATTAAGTCACATATACGATTATTTATAACGAACATATTTTCAAATGCGATTAGTTACAATCAGATAGACAAACATAATTATTACATTTAGGTTTTACATTTTATGCAAATTTTTGTTTCATTCATATTGCTACAATCCCGAAAATAAATTTTTGTCCATTTCTCGATTTTTTTTAAATATTAGAAATTATTTATTTATTTAGTTATTTAGTCAGTTATTTAATCAGTTAGTTAGTCAGTTAGTTAGTTAGTCAGTCAGTCAGTAAGTTAGTCAGTCAGTAAGTTAGTCAGTCAGTTAGTTAGTCAGTCAGTTAGTCAGTTAATCAGTCAGTTAGTTAATCAGTCAGTTAATTAGTCAGTTAGTTAATCAGTCAGTTAGTTAATCAGTCAGTTAGTTAGTCAGTCAGTCAGTCCGTTAGTTAGTCCGTTAGTCAGTCAGTTAGTTAGTCAGTCCGTTAGTTAGTAAGTCAGTCAGTCAGTTAGTTAGTCAGTCAGTCAATTAATCACTCCGTTAGTTAGTCACTCCTTTAGTTAGTCCAGACTGACTAACTTAGTCTAACTGACTGTCAATTAGTTAGTCAGTGAACTGACTGACTCACTGACTAACTAATTGACTGACTGGCTAACTAACGGACTAACTGACTGACTAACTAATTGACTGACTGGCTAACTAACGGACTATCTGACTGACTAACTGACTGACTGACTGACTAACTGACTGACTAACTTAATGACTGACTAACTTACTGACTGACTAACTTACTGACTGACTAACTTACGGACTGACTAATTAACTGACCGACTAACTAACCGACTGACTAACTAACTAACCGACTGACTGACTAACTGACTGACTAACTAACGGACTGACTAACTGACTAATTAACTGACTGACTAAATAACTAAATAAATAAATAATCTCTAATAATTAAAAAAAATGGAGGAAATAACATATTATTGGAAATTTTATAATAAAATAATTATAAATAATATTGGAAATAACATACTTTCAAAAACATAGTAATCGATATAATTTAATGTTAATTATACAAACAAAATACATTGTATGCACTTGAAACAAGAAAAGATTTTTAGACATTTGACAGACATCAATAATTTGAATAAACATTTACCAAAAACGCTTTTCAACCACCAAACGATAATGCAAATTAGTGTCCAATTTGCTAAGTAATTTTTTACACGGTCCCTAAAATTCGTTTTTTTCAGTATTTTTACAATAACTCGGCAAATAATTGTTGTTGAATTAAAAAATTCGGGATTTTGGTTCTACTTGATCTACTTTATCGATTTATGTAACAAAAATTTAGGGTTGCTATTCATAATTTATTTTTTCTTATTTAAATTTAAATAAAAAAATAATAATAATTAAAAATTGATGAAAAAACTTGTGTGATTTGTTTTTGGAAGATTAAGAAGTATATAATGAAAAAAAAAATGTTGGTTTAATTCATTTTATTTGTGGAGCTATAAATAAAAGTTTGTGAAACTTTTTTAACATTATGGGCCTTCAACTTCGAATACTTATATCTCAACAAATAATGCAAATTAATACATTTTGTTTTGGATCTGGGGTATTTTGAAGATGATAAACATTTTTATATAAAAAAAATTGGGTGTTGCCATTGGAATTTTCAAAGTTGGTACTCATTTTAATATGTAGACGACCCCTTATACAATTTTGGTTGCCAGTTCTGAATTCCTTACGCTATTTCCTGAAAAATGACACCTTTCACAAAATTCCCTGATCAATAGCAGCCGAAAAACGAAGGGTGGATCGTTTTTTTTTTCCCCAGCTGTACATATATATTCCGGCTTGTGTGCTTGATCAGAGACCCGCTTATAAGCCTTCGTCAAGTGGGACAGACACAGAAAGAATTTTTACTGTCACAGAGAAAGGAAGTACACCCAAGGCGAAGGCGGGAACCGAACCCGCACCCGTTACAGAGCGCAGACTGCTTGCTTAATGGTCGAAACCACTCGGCCATCCGGACCCCTTCACATTTGTTGGTTGGTTGGTATACATATATTTTCAGGCTTGTGTGCTTGGTCCATAGATATCATAATTAAAGTATTAGATTTGCTGATCACGTGACCTCCAATGCTAACGACGGGACGCGCATGGAGGCTTTGGTGGTGGTTGGTGGTTGGTAGACATATATATTCAGGTTTGTGTGCTTGGTCAGCGACCCGCTTATAAACCATGGAGGCTTTTTTGGAGGTCTTATTGGCCAGTGTTGCTGCCACTTTAAGGAGAAAAATACTACGAAAAAAAATACTATTTAATTCTAAAATTACAAAAAAAATACTAGAAAAGGATTTAAAGTCACTATAAATATTCCAAAATGCAGCTAGTATTTTTACGATATTTTTTTGTAATTTTAGAATAATTCTAAAATTACAAAAAAATATCGTAAAAATACTAGCTGCATTTTGGAATATTTATAGTGACTTTAAATCCTTTTCTAGTATTTTTTTTGTAATTTTAGAATTAAATAGTATTTTTTTCGTAGTATTTTTCTCCTTAAAGTGGCAGCAACACTGGCCATTAAGACCTCCAAAAAAGCCTCCATGCGCGTCCCGTCGTTAGCATTGGAGGTCACGTGATCAGCCAATCTAATACTTTAATTATGATATCTATGGCTTGGTCACAAAGACCCGCTTATAAACCATCGTCAAGAAGTACGGAAACGACATACACTCACATACAACACAGATGCTGCCATTTATTGCCACCTCCACAATTTAGACATGTCCCTGAAGGGGAGGGAAATAGTCTCCAGGGACAAGTACCCGTGGTAAACTGCGCAATGATCGACCACAGGACTTTTGGACCCAACAGATTTAACGAGCACGTACTCCGCATATACTCGGTGGGTCTTCAGTGGTACCGGGACTCGATCGCGGGACCTTCCGATCTCGATCGCGGGACCTTCCGATCTCGAGACCGAGACGCTGACCACTAGGCTCCCCACAACCCTTCACATTTGGTAAGGTAAGGTAATCGTTTCCGGCTGCCTAATTCTAGCCTCCTTCAGGAGCTTTAACACAGCCAAATAACGCCTCGTAATTTAGAACCCTGGTCAAGTGACGAGGTCGACACTTGAGCGGATACACAATGGGACTTTGAGCGACATCGTAAACTAACGCCATTAGGACTTTGGATTCCAGAGATTTAACGTGCTTGTCTATCCCAGTATACTTGTGTATTTTAGTTGGATTTTGACTGCATATTTAAGTCTATAAGAAACCAGAGACTGACACCGGGATCGAATCAGTGCCTAACGCTATCGATTCTATCTGGGCTGATAGCGTGTCCAACGCTATACCAACTGGGCTACCAAGCCCCACATAGGTTAGGTTTGACACTTCCGGCAGTCTATTTCTAGCCTCCAAGAAGCTTTAACGCATCCAAATTACGCCTCGTAATTTAAAATAGCGGTAGACCCACATTTCAAGTGAAATACAGTCTACACTAGCTTATACGACGCATTCGGTGCCAAAAACCCATCGGATTGCGGAAAGCGTTGGATAAAACCGGGTTGACTTTAAACTACCTCGCACTAGAGCGTACCTGTTCTTGCTTTTTAAACTTCTTCGAGTCAATCGAGAGAGAGCACTCGAAATATTGATAATGACCGGGGTTCTTTCAAGGAGGTTTGGTTTGTTTTAGACCTCCCCCGAAAGAATAAAAGTAGCTGATATTTTATTTGATATGTGTGAAAGGGGGAAGGTGGGAGAGGGGAAGTGCCACGGTCTCTTTTGTGATCGATATAAAGCTTTTAATTAAATAACTCTACTCACAAATGTATTATGATTATGCCATTTCACCTCAGGAAATGTCTGGGGCTATATAAATTTCCATGAAATTGATTTAACAACGATCACGAGACAAATAAGTAGGACAGTCTGCGAGTTAAAGAGGTTAGAACTTCAAAATAATTGTTCTCCAACTACTGACTCATCTGGATCAATTAGTCTCTTTGTACCTCTCACCTGACAAAAGGCCGGCTCAAATTTAGCCTAAAAGTGTAATTTTCCTCTGGGATTGCAGAAACTATAATGAGGAATGGCGTACGAAAGTTCTGTTTTGTTAAAGAATTGTTAGCTCGGCTTGTTCGTATGTCTTTACATGTCAAAACTGCCATAATAGTTATTCATTGAAAAAGTTCATCATTAAAATATACAGTATTTTTGGAAAACAATTTGTAGAGTTGTGGTTTAGTAAAAAAGAGGATATTATATTTTAATCTAGTTTAGTAAACAATTGTTAAGAATGTTTTGTCATTTTCGATCGATTTACAAACTTTACAAACGCATGTGGAATTCATTTCTTACCAATCTTTCTTATGCTATTTTGAAATTTTAAGGTTACATATACTCCTCATGGGTAATTCCATGCAAAATTATCCTGTCCGTAGTGTAAGTCACGTTTGTAAAAAGTGATTATCACTACAACTTTTAACATTAGATGGAAAAGAATTGTGGAATAGTTGATCCACACTTATTATAACTAAATAATGTAATGAATGTACGTTATTTAATTTGATTTATTTTTTAAATTTAAAAAGCTTTTAATCTCCTCTTAAATCGTGACTTACACTACAGTTACATGGAATTAGCCCTCATTAGTTCTTAGAACCACAAACTTTGCCATGTATATAAACACTCACAAAAAAATTTAGCTTTTACCCTATGAGGGATACAAGCGTATAAACCCGTATTCAGACTATCAGGTTTTCCAGTAACACACATATTTTTTTTTAAATTTAATAATTTTACAGAATTTTAAAATTTAAAATATGTAGCATTCATTTATAACCATCTACTATACATAAGTAAAATTTAAGACAAGTTAAAGAAATTAAATTTTCAGTTAACATTTTAAATTTTTATCTCATGCAGTAAAAAAAAAAGTCAACACTACAACCAAATGAAGTATCCCTCAGAGGGTTAGGATATGTATGACTAGGATAATGACTAATCGGATTTCACTAAACGAATAAAAGATCCAACATTTACTAAAAGTTAGTTACCAGTATAATACTAGTCTGTTCCTTGATTGTGTCACAAATCTCGTCAATAAATCTGACTCATGTTCGAAACAAGACCATTGGATCTATCAGTGGAACTGGTAGCTAAGCCCTCAACCTCCATTCACCGTTCAAATAGTAAATTGAATTCGTCTCTTCGTAACGTGTATTGGTACGTGTACGTTGAGGAAGTAATTATAAATTGTTGCACTGGAATTACAGATTTGTGGGCTTAGTATTCTATTGAGGTATGCCCAAATGCTGGGAGTGTAAATTGCTTTTCCGTTAAAATCAAGTACAAAATCCACTATAGTCAGTTAAGGGATTATAATATATATTATTCTACAATTGCCTGGTGTTTACGATTAGAACTATCATAGAATTAATTCCAGGTCGGGTTCTGTTTAATCTTGAAGTCTACCATTCTTCAATTTGGGTTAATTTCCCGTGAAATTGAACAAAACAAAAATTTAAATTCTTTAAATACTTTTTACTTTAAATAAAAAAGAGGGTTTTGTTCATATACTACATTATATATCATCTACAAAATGGCATACTTTGTTAATAAAAAGTAGCACATAATGATACTGAATTTATTAATGTATAAAGAGAGTTCAAGCAAAACAACATTCTAGATGAATGTTTTTTACAGAACTTTTGCTAATGTTTAGATTAATATTTCAATAAAAGATATAATTATTTTATAGATTTTTACGGTCAGGGTAGTCCAAAACGTGGTTTTTACTTTGGTAACATTCTGCGCGACGCTTAATTGCAATCAAATCATTATTTTACACGAAACTATGCATTGTGATAGGCGTTAATTTGTTTTTAAACGCAAATTACGTATTTCAATGTAGTTTTTAAGAAATGTCAAATAATCAGGAAAAAACTTATGTAACGATAATTTTGTCCATAAGTATTTTTGAATGGTAACACTAACTTGCATTTATAGTAGTTCTTCGATTAAAGACTGTTTACCTATGATTTGTATGTTTTCCAATGCTTTATTGTAAGAATTTTCTGAATTTAATAACGATTTATATGAAACAATCTTGATTGATGTTTTTATTGTATGTATGTTTGATTATACACATATTCTTACATTAACCAATAATATAGGTGAGCTGTTAATACAAAGTAAGTGCAAGCTAAAGTCAAAATTTATACACAAAAAAATTTATATATTTCAAGCTAAATTGGTTACAAGTCTTGCAGTATAAAATGAGGACATTATATTAACATCTAATTAGACATATACAAACATAATTGAATGAACATTGTTAAAGGAAGTAAATAGTTTCTGTTTGAAGAGAAAAACTTTCATTTGTACGCTTGTGTGACAAGAAATATTAGCTAAGTAAATACGGAAAACTGCAAAAGTGCCGTAAGTCTACAAAGATCTGGGGTTAAATATATTGATGGTTATTTGGGTATTTATCCTTGCAATATTTCATTGAGCTCCCTCGTTGACCTCAATAGCGATGTAAATCATATGTGACAGTCAACGCAAAAGATTTGTTTGAATATTTTACTAACAGTTGGTCTTTGATAAATATTTACCCATACAAGGTGAGCTACTTATTTTTATATAAAATCACTGGAGCTGTGAATACTACTTTTCTTAAATATGAACATTTGTAGAAAAACGATAAATGTACCATAATGTGCTATTTCCCATCAGCTCTTTTTTCTACTAAGATACAGTTTGTTTTGTCGCTTAATGATTAATTCGTATTGTCTCACCATAGATTAAAAACAAAATAAATTAAGTTAAAAATTTTGAAAGTTTATTTTAACAATGTACCTATTAAATCTCAATCGTCTTTGCAGCATCGAGTTGCAAATACGTTATGATACGTTATGTGTTATGTGTTCTGGAAAGTATTCTATATTGTTATCAAAAAGGAGATAGATAAAGAGTTCTGAAATGCGTTCATAATTTATTCAGATATTTTCAGTGTATTGTTCACCGGAAAATAGGATGGTTAAGAACACATTTCATAGCTTCAACAGCCAACTGTCGAAATGTTGAGAAGAAAAAAAAAGCAACATCATATAAAGTTTTATATCGAGAAGGTTTGAAGTGTGTTTACCTGAAGTGACGTGGTATTTATATCAATTACATACCACTTAAAGTAAATTTTTACGGTGTAAAATAACATTTGTCAAGTATTTCAAAGAACTATAATGTATGCAAAAGTGTTTTTAATGTATTCAACTAACTCTATTCAACCGATTTTATGACGAATGTTGAATAATTTCAAATCTCATTTTTAAGACATATCTTGTGCTACTTGCTATTCTGCCATGAGGATCAAAGAATTAACTTTTTAAATCTTATACGTCTCATTGAAATGCATTAAAGAAAATATTAACTATTTTAAGTACATTAAAAGCTGAAAATCACGTAATTTGCTAATTTAAAATTCTTAAATTAAAAAATTTCATCCTGCATAATGCACAAGATGTTGACAAACATTTAAACTTACGTTCTTACTAAATATTGCATCTCTTTCACAAATGAATGCGTTTCTCAAAAGTTTCAGAAAACCTTTTTACGAGTTTCGTTTGTCTTGAGGAGTTTTAATGTTAACACCTTAAGTGTGTTATTTCATCAAACGAAGACTTAAGCTTTTTCCAAAATCTTGTTGCATAAATCATCTTATTTTGTTTTTGTCGATGAATACAAAAGTAGAATTTTCTTCTAAGTGTATTTTAGAACCATTCAGATATTTCTCTTAAATATCATTAAACATTTTAAGTTTTTGGATGCTTTTCTGCTCTAAATTTTTTTCTGAGCGTTATTAGAGAGACGTAAATTGCTGCAGAAGTATAAGAGCGTGTATCAGCTTTCTTTTTGGTATTATGTAGACCTTTTTTTTATACGGATATTTTTACATTAAGAAATCAATGAATTACTATAATACTTGGTAATGTATTAAAAATTAATTACACTTGTGGAATATTAAGCTGAGTTTTAAAAAAAAGGTTGGAAAGCGTTTTTCTATAAGGGATTTCTGGAATTCTTGTCCGGTAAATATTTGAAAAACTCGCTCCGTCTCCATTAGGTGGAGTGAAAAAAAATATTTTTATTTTAACATTTCTAATAGTGAAAAAAGTCTTTCACATCTACTAAAAACTGATATATATATTTTTTAAAGTTAAAGTTAAATTATCAGGGTCCACAATGAATTTATAAATACGAATGTGCTGGCTATACAGTAGGTGGACGAAAAAAATAAAATTTTTGAGTACAAACTTCTAATATGACTCAAAGTTGCGTTTTGTCATGCTGATACTGGAAACAATAATAAAAAAATTCCTAATTAAATATGTTCTGCCTCAAAGGTGAGTTTGAAAAAAATGCCAAAAATCACTCATTTTAAGTTTACCGCCAGAACTTACTGATTACGTTTCATACTTTGAAAAAAAAATAATATCGTTCAGTTATATATCGTTATCATAAACAATATTTTACAAATGCTATTCAAAATTTTTAAATTCTCGAGAAAAAAAAGTTAAAAATACGCGATTTTGATGAAAAATCACAAAAAAAAATTTATAGCTTTTTAAAGTGAACCTGTTTGGAATTTTAAATTATAGAAAAGTGCTCTTATACATAGGAATGGATGCTTTACATTATGTTTAACCTATATAAGCAGCAGCATAACAGTTATTATGAAAAGTCAGGGCCGTAGTTTGGGTAGTGGGTAAGTTTGCTCCATTATAGTTTAAATTGTAAAATGCATTCTTATTATTACTTTATTTGCCAACTGCATGGCAATGAATTGTTTTTAAGGCATTTGTTTGAACATTTAAATGGAGTAACAAATGGACCCAGGGCATATTCTGGTCCGATCGGAAAGTCTGGTTGGTTGTGAAGAGCTTCCAATGTGCAGTTTTTAAAAAATTGAAGTAGTTTTGCCAAGTCGCTTGTAAAACATTACTAAAAGCCTTAGTACAGAGCAAAGTATTTGATGGATATTTGCAAGGGAATTTCTGCAGGAAAGTGTTCCACTGACCTGTTGTAAAGGACGTCTGGGAACATTGTCATTCTAGGTGGATTACAACTGCTAACAGAATATTAAGGTTGTATGTTGGAACACATGCACCTTCAAAAAGCGTGCAGATATTGGCAACGTTTGTTTGCAAAGTGTATGCTCCGAAGGGTTCCAAATCCGGAACAAGACATCTTAAAAATATGGAGTTTGTCATCTTTTGACACCATAAATAAATGTCAATACTTGAATCGAGAACTCAAAAATATTATCCATCCGGTAATCCGACGTAATGGATACTTTGGTCATCCCGAAACATTATCCTCTGCATGATAACTGACGAAGGCCACATGCCCACATGTGATGGAATTGGCTTTAAGAAGGATAAAGCAAGCAATGAGGCTAACTAGAAAAATTGTAAGAAGAGTTGAGCTTCCCAAGTTTAACTTCAATGTCAAGGAATACATCGACATCATCGACTAGTCCAACACAACTGAAGAGCCTAGTGGAAGAACGTGCTAAGTGACTTTTTTGAAAATATTGAGATTTTTGTGTAAATGAACATATTACTAACTTCTTTAACGATACCCCCCTTTCGTTCCCCCCCCCCTTTTCATAAACTTTAAGTTTAGTATATTTTTTACGCTTTACAAGTAACGTTTTCAACAGATCTGAGTGAAAACGATAAACTTTAAAGCTCATTTTCTCGTTTTCACCTTTTTGTCACTTAGCATGTTCTTACATTAAGCTCTTCAACTGTGACAGAACCTCCGATTACAGCATCTGTCATCAATTACAATATCATTCGTACTTTTCCCAGTCGGAGATGCATCCGCCCTTTTTTCAAATTTTATGTAAAATACTATATTTTTTTTTATAAAAAACACACAAAAACTATTTTATTTCTCAAGGTTTATAAGTCCATTGCTTTTTGTTATTTGTAACCATATTTTGTTTTCGTATAAATGAAGCCATATTAGGTTCCCAATATAAGTCTCACTTTTCCTATGGGAGATTAACATAGGGATTTTTTTCGTGTGTTTCAAACATTAAACCCGATTGTGGACCCTCAAGACATTAAACTAGAGTTCTGAAGTTTTTACACTTTTTATTCAGTATATCATAATACAACTTTTTCATGCTATTAGATATGGAAAAAAGAATATTTATTTTTCAGCATATGAAATCACTCCACCCTAGTCTCCATATATTGACTCTAATAGTACCTTAACGAGTAGAGTTTTATAAGTTCTTAAAAAAATAATAAAAACAAAAGCATATTTACTTAGAGAGAAGTACCCCATTATAGCATACATAATGATAAAACTCTAAAATTTATAATAATACGTTCAATTTAAGTTTGATTGCAAATATAAAAAGTTACACAACGCTGAAAAAAATCCCAAAATAGTTCTAAAGATATTAAAACAACACCAACTGAACAAGAGTTCTTGTGGGTGACACATGACGTGCTGCTCTATATACTAAGTCGCCATTTGACGCCCCCTAACGGTTCAATTCCAATTTAACGCCAGGTGGAAAACTTTCCCCATCGTAAAACTATCCCCGGTTCTCCCTACCAAAGTACTAAACAATTACATTCCGTAACACCACTATATCTATTTGTAACTGGAGTCTGGAATTTCTCTTTATCAATTAAATAGATTTTTAACCTCTCCACTCCCGATAAAAATCCATATATTCTTTTTATAAACATATTTTTCAAACAATAATATATTTATAAGCATGTTTTTCAAGAAATTTTGAAAAATAACATTTAATATTCGCTGAAGGTCACGTCAATTGATTGGAATTCGTGGTTTTGAGCGTTAAAAATAGACATTTTTAGTGTGCTATGAATAAGGAAACAAGCTCTGCCGTTCTTTTTTAATTAATAGTCCATTTTATAACTTTTGTTTTAATCCAAAATGTTCTGCAAATTAACCACTGAAAAAACTAATAAATAAGTTGCTTCGATATCGGTATTTTTGGAAAGCTTGAACACATTCTAGTTTATAATAGAAAAATTAGCATTATGAAAAATTGTAAACTGAAGTTGTGAAATGAATTCTACAAAAGTCCACGTATGTGTACCTCTATTATCTGGAGCGAAGAGGTTAAAAGAATACATAAAAGGCAAAAAGCTATTTTAAGGGGATACGGTACCCAAAACACTATTTCTAGAGATAATAACAGAAATCTGTAAATTATAGTGGTTTTATATAATGTTCACTCTAAATAAACATTTTCTAGCAATAAAAACAAATATTTACAAGTAGTTTTTCATTTTTTTTTTTTTAAACTCATAATTTTGAACTTTTTTTAAACGCTACTCCCCTTTCAATTTTGAGAATAACTCCACCAAACTTTTATAGTTTGCTTTTAGAACTATGTTCAAGAACTGTGCATGGATTTTAAAATGTGTGCTACAGTTAAAAAGTATCATGCATTTATACTGAAAATCTCAAAAAATCACAAAAAAAATTACAAATTATTGATTTCAACATTTTTAAAAAAACAACTATGCATAGTAGACCTTATTCCATGCACAATTTTGTGCACCATTCATATAAGAACACAGGTTAAAAATTTCAAAATTCTAACTTATAGCAAAAAAGCCTTAGGGATTTATTAAACACAAGAATTGAAATAACGCGAAACAGAGAAAACTGGTTGAAAGCAGACAAAATACGTATTCTAACTTATAGGAATATCTCCAGAATATATTTAATAACTTTTTTTATAAAAGATATCATTATGAAACTTTCAGTAAATGTTCACAAAGATATTGTAAATAGTAAGAAGTAAAAACTGAAAAATCGATATTTTGACCAATTTTTGAGTACCGTATCCCCTTAACACAAAATTTTTTGTGTTTTTGTTGCTTAACCCACAAAATCATAAACATAACGTAGTCCCCCCTCCAAGCAACATCAAATCAAATTCAAAATATTAAAAGTTTCTATTTTAAATGTGAATTTCCGTCTCAATAATCCTCCTTCCGTCTCAATGAGCCTTAAATTTTTCAACCTTTACAAAATAATTTTTTTTAATCCCAACCAAACAGTTGAGAAATTTCCAGAGTAAGAAAACTCTTCTTGTTAAACAACTCAATGCCCAGAAATCGATCGGTACGTCTCGCCATGAAAGTAAATGAGTACACAATATTCTCTGTGATTATAATAAATATATAACTCGTATATATTCAACGAGTTTCCCAACTTCTATTAGAACTTTTTTTTTGTAGTTCGAGGCAGATTCGGAACAGGAGCGGGTTTGCATAAGGCTTTTAGTTTTTTTCATGCAAAGTGTTGCTTTTGTTTTCTAGTATTATAAATATTTAGAAATGGGACACTTTGAAATTTTTGAGGTTGTCATTTAAAGTTTTATTTCAGTTTTCACTAATGTTTATTGTGCGTGTTCAGCTGTAATAAAAATTAGCTTGTCATTTTTGCATTTTTTTAAATAAATAAATTTATTGAATTTCAATAGAATTCGTCCTAATTGTATGAAGAGAGAGAGAGAGAGAGAGAGAGAGAGAGAGATTAATATTATATCCTGAATAAAAAATAAAAATGTTTTTAAAAATTCACAAACAAGAGTAAAATGTTAAGTAACTAATTTTTTGTTTGAAATTCGTTCTGACATTTAATTTTTTATATTAGAAATGGGCCGTTAGGAGGTTCCAAATGGCCGCTTAGTTTATGAAGCAACCTGTCTTATGTCACCCACAAGAACTTTAGTTCAGGTGGCTTTGTAATATTGCCATTAGAACTGTTTTTGTAATTTTTTCAACGTTAAATAAATTTTCATGCTTACATTTAAACCCTAATTATACGCACTTTTATTAAACTTACAGTTTTATTGTTGCATATATTAAAAGGTGGTTCCTCTCTCTTTACGTAACTATGCATTCGTTTTCAAAATAACTTAAAATTCTACTCGCCATGGTACTATGTATTAAAGTAAAAATTTGGTTACGTGCATGTTTTCCAAAATTTTATGGGCAAGATTCCCAATAATGCCCTGTAGAAAAACGTGCTCTAAACTTTGTAAACTAACTTAATGTTCCAAAAATCTAATTATTTTTAATGCATGAATGCAAAAAAGCTCTAGATAAAAAAAAATCTAAATAGTTATGAAGAAAGCTAACAGAACTATTCTGAAGCAATATATGTGATACTTTTTTTTAGCTATTTTAGTTTACAATAAAGCTACGTAAAAATTTCAAATTGTTTTTCAAACGTGTTAAATCTTTTTAATAATAGTTGGAAAAATGTCCCCATTTGTTTTTGGCAATCTGGGAAAATTTTCACCGCATACGGGGCACGTTTTTCAGATCAACAAGCTTGCATTTAACCACTTGCTGCCAAAAAATATATTTACTTTTTGGAAAAGTAGTAATGCTAGTTGTAAATAAGCATGTGAGAAAGGCAATGATATATTTTTTTATTCAAAATTAATAAAAGTAAAACATTTACAAAAGAACAACATTTACATTTACATTACATTTACAAACATTTACATTATCAAAAGAAAAAACATGGAAAACTAGCCCCGGTCTCCCCTAAAGGTAAAAAGTATTTTGTGTTAAAAGTTGAGGCTTTTACTATAATATTTTACAAAAATAAAGATAATTCATAAGTTGAAAAATAGCTATATTTTTTTAAAACACCAGATTTCCCTCAATTGATATTTCAATGTCTATATGACCCCTCTGGCTATAAAATTAAAAACAAAATTCTATTGTTAAACATTATTTAAAAAGTTTCGTAGCTCAATTTCGTTAGTCAGAATAATTAAATGCCCCCCAAAAAATCACATTGTTAAACATTACTTTCAATATTATTCGGGAATAAAAGATTTTCTCTGTATTTAAGTCTGAAGAGCATTTTAACAGTATATGAATAAATTTAACTCGGAAGTACTTGAGAATCTTTGAATATAAATGAATAAGAAAGAAATAGTTCATTCATAAGACATAATGGGTTTTTTAAACGTAAAGTGAATTAACTTTTTTTTCTATTGCATGTCCCCTATTATTTTCAATTAGTAAACACTATTTCATTACTATTTTTATTTACTATAATGATGTGATATTGTATGTATTTTCATAGTTACCTTTTTTTGTTTTTAAGAAAATCCAAAGGATTTGTTTTCATTTCAAGATAATAATGATATGTTTATTTTAGAATACAAGTTTTATTTTTTCACTGTATTTAATGAACGTTCATTATTTTGATTTAGAACTATGAATTTATGTTTGTATTTGAAATGCAGTTGTGTTTAATAAAAGAAATTTCCGTTTCTTTGACAAATTATCATGATTAAGAATGGAATTATTTTTATTAATATAATTTTAGTAAGTTTTTTTTAGATAAATGGTGATTGATTATTTAAAAATTTAGGGGAATGAATTTTACATACTACTTTAATTTTTAAACAGTTAAATTTATTTTCTGAAGCAATTAATCAAATGAGTTATATATTGATGGTTTTGATTTAAGATGGCTATTTTTATTCTCAAATATAATACCGTAAAGCAAAGCTTCATAATTTGAATACGCGCAAGCAACTAGTAGCATATTCTTATTTCATCTTCTCTTTTTATTCATTAAAAACAAAGAAATTTTAGACTTTGTCATTTAACTAGAACTAACTACCTTTCGACTATATAAACAACACTTGCAAATATTAATTAATTCAAAGGACTTGGTAAAACATTCACTTAATTAAAAATCAGAAAAATAATAATTTCAAAACTAAATCTTAGAAACAAAAATTAGTAGATTTTTAGCCTTTATACATACATTATATAGTAAAAATGTTTAAGAAATAGACTAGTGATTGTTATAAATGACTTGATGCAGGAAATTCTGGGCGTTTCCAAGAGAAGATTGGTGAATCACACTGATCTTTATTAAACCCTTAACCACATGGGTCTTCTTTAAGAAACTTTGTTACGACTCACATTATGCTAAATTGCAGGATTTATGTTGTCTAGCCTAAAAGGTTTTTTTTTGTATTTTTATGTTTTAGTACACTTTATCTCACTTTGAATGACTAATTTTAATATTTACTTCTCGAAAATTTACTGACAAATTATTATTTTTCTAAACAATTTTTTTTGTCGAGTACTTATGCATTTTCTTCCGTGCACACTATTTTTTTTTTAATTTATATTGGGCTTGTTGAGTAATGCCACTTAATTATTATTTAAACCCGTTTAAGACACTTAGATTAATCATATATCTTTAATTGCCAGTCCAATACTACCATATTAAAGTTCGAGAGGTTAAAAAACTGTTTAAGGAAAAGATGCTTGCTCATTTAAATCTTGAAAAGTATTTTAGTATACATATTTAGCTGGCAGCGATATGACCTTTTGATTGCCCAATGATAAATTAAAGTTAGAATAAGTATCTCATAATTATTCCACTTGTATGAGAAGTTATGAGACCGTTAGTACCAACAGAATTTAGTTAAAATAAATGAAACTCATACAACTTTATTCTAAAAAAATATCAACACATTTCAACCATTTATGCCGTAGAAATATGGTAAATTTGATTTTTGTCTCTATATTCCTCCAACCAATCCTAGAACAAACGTTTTAAAAATACTCAAAAAAAATATTTAACTCTCCAACTTAAGGGGGGTCAGATGGGTGTTTGGGTCAAAAATGTCGATTTTCTTTTTTTTTTATTTTGCTTATCTTTAGCTTTAATTTAAGACCAAGATTATCGATTTCTGTTTAGTGGCTTTCTTTTTATAAGCATTTTTGAGGAACTCTTAATATCAGTTCTTACCTAAACCTTACTGTCCTTTTGCGTTTCCTGAAATATAAGACTTTTCATCAGTTAGGAACATTTTTCTCAGGAGCTATAAAAGATATCACCATATTTTGTTCTGTTATTTCTTCCCGATTAATAGCTCTTTGATTTAAACTGAGGAATTTTAAACATCTCTGCTAAAAAAATTATATACCTTTAAATCTGATTTTTTTTAGTTCTTCAAGACATATTTTTAAAAAATTCACTGTAAAAGTATTTTTTAATATTTTGAAATATCCTCAGTTTAAATAAAAGAGCTATATGTAAGGAACAAAATATAAAAAAGTTTATGATGATATATCATAAAGTTCCTGAGAAAAATGTTCCTAAAGTTAGGTAAATTAACATGGGTGAGATAGATTCATCCAACTCCCCTTAAAAGGAACTCAGAAACATATATTTGTCTGAAAAAACATTAAAAGCCTAGTAAAGACAATTTTCTTTTGATTTTTAAATAGAATTTTTGTATATGAAAGTAAATTAAAACTATTAAGCAAATAATGACCTCCTCTTTAAAAAAAGTTTTTAAAAAAACTTTAACTAAGCAGATTGAACTTAAAATATTGATTTATAAAAACAGATTGATTTATAAAATAAAATCCGAATGCATGATTCGAAATATAAAAGTTGCATAGAAAATTACGAACTTTTTGTAAAAAAACGATAACGTATTTTCATTTTTAAAGCCAAATTACTGCAAAAAAAATTTATTTCGAAAATCCATAAGTTTCATAAATTAATAATTTTCGTTGTTTGAATTAAAATCATTCTAAAACTCATTTTAGGTAAATCCGTTATTTGGATTTGGCAAAAGCGTGACCGTAGAATGTTGAAAAATGGTGTCCCAAAAATAACTTTCATTTTCAAACTGAACAAATAAGGAACCACGAGATAGATTTAGGTGTTTTTTTTTGTGGAGTAACATTGAGTGAGGTTCAAAAATGTTTTAGTACAAATAAAATTGCTCAAAATTTTAACTATAAAAATAATTTTAATTGTTTTTTGGAATAATGCCTGACTATTTGAAAAGAGAAAAAAGTTTGTTGATATCACCATTCACTTCCTTTTCAACTGAAGAAAATGTTTTCTTTTCGACTTACATTTTTTTTAATTTGGTTATTTTTAGAATATTAATGTCGTTTCTCCAAATAACAATTTTTAAAGCTCTGCTTACATTTGAAATATACTACTTATTTTAATAGTATGGAAATTTGTTTACCTCTCTGAAACATAAACCACAAAAATTAGTTCCTTTTTTTAAAGTTTATTTACTATTAAATTTTAAAATAAAAATTATTAATTTCGAGACATCTTGTAGCAAGAGATATATAATTATTTTTTTAAAATCCTTTGATAATGATAATCCTTTTCAAAAATCTATTTTAACCAGTTCTATTAGGCAATTCATGTTTGGGTTTAATTAATTTTAATATATGTTAACATTTCCTATAATTATAGTTTCCATTAAACCGTCATTTTCAAAATACTACATAGATGAAAAGTAAATACACCGCAAATTCTATCCACTAATAAGTGAGCTGGATGGTAATCACAGAACATGGTCCGCAGTAATATCAGTAATGGTGCCATAAAACTTTATATAAGAGTTATTTTCGCAATTCGTGAATCCAATTAACTTGAATAAACGATTAATCTGAGGCTTGCAGGATAGAATTGTGAGCTTAAGCAGTCGCCGTGTACTATCTGTAATGGACCCCCGTTTAACGATCAAAGTTTTTGGAATAAATTTAATTTA